>JAODJW010000041.1:2578809-2606101 GCA_026777045.1 Hyperopisus bebe | reverse complement strand
TCTCTCTCTCTCTCTCTCTCTCTCGAGGGCAGTTGGTTATATACACAATGTCTTGAAACAAATTTAGTTCATCTAAATGGATTTTAAAAGGATTCTCCCTTACACCAATCTCTGCACTGCTACAGATATCAGTATTTGCCTTCACCAAATTTAAAGTTAGGTTACTCTCTCCTGTAACAAGTCATGTCTTGTAGTTCCCTAATCCATTTTCCATATATATGTCTGTCTTGCTGACCATTATAGAAATACTTCCTGTAACAGTTTAATCCCAGAGGATGTGGTCAGGTGATCTGCACAGTCTTGTGTGGTAAACCACAGTGACAATCCATAGTAGGAGCCACACAATTGCACTTTCTCATTGTGTACATCACACAGGATTTTCCAGTGATCAGGCTGTTGGAAAATGGGGCCACTGGGCGACTCACTGGTGTCCTGTTACTCCTGCTATGTAACCCTTAGGACAGAAGTCCTCATTCGTGAAATATTGCCTTTACACACTTGCGATGGTAGTGGTGCTGTGACATTTTATACTGTAACATAACTAGGTGTAAGTAATTTTTAAGATATCTAAACACGTGCAGCATATTGATTCATGTGCAATGTAGATTGCAAAGGGGGGGGGAAATAAAGTGACAGATAAATCAGACTGCATCTCTCTATTGAATAAGCAGTTACAGGACATGGATGGATGTTGAGTATATCTGTTAGCACATTTGAGGCCTAATGTCTCCATTTTCACTCCATGTCATGTTGGAATGGTATGGTAGAAATGGGAGTGTGTTCTTACTGACATAATTAGCACTGTATTATCATGACTCCCACTAAGGTATGTTTAAATGCATCATACTTTGGATTTTTTATGATTTTCATTTATGGTTACATATTTGAGTATTTCATCATTTTCCCCAAACATAAACTTTGCTCAATGTGTACATGCTTGAGTAGTTTCAGAGCCTTTTATTTTGTAATGAGTGTAAAAGTTCAACAATTGTCAGTCAGGTGGTGTGGTAGGTAGTTGGGTTTTCTTACTGCATTTGTAAGCAGGTCCTGTTTTTAACCCAGGCTGACCTCTGACCCTAGTTGCTTGTTGATTTGTAATCTATTACTCAGCTGCTTAAACTGCACTGCCAGGTCTAGATCACAACATGTTGCCTTCAGGTCAGACTCAGAACTGGCCGTCACTGGCTGCTATTTTTCTGTGGGAATGTTCCCTTCTGTGGAACCAGTTCACGTTGTCCTACAGCAACATTGACCACGTAAGGTAGATGGAAAACAATAACAACAACAAAAAAAAAAACTGAAATAATGAAATCTTGAACTTCCCCATGATCTTGCCTCAGACGTTGAAGCAACATTTTCTGTGTCCCATCCTCATTTTTTTTGGTTGGTATAGTACAAAAAAATCAACTTACTAAATTTATGTATGTAGATTAGTCTAGTCATTTTTCACTTCCATGACCATTTTCCCCCATGTGTCTCAGTGCATTCACATTCACAGTCCTTATGTGTGATCGAGTTTAGTGGAACATATTTCACATGACCTACTTAAAAGGGGGGGGGGGGGATCTGTGCCTATTTAAGAATATTCTGCTAACTCAGGAAAAGCTATTAGAAGTCCCAGATAGCCCAGGGATGTGGAAATACTGGCCCGCTTTGCTCAGCAACAGTTACTGCGTCTGAGCAAGCCATGCTGGACGTTTTTAATGACTCTGCAGCACGATGTGCGATGCCACTGACAGACAGAATACAACAATGAACCGCGTGTGTAATGTATTTTAATCCATTGTTTCTTCAGCTATGTGTCATACATGATGATTATTATTAAAAGCGCATGAGGTTAAGGTAGTACTGCAAGTGAAGCTATGGGTTCTGTGTAACTGGACTGCTTGTGCGACTTAGATTGGGGGATCATTGTTAAGAGTGGTGAAGCCACCATACTCGCACCCCTTCCAAGCCGTAAAGTGAACTCTAGTCTGAGAAACGTTGACTGTTCCACCAGCTGAGCCTGTATGCTAACCCTTTCTTACCCCCTTTCACTTTTATGCCACTGTATGTAATATTTCCAGGCTCATATTTTCCATGCTAAGCCTCTCCACATCCTGCTTATGACACAAAGTTCTTCAAGCAGCTCTGCTAGAAACTGCTTTCAGTAACCTTTGACCCCATCTGCCTGAAGTCAAGGTCCACTGGAAATTGTGTATTGACAGCAGTAACATGCTTTAGGTGCTCTCTTCCTCTCTTGTTCTTTTTGTTCTTTGTATCCTTTGTTTATCTTTTTGTTTTTCACTTTCCTTCTTCATCTGCTTGGATCCTCCAAACACTCTGTCCATTGGTTTGTCCTGTTTGGAACAAGCTACCCCAGAACAATATGTTCTCTCTGGCTCCCACTTTGCGGCAGGTCAAGGAAGGAAATGCTTCATACTTTTAGTGCGTTTACGGAATTGCACTTAGTGATGAAAATTACCCGGCTAATCTTTAAGAAATCTTGTTAGCCAATAATTTAATTAAACTGGGAGCTACAGGCATGGGATTTAGTGCTTACTACCCTTGCTTTTCCCACCCTGCCCCTATCCAGTCTCAGTCAAATTGAAACTTAGCAGGGCAAATGTATAGATCAGACATACCATCAGCCAGCTCTAAGGGGACTCGAGTAAGTAAAAAGACACTGCAGTTAATATTATAAAGTATTACCAGGAAAGAAAGCAACAGGATTATTTGTGTTCTTCAGTAAGATGACTATTCTTACCTGTTTCGTATCACTTGTTCCACTATAATATTGTGCATATATTACGATAAAACTGCCACCTCACTTTCCTGTAATGAGTTCTTTGCTGAATAAATCTCCCTCTGTGAATTGGTCAAGTGTCTGGTGTTTAATGGTGTTCATGCACATTTTCCCCTTGGCAGTGATCCGGGCAAAGGTGGTCGGGAGGAAGGAGGTGGACTCCGGGAATGACATCTATGGTAATCCGATCAAGCGGATTCAGTATGACATCAAACAGATCAAGGTAAGCTCCAAGTGTCCAAAAATGTAGCTGGTGTGCATAAATGTAAAACTACAAAATGGTATATCGACTATTCAATATGTAGCATCTAACTTGTCAAAAGCCTGCCTGTGAATTCCTATTTATTTGACAATTCCTCATTTCACTAAAGGTAAGACCAGTATTCCATAGGGGCAGTAGGCAGTAGTGCAGTTAATTATATTGCTGTCGACAGAAGTTTACTGAATCTATCATTAATCGTTACTGGTCACAAATTTTGCATGCTGTACTTAACCTGATTTGCTTCATTTTAAAAAATCCAGTCAGATAAATGACTAAAAAAGGCTGTTATTAGATAAAAGTGAAAAAAACACTCTTCACCTGTTTCTAACAGATGTTCAAAGGTCCAGATGTAGACATTGAGACTGTATTTACTGCCCCTTCCTCTGCGGTATGTGGGGTCACCCTGGAGCCCAACGGGAAGAAGGAGTACCTCATTGCAGGTAGGAGTCGGCACAATGTGAAGAATGACATAGCAGCGGTGTTGCTGTGTAGTGGAGCTGTCAGGATTACTCAATTAAATTCAATTACTTGATTATTAAAAAGCACCAATTAAAACTGTCCTTCTCGATTACTCAGTAATATGGCCAAAGGTAGACAGCACATGCAAGATGAGGGTCCAAATAAAGACTGAAAGCATCATTTGTGTGGAAGCACTTCACATTAAAAGTGAATGAGAATGCAGTTGTCTGGCAGTATTGCAAATCAGGACTTGAATATCACCACAGCAGGACTGCAAAGCAAGTACATCTTAAGAGAAAACATTCAGGTTTGACGGACTCGCCCAATAATGCGAGGTCAGCCATAGACATGTCCCATTCAGCCTAGCCTGTCCTAGTCATCACCTTAACTTATTTTGCGTATTGTGATTCCTGTATGTCAAAATAATTGCTGCTAAAACGATGGTTACGCTGTTGTTTAGCCTCATCGTTTTACATAATACAGTACGTAATATCCAAATAGCATTAATTGTTTTTTAATGTTTTGTGTGTTTTAAGTAGGGCTGAACGAGATTAGAAAAAGATCACACTCCAATATGTAGGACTTGAAAATTAACTATAAAGCCAAATGTAGAACTTATCTACCATTAACTTATCTACCAACAGAGTCTGCAGGATGTAGGCACTGTAGCGATTCTTTTGTAAGTAGCTAAGATGGGAGTATACAAGACGTGTGAGCATGTGTGCTAAAATAGACACGCATACAGATTTCTGCCATAGTATTCAAAGTAATTACAGATGGACTACATAAAACTAATGGAGAAATGTAATTGCCCCAAACATAAATGTTTGACATGAGGTTCAGGTATGTGGAGAAAAGTTTACCTGAGGCAGGATTTTCAGAAGTAAGAGAGATGTCTTGCAATTGCATCAACACAAGTATACAAATAACAGAGAAACCATCATCAACAGAAAATGAGAAAAAATACTAGGTGGGTGCATCAAGGAAGAAAGAACCCAGAAATGCTCAGAGCTGTAGTTAGGTTGAAAAAATCCACAGGTGGAATGGTTGAACAAATCACAAGTAACAACTTTGGTCATCGTACACTCCTCCCAAGATAGCAAATATCACTCCCCAATGACCTCATCCCCCCGCAGTCCTCATCTACAAGGATGTAACTCAGCTGCCAGAAAGATCAACCAAGTAAACTTCCATGCAGCTGTGAGACACTGAACCCTAAGCCAGGTGAAAGTTCAGTCCAGAAGTCAAAATGCTGGTCAGACAAGCACAACATCCCGATCATTCCATTGTCCTTCTTTGATCTAAGGGTTTGTAACCTTCCATCTCTATTTTTAATAGGCAAGGCAGAGGCTGGTGGCAAGATGCATGTGACCCTGTGTGATTTCATTGAGCCCTGGGACTCTATGACCCCCACACAGAAGAAGAGCTTGAGCCAGCGCTACCAGATGGGCTGTGGGTGTAAGGTGAGGGGGCTGGGTACTACAGTGAGGCTGAGAAGGAGCCTGAAGTGCGAGCAGAACACTGCTTCTACATAAAGTACCGAACAGCATTGTGATCAATTGTGCTGTTTCTCAGTCCCGAGGATTAGAGTTAGTATCTTTCCAGTTACAAGCTCATTTGTTTCATTGCCAGTGCTGCCAATACAAAAACAACTGTTCTGTTATCCCAGATCACTCGCTGCCCTGCTGTCCCCTGTACCATCAACACCCCGGAGGAATGCCTGTGGACAGATTGGGTGATGGAGAAGACTGTGAGCGGACGGCAGGCCAGCCATTATGCCTGCATCAAGAGAAGCGACGGCTCCTGCGCCTGGTACCGCGGGATCGCCCCACCCAAGAAAGAGTTCCTGGACATTGAAGACCCCTAATCACACGTGTTTTCCCACCCACTGCACCATCTGATCTAAACATTTCTGCAAAATGATCATTTTGAGTTAGAAAAAAAAATCAGTAAAGTTGTTAAAAGCTAAGATTAAATACTGATTAAACA
This sequence comes from Hyperopisus bebe, assembly GCA_026777045.1. Lineage (NCBI taxonomy): Eukaryota > Metazoa > Chordata > Actinopteri > Osteoglossiformes > Mormyridae > Hyperopisus > Hyperopisus bebe. The sequence goes on along the minus strand of JAODJW010000041.1, from coordinate 2,600,606 downwards.
TATTGTGAGAAAAATATGACACACATAGACTGGTTCGGCGATGATGTCAATTCCTCTTAAGGGCAGGTGACACTGAGATAGGAGAGCACTTCCCTTGCCCCAAGTAGCGCTTAATTCTCTTTCCACCAATTATGCCTGATCTTGAAACATTCCATGTAATTTGTTAATCGTGTCCTACATTTCACATAACACTTAAATGCTGTTACTGTCTAACTAACCAATGGCCGCCCAGATATCAATCAGACCTAACAAATATCATGCAGTTTCTGTAAACTATGCTGTTTGCATGTATGAAATGATGGTGAATCATTACTTCCTAAGATGTTCAACAAGTTCTGCTTTTCAACAAGTTGTACAGGTTGGAAGTGATATTTTATACCAAAGCTATACACGGTTCTTAAGTCCTAAACTGGCTGCTTCCAACAGTCTTGTAGTTTCTATTAAAACTTCAAATATTCCACTGTAAGTTCCTTTGTTAACGTTACAGGAGTGTTATTCCAGGGTTTCTGAAGATTTCAGATTCCAACCAAAGCCAAGAAGGAACTAATTTTGCCCCATTCTGCCAGAAAACCAAATCATTCCATCATGGTGGTACCACTTAAAACACAACCCTGAATTTATTTTCAGTTGCTATAGGTGTATCACTTGTGCTTGCAAACAAAAGAGCCTAACCAGCATTATGTCAGAATCTTCACTGAATGCTGATAATGATCTCTCTGATTATGACCTTTAAACTCTAAGTAGATGAATGACATCTCACTGGATCAGTCTATGCAGCTGCCTTGGTTTGGCACTTGTGTTATTGTGCGTTTCAAGTCATTGGCTGCCCATTCCATTTGCCACCCCCTCGTCTTCCTGGCTCCTGTATAGTACCTATGCATATGCCTTTTAAAAAAATATTTTGACATCAGTTTTAAGTATTATTATTATTATTATTCTAAATTCATTCATATTTTTGGGTAGGCCTAGATTTGCACTTCCCAGGGAGACACTGCCTAAGACATATTTGTGCAAAACAAGGAGGATTGGATCCTCTTCTGTACTTCTTTAATGTTGTTTTTTATAGTCTTTTATAGTTCCTGGTATAACATTTTCATTTTTTATTATTATTGTTTTTTATTGCTATTTTATATTATGCCTTTGTTTTTCCATGTCAGAAAATGTAGAAAATTTAGATATTTTCTTAAATTGTAGTGCAGTTGACTTTTGTAAGATTTTGTTCCATGGTGATTAAGGTGTTTGAAAGGAGAGATTTATGTTCTGTTATCTATCATGGATTTCCATGTCAGATTGCTGAATATTTGTACAATTTTTAGACTGATGGTAAGGCAGATATATAAGGCTATATATCTCATATTAAATGATTTAAAGCTTTTTTTCCTGTTGAAGACAGCTGTGCCCATTATAGCATGACACTCCTTCCAATTTTCTCTTCCAAATGAGGGACACTGCATGGAGACCTAAATAACCCAAATGTCTCTGACTAGATGTTGCTAAGTAGAGGGACAATTACTTGAGTCTTGGTGAAGGATTAACTGTTTTTTCAGGGTTTCCGTAGGGCATGAAAGGGTCTACATTAATATTAACCTCCAGGTAACAGCCTAGTAGATTTTTTCCCCCATTTAGGTGCATCCGTGCCCTCGTGCTAGTAACACAAAGAAGCAGGGCTAAAGCTGGGTTAACGCTGCATGTTCTCTGGTTTTTGTAGTGCAAGTCTCTCCATAAATATTCTGGATAACTGCTAGGCAAACTCGTTGCTCGGTCGTTGTAAGCTAGTTAATGGATGCAAATGTCGCTTGACTTTTTTTTTGACAAATTTAGGGCGTTTTCGTTATCGTATAGCTTGCTAGACATATAGTTTGCTTTAATGAAACTGTCTTTGTGACAATTTTCTTGCTACACATATGTCATGTATAATGAGAATACTTCCCAAATAAGCAGGTTATATGGTATTACTCTAAATAGGCTAATATTAACCAAAATCTTATGAATCACTCTTGTTTCCACAAGTTCAATCTCCAGATACTCCTAAAATAATAATATAAAGAGAGACATTTAATGTGGTATTTTTTATACTCATGTATGCTATTACAATTTGAAAACGGTGACATAATTTAAAACTTGGTCGAGCCGTGTTTTTACTACGTAATTTTCTATTATTAATTTGTTTAATTTCGTAAGTTTTCGGCTTCCTCGTCGAAGTACGGAAAAGTATGGTGCGACTTGTGCTGGAACCACATGAGAAGCGTTGTATAATGAGAACCAGACTATGCATGTGTTTGTTGTTTGTGTAATTCATACGTGGAAATTCTGTCATTGAACAAAATATACAGTATTATCAAATAAAAATGTAGAATTACACCGCTTATTGCTTTTGGTCATTCATCAATCACAATGCTGGACTCATGCTAATGCTGGTCATTTTTAGGTACGAGGCATGTCCAGTTTTACATTCAAACAGGATTCTTCAAGGACGCCAACTCAGGTCATATGCATAGCAAAATTTTCAAAAGTAAAAATCGAAACCACACACTCGTATTCTCAGAAAAGACAAGTTTGGTATTTTCAAGCACGAACGGCAGCGTTCTCCTTCACGTGTGATGACAGTGTCACCGCGTGGCCAAAATGCCAAATTACAGTCTTGTTTTACTGTAACATCTAACATTACATTACATTAACCACAATGGTAGGGCTACTGCCAATACATATATACTTTTTTCTACTATAGTGTGTCCTTACTAAGTTCATTATTTTGCTACCATTTCTTTTTGATAGGAAGTATTAGTGTTGGCTCTGGACCAGGAGCTTAAAGGAGAGTGCCTTCACTACTGACCCATTTTGCTGTTAAATTGGTATGTACCGCCTTTGGTATTAGTCCTAAATTTAGAAGCATCTCGCATCGGAACATGAGTTTTCAGTAAATATACTGTTTCAGCCTCATTCCTATTTAGGTGGGTTTTTGTCCGGAGGGAGCTGTTGCTAGGAGTCAGCAGTATTTCGTGTTTGCAATCCTCAGCCCTTATTACCGTAATATAGGCCTCCATGGCCAACTATGCAATTTCTGCATTTAAAATACTTTTTTAAGGGCACTACATGTAGCTGGCGTTTGCATGTCAGCGTTTTCTTGCACTGTTAACTGTACTGTATTTTGTTTTATCATAAAAAACACCGGTCGTGGTGAGAAAACATCTGTGTTTTTAACGATTGTTTGGGGCTGAGGAAAAAAATTATCAACACGCCTATGCGGGGCCGCCATTTTGGCCCGCAGCGGTCAGCTCGCGGCCCTCGGACGGCTCATACCACTGCGGCTCCCTTTGTCACTGTAGACGGACACACAGGCACATATACAACTAGGTAAAATAGCCGAATATCGAACCTTTTAAAAAAGAAAGAAAGAAAGAAAATAGCTAATAAATGTAAAATGTTACAGGCTTTGGCGAAAATGTAAATGATTATAAGGTCCCACTGAGGGTAACGACAAAACGTTTATTCTGCCACTTCGGAGACAACTGGTAACCATTTTTTACCTTTAAACAGGAATACCTGAAACAATATCTAAGTTCTCACAAAAAGGAAGTCAGATTGAAAATTAGACTTACGTGGGCGTCTTTCTTCACTGTTTCGTGTATATTTTTCACGGCATCCGGCCTGCCCGCGCTCGCGTGCCGTTTTTTGTTGAGAAACCTCTAAATATGTTTTGTAAACGTCAACAAGCGTGTTTCCGTTTGACAGTGAAATTTCCCATTTTAAACGAAATGTGGTGAAAGATAGCAAATCACTGCCATGATAATAATTACAGAAGTATTTTGCGCGGAACACTACTAGTATATTATATATTAATATTTTAGTATGTTATTAGTATGCGTGTTGTTGAAAACGTTTAAAATTTAATACCGGACATGCACACTGAACGTGATACACATTTAAGTAAAATATCATTTTGATGGAAACAAAAATGTTATTAAGCGGTATATTTTGACATGACAGGTAATAATTACAAATTCAGGCCACCAGGAGGCACAATAACTAAATAATTAAAACACGGCTGCCATCAATGGGCCTCTGCTGGGGAGTCAGTATACCTTTTCCATCTGCTTGATCGGTAATTCCACATTTTCGTAACACGTGAGTGTGCATTGCGCGGGCATTTTCTACAATCTAAACTCGAAATTGTTTTTTATACATTTTGTTAACCGTTGTTCAGCCGGAATTTGTATCTACTGAGATGGTTTGTTTTTATAAAAATCCAGGCCTAGCCGAATTTATATTTGAAATGTAAATATTGTTAAATGTGTTGTAAAGAAACAGGGAGGGAAACAAAAAAATCTAATTAAAAAGTATGAAATCTAAGTAAAAAGTATGAAATCTGGTAATTGGTTGTCGTAGATGTTTTATTATCACATACCGCCATGGATAACATCAATTTACTTCCCAAACCCTTAAGAGCTTCATATATATGCACAATCCTATTGATATTCACCTGCTTTGATGCATGTGTTCTCGATAAAATGATTGAAATGATGGCTTAATTGGGATAAAAATTTATCCAGTCAGCGTCAAGATCATCACGACTATGTGCTGGATAAGTGGTTATTGAAAATGGATGGATGGATCATGCATTTATTTCTGGGGGCAATTGAACGAGATAACACCCAGTGAGCGACTTATTGGTAAGCAAGGATAAGAAGGAATGCAAGAATAAAGTAAAAATACATCGGATCCTCCGGGGTAGCTGAGAGGAGTTTAATACGCCGAATACTGTGACGATGAAAATCAATTTCACATCGGTTTTAAAGCAAATAGCAACTGTGTTCTTTTTCGGTGGGAATGAGGTGATGTTCTGCATCTTATATTAATACTTCAGTAACCCTACTTGGGGGGGCATAAATAATGTAGTAGTGCCCCCTTACTTAATGTAGGCCTATTAATTAACCAGAAACTAAGTGTATTAGACATAATACAGGTCTATATTTTTTCTGTTACAGACATTGCAGGACTTATTGACCCTCAGAGTGGGAATGCTTAATTTAACCCTTTGTTAACTGATAATGGGGTTACTGAGTCAGTGGGAAACATGTGTTAACTAGTCATTCAAAAGCTAAACATTTGCAGTCCCACCAGGGACTAATAATAACTCATAGGCAGCCTGTTGTGAGGCTGGAGACAGCATGAATGAAGGCCACAGGACAGTATCACAAAGCTGTCAGATTTAAGGCAGTCTGGACTAAATGTAAATGAACGAAGATAAAGCCCATTTAAACCGAGGTGCCTTAAATCCGATGTTATCCAGCCAAACAAGAAATCCTGCTTCATAATACAGGCCCCACAAAATAGACAAATGAAACTGTTTATGGCCTACAGTGCACACTTTAAAGTGAACGCAGAAGACATGAGAAAGCAGCAGATGACTTTTGTTTAATGAGATTAAAAGACGCTAGATTGCCTAACCATAGACTGTGTCGGCACAGCACTGGGTATGGCACAAGTATCTGCTTGGTTTAAAGTGTTTCGTTTTTTAAGTTAAAGTCAAACAATGCATAACATTTGGGTATGTTTGTTGTGCATTGAAAAGGCACCTGCATAAATGTGACTGACAAAAATTGCTTTGCTTTAGGCATCTCTGATCTTTATTACAAAGTGTCAACTTTGATCTTTTGATAGTAGAGATCTTAAAATATGGGGCTGTCCCTTCAGATAAAATTTATTACACAGTAAACTACAAAGTTTGTTTTTGGTCTAAGTTTTGGAGACACCCAGTGTTAATAGTTTAGCACAGTGTCTGTCTGCCAAACTCCAATTCTTTTAAAGCTGAACACCTCGGTCGACTTAAGTTGGCGTTTTCTTTTTAATATTTCATGCGTGCCCTCACCCGCACCGTACTGTGCTACAGTACATCAGTAATCATCCCGTCAAAAAAATTCCACTTCATCAGATATGCTCAGTGCCAACATTTACAGGTGCATGGACTTACAGATAAGCCCTTCTGTTTCACACGTTAACTGGCTACAACTTGTCAAGGACAAGCGTCCTGTAGCTAAGTAAAAGGTTGTACAGTTACACGACGCTGAGCCGTATAGAGAAACACTCGTTTTGTTTCGGGGGATATGGGATCTGAACGAGACGAAAACAAAATGGAGGACATGCACTCCTCCTTTCAGCCATTAGGTGTCACCATAAAATATGCTGAAATGATGGCCTAGCCTATGTTTCTTTGCCCGACAGGAAGGTGTAGTTTGTATTCACGGTTAATAAAATAAAGTTGCATCCACTCAAATGGCCACTCTAATTAATTAGGATCCGATTTAGTTACTGTGTTACATGTAGGTGTTAAATTTAACCCTGTTATAGGACTTGTGAAGACACTACACACATAAGAAAGATGCATTACAGTATGTAGCTTAATCTTAAACATGCATTTCTGCTTTTAGGTACTTTTCAGTTAAATATACTTAAAATCAGAATGTGTCAGATATCTTAAGGAATTCCCTGTTCACCTGCTTGCAAGATGTTGACTGAGATAACTTGCATGTGTGCCTCCTTTTTGTGAAATCACTGCTTGGCAAACAGTCCCCCTTTTTTTTGTCTGGAAGTTTACTTTCCACATGTTCCCTGTTAGTCTACCGCAGGCCTCGTGTGGGTGTTCCTTACTGCAGCAGGAAGTGGGTTCCTGTTGTAGGAAGCAGATTGGTAGTTAAGGACAAAGAAGTCTTACTTGAAGGTTGCCGGGCCTACGGTGCTGCCCTTGAGCAAAGTCCTAGACCTGAATGGCACCAGCAATATTTCCAGCTGTGTAAATTATGAAAAAAAGTTATAAGTAGCTTTGAGCAAATGTGATGGCTGAGGAGCAAAGTAAATATTAGGCTACTTTTAATAATAAGGTGCCTATTTGAATTTCAGGTAGGTGTTTGCTTAAGGCTTTGAGAAGGTTTTAATAGTCAATAAGAGCTGGTACAAAGGGGAAAAATACAAAATAGAAGCAATTGTTATATAAGATTTTATTGTATGAAAAAAAACCTTCCTTAGCTGGAGCTCATGGTTAAGATTTCTCACATGACTTGGATGGTGCTGCACAGTGTTGGGAAAGCAGCATGAATTATCTCTGTTTCAGCAGATATTTGACTGGGGGGGGGGCTCCACAGGCAGTTAATACTCCACGCCCCCATAACCAGCCATGCAATTTCTGAATTTTAAATCCTGCTTTATTCGTTAGGCATTTGTGCACTTTTTTATTTTGTATTGTTTTGTATTTTACTTCCATTTTTCCCCAAAGGTATTTCGACGCCGCATCTATGTCAACCTCTATCACTGTTGGTTTCTACACCATCGTCTTACACTCAAACCCCCCAGTTCATACTTCTGATCATAATGAGAAAAACCAAACAAATCTCGCCTGTTTCAGCTCCATTCCTGTTTGGCTCAATACTGGAGGGGGGGGGGGGGGGGAGAGAAATTGCATAACTCAGCCATCTGTAGCTTTGATTTAAATACCCCCATTATGTTATCCACAGATGTCCAAGGTCTAATGAGTGATTTATAGTAGTGATGTGCAGCCCCAATGTATTTCAGAGCTGAAGTGGAGGGTGGTGGTGGGTGGGGGTGGGGGGGTACTCTTGATGTTCACACTGCCAGACAGAAAGCTAGAGAAGCAGGCAGCAGGTATTTTTACCAGGCCACATACAGCCATCGGCCAAAGCCTGGCTGCATTTCATTTGTTTATTTTCATACAGCAGGTCACTAACCCGGGTATCTTTATTTACCCCTCACTATCAACAGAGAAATTATCTGCTGAAGCGTATAAGGAGCTCAGGGTTTTAAAACCGCTGAAAGAGGTGCCTTCATATAGAATAAGGCCAGCGGCCCAAGCGCATTAATGTATTTATTCATTAATTACGGTTTCTTTCTCTGTTTAGCTTGGGGTGGATGCGAAGGCTCACCTGCTCCTTCATACGCTCCTCCGCGAGGAAGGCAGCAACACGCATATTTTATGTATCTAGTTTTTATATATTTGTCTACCGTGCGACAGCTTGACAAATTGGACAGGTTCGCAGGCGGGGTATTATTTTATCGTCACCCCCGAAGATATATGTGCGGTACTCCAACGCGGAATGACGGCGTACGGAATAGTGCAAACGCTTCGCGGATTTTAGGTGCTTTGCTTACGCTCGTTAAAGTCTCTGCCGAATTTCCCCTGCAGTAATTTCCCTTTCTCTCCGCTTTGTACTTAGTAATTTAGACTTCATCAGTCGCGACACTTCGCTGCTTTCTTCTTGTTAGAGGTTCATTCTGCTGTCACGTCTGTGCCATCCGGAGCACCTGGCGGTTCCTCTTCAATCCTTATCCGTTCGTTTTAGGAGAAAAAAATGTTGCTGCTAGCAGAAATGTTCATGTTTTTGGTGGAAAAGTAGTCTATAGTAATAAAAGAGATTTTCCCAAGTTCCACAAATAGACTTTGCGAAATATGGGGACTCCCTTACCGGCTCAGTAACCCCGCATTATTTTATTGTCTCTTGAACAATTCCTTTTCCCTTCCCTGCGTCGACATAAAAAAAAAAAAACATTTTCACAGAAGCCACTGATTCCTAAAAATTGGACTCTCTAGTTTTTTCCCCTGAATGTAACGGCAATGCAATTTTTCATATGCGCTGGTGATAAAGTACCTATCAAGACGGCGCTTTATCATCATTACTTACAAAAACGTGAACTCACGGGGATGGGAAGAAACGAGGAGGACGCGGAGAGGAAACGGGAGGAATCAGGCTGGGGACATAACGACTCGGTTTCCTCTAAAACGTGTTGTGTTCAACCGCATGCATGTCCTGCCTTTAATCATGTCCTTTACTTTCACGGAAGCGCGACATAACGTGCAAATCGATTAAAATGTATAATAAATAATTTACATCCGACCCCGCACTGGATACCAGCACAATCACACATCATTGGCCGTGATGAACTGATGTATGTTTTAAGACATGATGCAACCCAGTACGCGTTTCCCTATATCTCCCGTTGGCAACTAACTTACTTAGCAACTATGCTTTTAGGAAACTCACCCATGGGCGGTTTGTTCAAATTTCGAAGGATCATTCTTTGAATATCCGCGGGTGTATGCTGTGCAAATGACATTTAAAAGAGTACCAATTCTGAGCCAAGAAATCACGGAAAAGGCTGTTACAGCTACACAGTTGTCAGCCACTCCGTCAAGCGCATTCTATGACCCCCAGTGTCACTAATAAAAAGGTGACAGTATCGTTATTTAAAGTTCATATCATAGAACGTGAATCAACAGAATTTAAAGCACCCTCTGGTTGTGTCGCTGCGATAATATAGCAAACTATTGCTGCTTCCTGCGAAAATTGTCTTTGGGTGAATTTTAAAACCTTTTCTGAAGTTCCGTTCTGTTCGTTTGAAGAAGATGAAGAGAAGACAGTAATGATGCATAGACCTCTGCAAAGGGTGATTACATAGGGCCAACCTGAGTTAAATTAAAGAAAACATTTAATCTTTGCACCAAAAAGAATGCCTATTTTATTTTGATAAATTAACCATTACTTTTTGGGAGCCCTGGAACTCTGCGCAGAGGTGTTGACAGAAATTCAACATTTTTGTCACGAATAAGGTCACACATCGCTTGGGGGAAAGAGACGAGTTCTTGAAGATATGAGATATTTAATTCCCCCCTTTCTTTACAATTTACCAGTCTAGAGACAGTCTTTGTCATCCTCAGAACAAAAAAAAATGTCTTTAGCTACACACCTAGCATCACATATTTATTTGGGTTCTGGACTAACCTGCTGTGTTTACACTTTTTACACGCTACCCATAATTTTTTTTTCTTAAATCACTTGGAGTACTTTTCTTCAAGCGCTTTTTCTTTAATAATTACACTGCAGGCCCATGCATTATGTGTTTCTGCGTTCAACGTACTTTTCAAGAGAACTTCCAAAAGGTAGTTTTTATTCGCCGTTCCTGCCTTCAGCTTATACAGTTCATGAACGTGATACTGATCATCTGTCAGTTCTAGAAATTCTGCGCATGCAAGCGAATGGTCAAACGAGAAGGAAGGGGGTGCGGCGATGTCTGTGTCCTTGGAGCGTACAACCTTCAGCCAGGTATTAGACGAACAAGTGTGAGAGATCGTCCAGATGTGAAAGTCCAATCTGTAAAACTGAAAGGTGTGTACGCCACTGCCTGTACAATTGCCTGCTAAGCAAACAAGAGCAAAAATATTAACGTGGGAACTAGCTGGGAGACTGACAAAGGGGAAGAGGAACAAGGCTCGGGGTGACATTGCAGGCCCTACAAATCTAGGAGACTGCACTCCAGCGCTTAACCATCAGGCTACCTGCCAGCTCGTGGTCCTCATAGCTTAGAGAAGTAAGACACCATAAGAACACTGTACCTACTTACTCCCCAAAAGAAGTGGAGATTTCAGGTCCAGAGAGTGCAAATCCAGACCAGGATTTTGTTTCAACCAACCAGTTGAGTACTCTGTGACTGAGACTCTTTATACTCAACTGGTTGATTGAAACAAAATCCTGGTCTGGATTTGTACTTTCTGCTCCCCAATGCCATCGTAACCAACAATCCAGCACTCAGGTGAAAATGAAGGAGTTTCGGCTGCAGACACCTGTGCGCTGTGATCTTACCTCACCTCTGTGTTGGGCCCAGTCTAAGCCGGGGGGCATCTGTAACTGGCTGGGCTGAGACACCGGCTCTGTCCTAAATTTAACTTGCTTCCTTTTCTCCTTATTTCATGCATGACTGATTTAGGTTGCATTCATCCAGTTTTGGGAACAGCAGAACATAGCGGCGAATGAGGTTTCTGTTTATAGGCATCCGAGCAACACTGCCAGTTTCAAGAAGCAAAATCTTCAAGGGGGTGTGGAACTCGCCTTTAGATTCAGGAGGAAAACCCAGCTTTCGCTGCTTAAACTACAGAAACCGCAGAGCAAAATTCACCCTCTGGAGTTCCCGCCATGATTAAAGCAGCCGCTCAGGGAAGCGTCATCCTTCAGGAAGAAGCAGAACAGAAAATAGTGCCATAGGTGGACAAACAGCAAAGCACAGGTGCTGAAACATGCAACACTCCTCCGGAAAATCTGTCCCGCTGGCTTATTACTTACATGCAGGTTCGTATTGGGGCTGCAGCTGTTAAAGAACAGCAAAGCAATCTGATATTATTACAGGATTTTTAGAGGTTCATGGCCCAAAGGACCAACTGCTGTTTCAGCAAAGTTACTGCATTAGTAATAAGAAAGCAGGGGAGTAGCGATACTGATACAGTGCAAAATGTTCCCGCATGCATCTGCAGAGAAATCAATTAGCAAGAATCTTTGAATCTGTAGTTTTTTTTCCCCATTCGATCAACACAGAAACTGCCTAATTAAAGTTTAACTCCAAAACTACACAGAGAAAAACTAGAAAGAGCTCGGCCGTCACACCAAAGGGTATTAAAATATGCAGCCGACGGAGAATGAAGTCAGTCAGAATCGCTGCCTGCGACTGCTGCAAATACGCCAACAAAGCAGGATTTACCCAACCCTCTGATCTCTGCCGGCTTTTGATGATGACACGCTGTCTCGCATTTCTGAAGAGAGGAGAGAAGTCGGCAGAGGCGACACCGTCGTCGGAACCGCGAGCGGGGAGCGGAGTCGGGGCCAAGTCTTTCAAAGCGACTTTTCTTTCTAGGCTGGCTGAATTCTGCCATTGCCAGCCAATCTGAAGTGAAAGCAAAAAGGCGATCCACACAGATCTGTTCATCCCCCCATACAGACACACAAACTCACTGCAAGACCAGAACTAGCAGCGGGACAGGTTCCAAAACGATACGAGGTATGGCAAAGATAAACAAAAACAAAAAACAACTCCTACAGGCTGACATTTCTGCTGGTCAAGGAAGGACACACGTAACAGAAGGCTTTTCTTTCCAACGTTACACTGATGTTTTCAGTGTTTAAAATGAAAAGAACAGGGAAAGACAGAAGCGGGAGATTTGTTTGGATGGTCGCGGTCTTCCTCTGCCAAGCAGCTTATCGAGACACAGGCTTGCTGTGCCACTAGAGCACACAGAGACCGTCTTTGGGCTGCACATCTCGTTTATAAACCGACACAGCCGGAGGTGTCATTTCAGCTCTGAGGCCGGCACTGACGAGCCCTGATATTTTCCCAGGACTCTGTGGGTCAGTGTGTTCCTGAATTCCCAGGTACCTGGGGTTTCTGGGGTGGTGACAGTGACTGACAGTGGCTGCCCGTCTGTCTCCTGGAAGGAGGCAGCGATTACTCATCATGCAGTGCATCAACAAAGTCTGTCTTCCATGCTTTGTTGTTCATGTTCCTTTCATTGGTGAACAAGGCCCTGTGTCACCTCTTGGTCTGCAGTATTTTAAAAGTTCGTAGAGGTCTGGGTCTCCATGTGAATGAAGGTCAGAGTTTGCCTTCTTATCCGTTTGTATTGTGCCAGTAATCTTGCTAGATTTAAATACCAGAACTAATCTGTACCTATACACTGGATGGCAGCAGATACTAAATCTAGCCACTAGGGGGAGAACATAAACAGTTATCAGTCGGGATCCATTTCACACCTACAGCACTGGCTTCCAGTAAATTCTCTGGAAAGGCTTTAGCAGTGAAATACACAATGAAAACCTTACATATTGTGCATAATGGTCACAAGTGCAAAAAATAAGTATTTCACTAATAAAGAGACAGGTTGCTTTAAAAATGGTTTATAGAAAAATGAGTAAAACAAATTCTCTTTTCATTATTTAAATGGCATTCCTTCGATGGAAGTACATTGCCTCCCTACCCCCACCCAAAAAGAATTAAATTTTAAAAAATAAACGCAGCATTAGTGGTCTACCACAGTCAGCGACCGCGGATCCCTCCTGTTGGTGGGGGGTAGTGAGCAGGTGACGGCTGATCACCAATCAGCTTCAAAGGCCTTTGTTGAAATAGACGTAGCGGATGCTCTCGCCGTACTGGGAAACGATGGAGTCCCTCAGCTCAGGTTCCAGCTTGGACACGGCCATGGAGCTGAAAGCCAGAAGCAAAGAGGTGGGTGTGGGAGGGGGGAAGCTGCATAGGAGATGCTCATTTGGTGAAGGATGGGGGGGGGGACGCTCACCATCTCTGAGGGAAGAGCGAGCAGGCAGCAGGCACCATGAAGACGAGGCTGCGGGGGACGAGGGAGGAGAGGAGAGGATGGGAAGATCAGAGAGGCGAAATCAGCAGAAGGAGTGACAGTTTGAGGTCATACTCGTAACAAACTCTAAAAGGGTCAGACCCCCTCCACCCCCCCGCCATCAGGCTGAGAAGCAGCTACATGCCTACAACTCACAAGCAGCACACGACCCATCTATCCCATCCATCCATCCTTCCATACATCCACCCCCCCATCCATCCATCCTTCCATACATCCACACACCCACTCATCTATCCTTCCATACATCCACACGCCGTCTAAACACTTCTGGTCAGGGACATAGTGGAGTCTGCTGTCTCTCCCTAGCAGCACAATGCTTTGGTACCCAGGGCTGTAAGTACTGGGGGGGACGTGTACCCTCTCTGGTGGTACCACATGGATGGGACGGCAGCCCATAGCAGGGAGCACGTGCGCACACACACACACACACACACACACACACACACACACACACACAGACCTGTACCCATATCCTTGTGAGGACCATCCATTCATTTCTGTGGGCTTACCCTAATCCTAGCAATGATGCCCTTAACCCCTACCCAGCCCTAACCTTAATCATAAGTAACCAAACAAAACAAGATTTTTGACATATTTTGTTTTTTGATTGCAGTTACATGTTTTTGTAAAACTGAATTTTCCCTTGTGGGGTCTGAAAAAATGGTCCCCATAAAGTTAAAATAACAGGTTTTTAACACATTGTAGGACCATTTATTCCCCACAATGTAATGTATACTGGGACCACACACACACACACAGTGACTATATGGCCTCCAATCAGGCAAGTGCCTCCCACCATTTTGAAGACTACAGTCTATTATTTATTGTTACTGTCTATTAATGTGTAAATGTCTTATTGCCTAAATGTGTGTATTCAGCTACTGTAAACCTGCAAGTTCCTTTGGAATTAATACATTACCTATCCACCCATTTATCTATCCATCATCTATCGATGCATGTATCTCTTTCTGTCCATCCATCTATCTTTCCATCCCTCTATCTACAATCTATCCATCAGCTATCATATATCCCTCTATTGTCTATCCATTTATCATCTATCCATTCATCTATCTACACACAGTCTTCCATGATGGTCACTAACAGGCATGGCAGATCTGGCCTAGTTCTCGTTATCATGGTGTGGGAAGCAGTTCACACACCTAAAGGTCAAGATGCTAAACTGTGCCTGGAAACTCACACGAGAGTGTAAAACCTCTGCACACCTTCCTCATGGGGAAACGGCAGCTGGGCAAAGTTCCCATGACACAGGGAACTTGAACACCACACAAAAGTCACACGCGTCACCCAACGCTTCCAAAAACGTCCAGATAAGGCCAGACATATACTCACAACACTCCCACCATCATCACTTGTAATGGTCCATGGAGGAATGTGATTCTCTGGTAGAAAGACAAATAAAAAAATATTAAATTTTAACACCAATGATCCTGCCTTGGTTCTTCATTCAGCTTGGGCCCGATTCAAGCTCATTTCACAAGCAGATTGCAGCAAAGTCATGGAATTTATGACATTATTTATGCTTGAAATTTGCATGAAGGAGCAGCAAAGGTGGCGATTCTTCACAGACAAGATGCCGGAGGTTCCAGAAGGTTCCAGTCAGGACGGGCTTTTTGAGAAACACTCGCTGGTCAGGGACACATGGTCTGGAATGACTTTCTGTGCCAGGTTATATTAGCAGATATGGTTCCATAGAGTTCCAATGCACCAAGCCTGCCAGCAATATTTAAAAGGCCTCGCTGATGTTGACGGAGAGCCACTTATGCAGCATATGAGCACAAAGAATCTCATATCAGTATATGCATCCCTACGGCTTCCTGCATGTACAAGCTGCCCGTAGAAAGGGCTCAGTCTTCACGCATTAGCTGAGTGTTTGCCAGCTGTGGAGATGCATCCTGAGCTCCAGGCTTCCTGCTGCCAACGTGCTCATTCTCAGGGCCGACAGTCTTCCAAGAAGAGGCTCGCATTCTGACTAATGGCTGACCGACGCCTGGGATCTCCCGGGACTGTTCCAGGTGTATGGCTCAGAGGATTAGGACACTGGAAGGTCACAGTTGTGATGTCACCGTTGAGCCCTTGAGCAAAGCCCTTAACCACCAACTGCCCCACCACCCAAAAAGGCATGCAGTGAAGCGTCTGCTAAATAAATAAAATGAGTAAGCTACAGGACCCCGTGGGCAGTAGGGGGCGCTGGAGGCATCTAAAGGTCCGATTGGTGGGAAGGTGAAATGACAGAATTAAGTTTATTCAATTCATTCCAGCCACCTTCATCTGCCCTTCAGTGCTTATGCGAGAAAACGGCAGACAGACACACATGGACCCACCTGCATGAACCGGTATCTTTCCAATCTTTCCATTACAATGGGAAGAATGACTGCAAGGAGGGGAGAGAGAAAGCAAGAGTCGTCTGTGTGCCATGCAATTCGAACAACTGCGTCTCCAGCCTTGGAGATCAACTGGACTCATACGGAAGACAAAGGGACACATAGCACTCCTAATAGGGACAAAATTTGCATCATTGTATAGAGAGTTTCAGCCGAACATTTATAAATCAGTGTGGAGTGCTCAGACGCCTGAGAGGAGACAGCTCCTGTAGGCCTTACTCATTCCCGGCGCTGCCATGGTGATGCGGGAGACGACCACTTGTGTGATGCCCTTGATGGCCGCTTTCTGTAATGCAGAGAGGTGCCTATCATTACAATTACAATCAATTACCATCTAACTACAAGCGCCGAGAAAAATTACGTTTGCCCACTTATTTTACTGGTCGGTCCTTAAATCGAGTTACCGATTCAAAATTACCGAACGTTGTCCTTCTTTTTGTGGCATAATTAATGACAACATGGCAACTGAATTTTATTCCCCACAGAGTTGACCCAGGCACCTATCACACTACGTAAACCCCCCGCTCCCCCCCAACACAGTTCTGATTGGCTTGGCCGAACGCTGTGCCGCCGCCATGGCGATCCCGTGTTCCGCTGCTGCCACGGCAACGGCGTTCCGCTCACCCGGGAGTGTCCGAGCTTGTTTCCGTTCTCGTCCGTCACGGCGATGCCGTTGAGGATCTCCCTAAAGCCGGGGGGGGGGGACACAGCTGATGAGCCAACCGGCGGCCAGCGCCATAGCGATTACGAGCAAATGCCCGTTTAAATTAACAGAGAAGCCTGCTGTTACACTTAACCTGAAAGACTCCGGTAAAAACATCCAGCCGTAGTCTTGTCTTATATCTTGTTTGAAAATTTTTAAAATCTGATAATAATCTGATAAACACAACTGTGTGCTGTGTTTCTGGGCGAGAGGGAGGACATGCTGACAGATTATCATAAATATTATTATTATTATTATTTATCATCTACGTTACTATTAAAAAAATGGGGAAAGTAGCCCCTGGTGACTGCACCCCACCCAAGCTAGCATGAGCTGACACCCCAGAGCGGAAGCGAGTCATGCATCTGCTCGCCACACGGAGGGGCTCCACGAACACGGGCCCCCCGGCAGTTCCTGCGGAGCCCAGCAAGATGCACAGAAACAGCCGCAGCCCAAAACGACGAAGCTCGGAAAGGATTTCCCTCTGTGCGGCGGCGCGAGGTCCAGCTACTGCGGGTAAGTCACACTGACAGGAGCCGGTGCAGACCGGCCGCCTCTAAAAACGGCGGACCAAGGACAGGATTACAGAACAAGCTAACAACACCCATGTGGAACACAGAGGCGGATAGGAGACGGCTCGCTGGCTCCGGGACACGTATGCGTGCTGATGAGCCAGCCCATCCCTGTCAGAGATATAAACCAGACGTCGGTCACGGGAGCAGCCCGGCTGTGGGGAAAATGGCCGACGTGGGAGGAGGCGTCAGCCTACAGGGGAAAGACTAGGTGGTCACTAAGACATATTTACACGCGATGGAAACGCAACTCCAAGAGGAGGTCTGGCTCAGCCCAAAGAGGTCCTGACACACTGCCCAGTTCAGAAACTGCCACTTACTGTCCCACCCCCGGCTATTCCGGCTCGAAAAAGCAGAGAAATATCTGACACCGCCGCAGGTCTCCGTGACGACCGGTCACAGTCACTTAATGACAGAGTGCAGACTAAGACAGGTCACAGCAGGGTTACAGGACCATGCCCGGGCTTGACAAGACACCCCCCTTCAGAAAAGCACAGGCGAGCAGCCATCTGTACGATAAATAAGAACGGGGACGAGCTTCAGAGGAAAAGAAACATCGACTCACTGTTGTCTCATCATAGGGATGTTCACACAGTTTGCCGCAGCCACGGCGGCGAAGGGCACCCAGCGGGCCACCAGGGGGGGTGCTTTCTGTCAACAGAGGCAAGAGGGTGCTGGAGATTAGTTACGTCGCAATGAACAGGAAGTGACATCACCACACAAATCTTTAAAGCTGCATTTTCGATCTGTCAAAACTGTACTCGGTGACTCAGGCCCGGTCACATTCCTACACGTGGTTTCGCTCCTCCGCCAGCAGTCGACACACTGATGCAGCACAAGACTTCCAGGATCTATGACCTGATCCGTCACCCACCCAAAATGTTGTTAGATCCATCTCCACTCCCCCTCCCAGCCAGTCCTTCCCATTTCTGAGCTGTAGGGCTCTGTGCACCATCCTGCTTGGAAGTCGAATCACTGGATTCTACCAAGATCTGACCAAATACCATTTTGCAATATGACTCACATGCCATGCATTTCGGCTGTGAACATTTCTGAACAGGGAGGGTTTGCTCGAAAGTAGTACAGCAGGATGCATGAGAGCTACACCATGACAAACGCTGCAGAGAGAGAAAGAGATCGGGGCGACTGTTTCGGAATGAGTGGGAACCGGTTCTCAGACGCCTCGTGACTGCAGTGCAGGGCGTCCCAGCCAGGACGTACCCTAAATCACATGCTGTTCTCCATGCTACACCTTCTCAGGACCAACGAAGATCCCGTATCTGAGCTGTAACATCACCCTTCACCTGGAGATTTGTGGGCTTCTCTTTCTTTCAACCTCAAAAGCTGAACCAGCTACGTTTAACAAGCCGGATCACCGGGCCAAATGTACGAGATGTTCCAGACTCTTCTGATGCGTCCCATCTGTATTACAGGGAGCTTCAGCCCAGCTGGCGTCAGGAAGACCATCATCCTCCAGGAAGGGGGATTAGATCCACGGACAGGCCGGCGTGGCACAGTTACCTTGGTGTAGAGGTTCAAGCCTACGGCGGTGGCCAGAGCCGTGCTGGTAGCAGTGATGTATGCCACGCCAATCTGCCTGGAGGTGGTGGGGGGGACAGAAAGGGGGCATGAGAGAAGCTAAACAACCAAAAATCAAACATGGCCAACTAAAGAAGAACCCATTAAAGAGGCAATGATGAGCAAATGTGGTGAAAAACGTAAAGAGAAACGTAAGGCTGTACTTGGGGGTGATGGGCGACGCGGCGTTGCGGTTGGTGTAGTTGACCAGGGCGTTGAAGGACTGGTTGACCCACTGCCAGAAAACCACGGCCGGCACGGTTCTGTTTGGGTAACGCACAGCGAAACGTCACCAACGGGGACACCCGCTCGGGGTTGTCATGGTGATACAGGGACAAGCAACAGGCAGAATTTTGGCAGGGGGGCCACCTGTAGAACTGGAGCATGAAGCCCGTGATGGCCATACCCCCCGGCACCTGGAAGGACATCCGGCCAATCAGGTTCATGCGGTCGCCCGTGTCCGGGTGGAAGGCAGAGTCGTACAGTTTCTTGGCATAGTACAGCTGCTCCTTGGATGTTCCGGGGGGCACAGTGCCGGCTCTGAGGGTCACAGGCGTACGTCAGGGGTGGACCCCACACCCATCACACAAGTACAACCATCAGAACACGCTGGAAGCCCCACTTAAGGTTTATTTGCGCCTATAAATAAATAATAATAACTGATAGCTAGCCAAAGTGGGCATCTTCCCTCTACCTGCAGCTGTCCACCAGCATCTTGGCCTCGTCCAGCCGGGTGTCAGACACCAGCACCGTACGGAAGTCCGTGATGCTGAAGAAGTGCCAGAGACGACCCATGAAGGTGCGCTGATCCCAGCGGGGGGCGTCGATGTCAAATCCACTAAGCGCCATGTTGTCCCGTCCGTTGGTCTCCTGGCTGCCTCCCTCTTAGGGGACCAGACACCTGCAAACACCTCAGAAGCAAACAGAAAAATATAAGATGAGTAAATCCAGGGGCCTCTGGTTAAGGGATAGGAGACATTTTTAATTAGTTACTAACGATCCAAATAAGCAGGTTCAGCTGAACGGACCGCTCTCCTGCGGCACACAGACCTTAAGCATGTAAAAGGCCTTGGAAAAGTTTATTATAATGACTTTTTACTGACCCAGCATGCAAATTTAGCCAAAGCAAATTTACACAAGAATGTGGCCGTGTGTGCGTGTGTGTATGTATGTGTGCGTGTGTGTATGTGTACATGTGTGAGAGAGAGAAAAGAAAGGGGGGGGAAATAGAAAGTTTGGATTTCAAAACAGCCACAAGACTAGATACCAGTTCAGCAAGCTTAGGTTCTGTCTGAGATAGCAAAGGTGATTAAACTTTAACTTGGTCTCCCTCCCTGTAAAACCTTGTTAATATAAGCAAAGTGAAAATTGCACCAGGGTCACGGGTTTGTTTGGACAGGGGGGGACACCTGCATGTTCTTCTGTGTTCTGCTCTCCCTCCCCCAAATTCAAGCATGCAGTACCTTTAGCCTAATTACATTTAAACACTTTTTTTTGCAGATTAATGAAATCTAGGCCTAACTCACACCAACCCCAGTATTCATAAATACTGCAGCAAGACATGTGAATGCCCACCCTTTTATTTGACAGTTTTATACTACAGCCCTAAATATAGAGGTAACACCATGACAATATGCAGTGCCGAAAAGGGGTGGGTGAAAATCTGATGTAAAGTGTATAAAAAGTCTGCAAAAAATTAACCACTTTGAGAAAATTCATTTTAAAACCACTCCAAGTTTTAGCAACATGGAAAAGGTATTCTGACAGATTTTTCATAGCAAGTAAGTCTGGTGACTTCGGTAACCCATAACTTATTCTTCAGGAATGGAGAATACAACTTATAACATGGAAGCTTTTGTTTATCATGCAGTGCTGCCGGGTCGAGGAGGGAGCAGAAAGCGCGGCGGCGTTGAGTTTCTGCATTTGGGGAAACACAAATCACCCATAATCATTATAAGGTGAACCAGCTGCACACAGCACAGTCCCAGACATCGGGGTGGAAGACGCGTGAGACCAGGTTCGAGTTAAACGCGGGGAGACAAACCCTTAGACATTAACATATGACCATGTTTAGAAAAAAAAGTCTGATTACTAATGTGACCCCCGGTGTTCAGCTGCACATGTGAGAACCTCCCAAAGAATGTCACCTGTCACTGCGTCCCCACACCGAGCACCTGGCCGAGCCTGATGCAAAGTGCAGAGCAAACCAACGCCGGCTACTTACCGACCCGCACAAGAAGAGCGAGGAAGCGCACCCAGTGACAGCGGTCTGTGCCAAGAAGAAGCGAGACACCGGCGCGATTTGGGTGCTGGGAGCGCTGGGAGGGCGCACGTGGCACTTTCTGCTCCAATGGAAGAGGAGGGCCGGCTTTCCCACCCCCTACTGCATAGACACCGCACTTAGGCACCTACAGCCGGTAATCGCTGAAGTGGGTAGGAACCAAACCGAAAGAGAACTCAGAATTACCACAAGTCCATAAATGAATGTTTCCCCAAAATCACACATTCAGCAAACCGTAGCCATGAAAACGCCAGACAGATACTTACCAAGTTAAATTATACGTTTTGCAAATACATTAAAACGTGTTATATATTGGAATGTTTTACAGATATGTTTATATATTTCATCGGTGTAGCACAGAAGGAAGATCGTTGAGTTTTGTTTTTGAGTTATGTCATCGAAGCATGTGCTCTGTGCTGACGTCAGCAATCTATGTGCACCGCTGTGTGCCACGTCACGGGCCCTTGGTAACCGGCGGCGGCGTCTTCGTGAGCTACAGCGAAAAGATGGTGAGCTAATGAATTACTTACATTCAGCGATAATGCCAGCCGATTACAGCAGGCTGCTAGTTACGACTGCTTTCTCGCCGAGCACATTTAGTCTGCGCCGTCGATTATTAAAAAAAAGCGAGGCGGAAATGTATTGAAGAGTTAAGAGAAAGGGAAAACCTTTGCAAAAGCCTAATTCAATGCAACAGCCAGAAATTCACGTTTTAATTACTTGATTTAGGTAATATATTTCATTTGAATAGCAGGAAAAAATAAATCTGACTGGCAATTTGTCCGTTTTCTATTGTATCTAAAAGCATAGGGCTTAATCTGTAGGGTGGAGTGACTTTGTTCAAATGGGACTAAGTCTGAGGCTGATAGGTTACAGTACCAGGGTATGGATACAGATAACCTGGTGCAGATAGGTTACAGTACCAGGCTATGGATGCAGATAACCCAGTGCAGATAGGTTACAGTACCAGGCTATGGATGCAGATAACCTGGTGCAGATAGGTTACAGTACCAGGCCATAGATGCAGATAACCTGGTGCAGATAGGTTACAGTACCAGGC
>JAODJW010000041.1:2545139-2578709 GCA_026777045.1 Hyperopisus bebe | reverse complement strand
ATGCAGATAACCTGGTGCAGATAGGTTACAGTACCAGGCTATGGATGCAGATAACCTGGTGCAGATAGGTTACAGTACCAAGAATATCACCTTCTGCTCACGTTTGCTCTGTTCCCTGTTGTCTCTTCTTCTGTGGAGAAAGTTTAATGCTTCACAAAACCCACATACTAACTCATTTATTTTTTTAAACAAATGTTTAAATGTTAATAACCTCACGTAGGTATACAGGTATAAAAAGGTTCAAATGCTTTTTAAAACTTTCAGAAATTCAACTTTTGAGGACCACACTTGTGGAAAGACCCCATAAATGATTCCAATACCTAATGCAGCCATCCCATAATCTCCAAGAAGTAACCGGACACTGAAACTTTTGGTAAAATCAATGTGAAAGTGTTTGTTGGTGACCGCAAAGCACGTGAACGGTGCCAGGCTTTAATGCTAAGTGGGAATTTAGGGAACAAAAAAACTCATCTCTATAATTAGCAGCAGCCTTTATGTAAAGATGCCAAGAATTATATTAGAGTGAGTTGCATAACGAGCATGGAAAAATCCTGGACTAGTGGGTGTCAAGTATAATTAACTTACGAAGGACATATAAGGAGACTAGAATAGTTTTGTATGAAAAGCCCTACCTGTTATATCGACGGATGCATGTTTTTAGTTCATGATCCAGACGAGTTCAGCCCAGGATTAATTCCTGTAACCTTGTGTGGTTGCTGTTCTTTTTTTGAGGGAGGAACACCTTAATTTAACAGCTTAATCTAAGTACTAGTTGCAGGGCTAAAGGTTGGAAACCAGTAACTGTTCCTCCAACAGCAGGGAGACGGGAGCATGGCAACTGGACAATTGAACCTGCTGCTTTACCTTGGAGATGCACCCAACCGGCGCTTCTGTGGTTCCCTGCCACATTAATGAGCTTAATAAATATTTTCATTCATGTGATGCTTTTCTCCAAAGTAGATGGACGGGTTACAACCTTTGTGTGCTTTGTGGGATCCCGACCCACAGCCTTTGCACTGTTAGCATAGTGTTCTACTTGTTGAGCTGCATTTGTTTAGCACTTTTGGTTTTTGGAAACATCTGGTACTCCATTGCCGGAACAGTGGAGCTCTTTAAGCTTGGCCAGAAACGCGGATTACTTATCGAAACAAAGCACTAACAAATGCTCCTGTTCCAAGATCTAAAATAAAGGCCTTGGATTACACATCTGCTGTTCCACGGTTCCAGTTCCTGATGTGAGCATTAGATTCAATTCAACTTGTATTCATATAGCGCCTTTCACAGCAGAGTCGCCCCAAGACACTTTACGTGAATGTGTTGTAAGACATTCCTACATCATTTATACAGAATAATACAAAAACTGGGGAAAGAGGAGAGTTAGAGAGAGAGAGAAAGAAAGAAAAAGAAGACAACAGAGGAGGGGAACCACAAACTCCCAAGTAAGGAGAAAAAAAATGCCTCTCCGGGTCCATCCGCCCCGAGACACTTTGTCATGGGGACGCTGCGGGGGTCCCTCACAAGCTACACTGTTTTCTAGGGCCTGCTCTCCATCCTGCGTAAACTGAAGAGCTCCCCGGACCAGGAGGTACGGATACTGCTGCTGGGCCTGGACAACGGGGGCAAGACCACCCTGCTGAAGCAGCTGGCATCTGAGGACGTCAGCCACATAACGCCCACGCAGGTAGGCGGCACGCACACACACACACACACACACACACACACACATACGCACAATTACAGGCGTGTAATTTAAGGGCGTCCCAGCAGCTGGCCTGTGCTGACATCTGCCGCCCCCATGCCTGTGGCTCCCAGCGGCCCCGAGCTGACGGATGCGTGGGAAAGCGGGTTCCTCTAATGGACCTATGAACCAGCTGAATACTCCCCTGAGACCGGGCTCTCCGACCCACCGCTGCCTAGCCTGAAAACAGCAAGAAGTCTACCTCTCTAATCTCACTAATCACACAGAGCTGAGCAAGTAGACCGAGGACATATGTAGCTAGCTTGTTCGCTAGATCTTTTTTGGCCACCGCGCGAGGGTAGGTGCGATCGACGATATCGGGGCGAAACCACGCGCTGTGGGAGTCTTGTGACGGCTCTCACTCCCCAGGTCTGCAGACGGTGGTTTAATTTAGAAGCAGTGAGCGAGTTTCGTGTTAATCTGGCGGTTTAGCGTCAATAACAACGTCCTCGGAGGTGAGCTGGCGCACATGAGCGAGACGTTTATTAAGTATGACCCGGGTATGGGTGGTGATGAGTCAGCACGGTGGCGTGTTTTTGTAAGTGCATGTGCGCAAACTGCACTGGGAGAGCATGCTTTGTGACAAACAGCCTTTTCTGGAAGCTTCTCTGTCAGACCTGATGATGGCCAAACTTGAAACCTGAAACCCGATGATGGCCGACACGAAGTGATAAAAAAGCGAAAGGAAAATTAAAGCAGAGCAGATGTGAACTGTGATCTTATATAAGTATGTTCAGGGCACTTGCAACAGCTGCCTTGGCCAAAAACGAGAGCCACCAGAGACCAGGCCCTTCCGGGCATTCTAGCTGGCCCAGCGGACAGCGTCGCGTCAGGGGGACCTCACCCGCGTTTGGCGAGAGCTGCAGCCACGGCGGATCGGCTGTTGAACAATTAATGTGGCAGCTCGTCAAAAATAACCTGCCGCAGTTGTTTATATATAACTGCCGGATGACTCAGCACTCTTCCTTGGAGACTTTCTTGAAGTTTCACAAAGACGGTGAATCAGCCTTATTGTCTACCCCCCCCCCCCCCCCCAATCCACCGTTAGCTAATGCTGTTGGGTAACATGTGGCAAAGGCTGTGCCAGTGTTTGGGAATAGACCCCACCCCCTGTGATGGCCCGACTGGGGGGCCTGACTTCCTGTCGTGGACTTTTCCAGGGCTTCAATGTCAAGAGTGTGCAGTCTCAGGGGTTCCGGCTCAACGTGTGGGACATCGGTGGCCAGCGGAAGATCAGGCCCTACTGGAGGAACTACTTCGAGAACACCGACGTGCTGGTAAGTCGCGGGTCGGGATTCTGCCTCTAGCTTGACCAGCGAAGTGCTGGGCTCTGCTGACTGGATCCACCCTAATCACAAACCACTTCAGCGTGCACTTCAGCGTGTTAAGGCCATCTACATATTGTCTGCTGAGTTCCTTAACTACTCTGCCCCCTGCTGGCTTCCTGACTCAGATCTCCTAGGCCAATCCTGTCCTGTTTTTCAGATCTACGTCATCGACAGCGCAGATCGTAAAAGGTTTGAGGAGACGGGCCAGGTAGTGTTGGGTGTATGTCTGTGCCTGGGATTTCCCTGTGTACTGCTGATTCGTTGTAGTGAACCACCTGTTTGTATGTTTGCGTGTGCACATGTGTCTGGGCAGGAGCTGGCTGAGCTGCTGGATGAGGAGAAGCTAAGTGGCGTCCCCGTGCTCGTCTTCGCTAACAAGCAGGACCTGCTGACGGCCGCACCTGCCTCTGAAATCGCCGAGGGCCTTAACCTGCACACCATCCGGGACCGTATCTGGCAGATCCAGTCCTGCTCGGCGCTGACTGGCGAGGGCGTCCAGGTGAGCTGCTGCATTCAGGTAACATGCTGGACCCAGTTCTACCTCTCTGGGCACCAGCTGGACCTTTGTTCAGATGCCCATAAGCTATCCTTGATGACATCATTGCAGATTACCTCACCTCCTTAAAGGGCTGGGCTTGTTACCAGAATGTTGTTAGATCGAGTCCCATAAGATGAACCTCCACTGAACACCAGCTGCTAAATTTCATACAAAAGATGTCATAGAAGGCTCTGTGATGTGGCTCGTGTGTTGCATGGTGTTTCAGGACGGCATGACCTGGGTCTGTAAAAGCATCAACGCAAAAAGGAAGTAGAGTGTCTCGTCCCTGTGCCAGGTCAGTGGGCCCGAGGAGGGAAACACAAGGGAGTCCCCCTGGGATTAAAGGGATAACCGATGGAGTTGACCATCACGCCCACTACCGTGAGCTGAGGAGACACTCTTGGGAGGGGGCTAAGGGGTTGCAATCTTGAGGGTTTTCTGGTCCTCATTTCCTCCCCCCCCCCGACGGTGTGCTGCACGCTGATGTGAACGAAAGTGGACCCAGATTAAACTGGAAATCCACCCACACGCTGATCAAGCGAGAGAATAATTACCGTGGTCATATTCCCCCGGAAAGGTCTCCTTGCTACCAGTTCTGTAAAGACCAATCCCATTCTGTGACGTGTCTCATCTGTCCTCTGGAAGTGATTAATATTTTGTTAATTCTCCCAGTTTGAGAAGATCAAAGAGGCGTCACGTCGCCTGAAGCTGCTGTATTCCCATCTTCTTTTGGGAGATCTGTCACTGATCTCATACCTGAACAGAGGCCACGCCCAGCTAATGACACCAGACATATCTCTCCACGCATCATAGACGTGCCACTCGTCATGGCTTTCCACGCCTGACGTGTGTGAGCAGTATGTTCCTGGAGTTCCTTCATCAATAAAGACATTTGTACGTTTTCTTGTTCCAAATACATTTGCACTGTCAGCCATTAATGACGTTATTCTGTGTAATCTTGAATGACACGCCCACTAAATGTGACTACAGAGGTATTTCTGTGACTACTGCGGTATCTGGCCAGCCTGTGATTGTTGGAAATGATTACAGACTTTGGTAAATATAACAACAACAAACTTCATCTGCTTGATGTCATCACTGCTCCTCATTCGCTGCTGACGGTTTGAGACCCATCGAATAGAATCTATACCTCACTGTGAACTACCTTCCTCACTGTGATTGAGATATGAAGTAACTGAGCAGTCAAGTGGTTGCCATTGGTGCAAAATGTTTCTTAAAATTAGATTTTGCATTCTTTATAGTATATTTCTTCTGCTTAGAAAGGCCCTGTCGTGGTGCATTCTGGGATATAATTATAGGATCAGCGGGGCCAAAAGACTTTTTCATACAGGCCTGCCGAACTATGGTGGGTTTCAATTCCTTGTAAGGCTATTTAACCACAGATGAAGGCGGGAAGAAGTCAGGTGGCCATTTTGTGCTCGCGCTTTGCTCTCTAAAGGAGGCACCTATTTTCTCAGGCTCGCTGAAACCGATCACTGTGGCACAAGCAGCTGCCGTAGTAACAGGTTTAGACAGCTTAACCAGCTGTTTACTCGGCTGGAGGCCAGGGTGGGGGCACTGGGGGGTGGGGGTCCTCCTCATTGGGCTATACCAGGCTGACTGAGGGTCAGTTGAGGGGTCAGCAGCTGGACGGGTGTTTTGCAGCTGTGACTGTGTGGATGTCTATGTATGTATGCCCATGTCTATGTGTGTATATCTATATGTATACAAGTGTGTATGTATATTTATGTCGGTGTGTGTGTTTATCTCTGTGTGTATATCCATCTATGTATCTATGTGTATGTGTGTATATGCGTGTGTGTCTATGTGTGTATATCTATGTGTGCAGTGTGCATGACTGACCTCATGTTGGCTTTACAGACCAGTGACTCCCTCTAAC
The DNA here is from genome assembly GCA_026777045.1 of Hyperopisus bebe. Classification (NCBI taxonomy): domain Eukaryota; kingdom Metazoa; phylum Chordata; class Actinopteri; order Osteoglossiformes; family Mormyridae; genus Hyperopisus; species Hyperopisus bebe. The sequence goes on along the minus strand of JAODJW010000041.1, from coordinate 2,573,205 downwards.
AGCCTTGCAGTTCTGTGTGCTCAGATACGAAGACCCTAATGGCTGGCTTGCTTAGTTTGTTTTTTTTGTAGAACCTTTCTTGTGTGAATTTCTTGTGCGTAATTACGGCAGCCCACTTTCTCGTTCTCCTCCGCACCCCTCTCCTCAGGCTGCCCCTGTGCAGCGCTCTTAATGCCGCAGATCTCGGCTGATTTCTGTGCTGCCGTCATCCCAGGGACTGATCCGATCGGGCCGCCGCAGACCATCCATAGTGAAAACACTTGGTTGTTGTCAATCTTTGCTCCAAACATCTGGGACTGTAGGTGTAATTAGATGTATTTTAGTCGGCCTATAATGGGTTAGGACAACACAGGAATCTGTCTAAAGGGGATATCGAGCAGCGATGTCATGCTTGCTACCTGTCCATCTGCTTACTGCCCTGCTCATATTTCACACCCCCACAGTGCATCAGGTTTACATGTCATTTGTCCCTTAGGAGATATTTGGTCCAAATCTCCATAAATGTTCAGTTTATTGGGGAGTGTGATGTGGATTAATGGGCCTGTAATGAGGAGCCAGGAAAACAGGCGACAGCTACATGCCACGCTGGGGGGCGGAGCCTTCACTACCCAGCATGAGCGACGGGCGTGGGTCTGGGGGGGGGGGGGAGGTGTTGTTGAAGTGGCCCTGCATTCCAGTCTTAAATGGGGCCATGCTGCTTTTGTGACACCCACTGTACAGTGTGCCCACTGTAGTCATGGCAACCAGCACGGTACGCCCTGCTCGACGGCGGCGCCTTGCAGCGGCAGAACTTTGATCCGTCTCGTCTTTCCTCGTTGCTCTCCTTTCATCCGATGCCTGTAAAGCAGCTCCCCCGCCCCCCCTTAGGTGTAATTAGCGGCGGGGGCCTTACGGTACGCATACGTGCGGGCCGGGCACCGCTTTGATGTCAGCCTGTTTGTTTGTGAATGTTAATATGCCTCCATGCTCTTATCTAGCCCACCCGGAGGGGATTTGGGTGGCCCACAGGGGACCGGGCTGCTTTTGAGATAGTGTCTTTTGCCGCTTGTGAGTAGAACGCGATTTCCCAGCGTTGCCTGTTTTATATGGTACTACAGTGAAAGGGGCGACGGGACCAAGGGTGGCTGTGGGCAATGCTAACACGGCCCGCTAACTCGCTAACCCACTAGCCACCCAGCTTATGCAGCCGGTTCAGAAGGTCCCCCCCTGCGAATGAGGATGAAGGAGAAGGTACGCCGGCCTGTTCAGCCTCCTTGCGGCTGGCTATCCGTCCATCTGTCTGCCTGGTTTGTCGCCATGTCTGCTGAGATGCCCTCTGAGATGCCCTCGCTGTGATGGCAGCCTATGTCTGCTTGCGGAGACTAAGGCTTTCACCTGAGATGGGCATCTAGTTCCTAATGCAGCCAATGGCTGCACCAGGTCAGGGATCATGAGGGACAGCAAGCCCCGCCTCTCACCGCAAGAAGGCCTTGCTGAGGAAGAACGCCTTGCCTGAAGACTTGGTAGATCTGAGTCTGGTTAGTCTTCCCTGGTTTCTCCATCTGGCTCAGATCCAGGCACAGGTGACTCTCGTTTTCCCAGACAGGACCAGGAGTCCCGGAGCAGCCATTTCTCCTGCCCCTTCCCGATCCAGGAATGTCTCTGTTGCACCAACACGTTCCCATAGTTACACCTTAACTTCCAGATGTGGAAATAAACGAAGACTCACCCTCGCGTGCAAAGTATGGACGTATAAAAATATGTAATCAGACTGGTCCGTTAAGCCCTTGGGCTCTGTTTCAGCAGAGAACCTGGGTATGTTGCAGTCTGAAGTGTCTCTGAGACAGAGGAGGTGAGTGCCAGGATCTGCTGCTTGCGTGACAGTGTGGAGGAGATGCTGTCCAAATCGCACGCTTAGTCATTAGACAGATGTAAGGTCAAATACCTAAAACAGTGCTTTCCAATACAATGGAGATTTTACCCATTAATTAAAACTTCTAAATTTACAATTATATTTTTTGCCTGCTGTATTAATGGTTGCTTTCCATCTCAAAGCAGATTATCTATAGTCAAGTTCCTGCAGGTATAATAGTATTTTTCCATTTTGCGTCACTGATTTGCTCAGTAGATACCAGTTCCTAATATCTCGGTTCCTAATAACGCAGCGTATGGTTTTTCACTGCCGTCAGAGGTGCAGGTTTGCTTTAAGGTCCAGTTCTTTAAAGAAATTTCCAGCTGGTGGCCTGTTTGAGCTGTGACCTGTGAAGTCCCTCACGGATCCCCCGGATCAGCGTGTTGAGCGGAGGCCACGGACCTGTGTGCTGTGCTTAGAAGCTCCATGGCCTGTCACACCTGCCCAGCTGGCCATCGTGCCGGAGTGAAGGCCCATCTGCCTGGCCTGAAAGACTCTGATGTCATTTCCTGTGCTTCGAGAGATTCCTGGGCCTCCAGCTTTGTATCTGAGCGCCTTTCAGCACAGCGACACCTAACACTGCCCCGGATTTCAGCACGGGGGGGAGGGGCTATTGTGACCCGCCGGTAAATTGGAGGAGGGGGGATGCTGGCCGAGGCGTGGTCTTGCTCCCTGTCCATCACTGTCTGCGCGGAAAGCAGATGTTCATAGGCAGGATCCCTTAGGAAGTCAGTGCAACTGTATGGCACCAATATGGCTGCTTGGAGAGACGCCGCTCAGGGTTAGGGATAGGGTTGGGTTTAGAGCTAGGGTTAGGGATAGGGTTAGGTTTAGAGCTAGGGTTAGGGTTAGATGACCAAGCCGGCCCTCATTACTCTGTAAAGCTGCTCTGACTGCTCGCCTAGCAAGCAGGATGTACGAAACTCCAGTCACCTTAATCAACGAAGGACATTCCTGCGACGGAGTGCATTTGGCGGGCAGTGACAAGGGTGACATTCAGGCTCGAAGAGCTATTATTCATGGACAGAAAGGAAGCACGACGTCTCAATCAAAGGCGTGATTTAAGGAGAGACAATCTTGAAGGGAAAAGACAAGGTCAAGTCTAATCAATACTTCAGTGCTGGGGACCAGTTTGGAGCAGAATACAGAAACACTCCTTCAGAGGAGGCAGACGGTCCTGCTTTGGTCCTCCTGGTAGCACAGTGGAGATTCACACTTCACATTCCAGTCAGCTCCATGTAAAATGTTACCATCACTTAGATATTCAATATTTCTAACATTCCTGTGTTCTTCTAATCCATCAGAGAGACTGACTAAAATACATTATATTACACATGTAGCCCTGGATGTTTGAGACGGCCATTAAAAATGCCAGAGCTCTTTCACTATCGGCGGCTTGCAGCCAGCATCCCGGGGGAGGTCACTGCTGGTACCGGGGAGCACGTCAATACAACACAATGGCAGCAGGATATTAATGCAGTTAAAAAGGTTCTAGAAGGATCTGACACCACAGGCCCTGGTCGAATTTTCTGGGAGGGGCCTCAGTGTCAGCCCCTCCCACCGGCTACTATGCCTACCAGTCATACTGGCACATGCCCACCCCACCGTGTTAGTCATTGCTGATAAAAGCACACGGCAGTGCGGGGGGGTGCGGTTATTCACCCGGCCAGACACAAAGCCCCCCAGCACACACCCAGTCCTAGTAGCCCAAGGGCAGGAGGTGTGAGGGCCCCTCCTCAATGCACCCACACCCCCACACTGGCCCCAGCGTGCACTGGTGATGAACACGCCCCTGGAACTCAGACAAAGGCCTTAGGGGAGTGAAGTGCTTTGATCCCAATACCCAATGTCCTGACACGCTCTCCTCCCTGCCTCCCTCTCCTCTTCTCCCTGCTCTCCTCCCCGCCTCAATCTCCTCTTCTCCCTGCCTCACTCTCCTCTTCTCCCTCCTCTTCTCCCTGCCTCACTCTCCTCTCCTCCCTGCTCCCCTCCCCACTCCCCTCCTCTCCCCAACTCGCTCTCGTCTCCTTTCTTCTCCCCTCCCCACTTCCCTCCTCTCCCCACTTCGCTCTCCTCTCTGTTCCCCTCCTCTCTGCTCCACTCCCCACCTCGCACTCCTCCCCACTGCACTCCAGGATCCCAGTTACATCTTGTACTGCTGGTTCGTCCTGCTGGGATGCAAACCAGTAACTATGTGGGAATTTTCAGAGCACAGTTCACTGCCCCCATGACCACGCCTGCACCGTGACGCTGCTCACTGTGTACCGCTTCCTGTTTTGTGCGGCCGCATGTGTGGGGGGGAGGGGTGTGCTGAAGTACCACTTCCTGTTTGGTTTGCCCGCATGCACTGGGCTGCATTTGTCAGGGGTGGGGCTTAGGGGGCTGCCAGCTGCACATTGTCGTGGCTCAGAGCAGGATGAAGGTGTTTTACCCCGCCCCTCTCTTGCCCCTGTCGGGAATCCGGCAGCTGTTCTGCAGCTGCTGTTTGTGGCCCCAGGGGGGACTGCCCCCCCCCACCCCACACACACACACACGCATCCACCTCCACACACCACACTTCTGTTTGAAGAGCTTCTTGGCTAATCAAAGACACCCCCAGAACACTGCAATGCGTCGGAATTGCAAACAGGGCCACGCCTGTCAGCCGCGTGCTCTGGGGGCCGCGTGGGGGCCAAGGAGGTGCCAGGGAGAGACACGAGCAGGCTGTGAGGGGGACAGGTCCAGCGGGGGCCAACCTCACCGTCCCGGCTCTTCTGACAAAAGGACAGTGTCTTTGCATGCCTAACGCCTAATGAATTCTGTTCCTGCTTTTTCTGCATAATGGTGAGAGAGTCAGCAGTGGTTCTCTGGACCGACGGGGTGCGCTCAAACCATAACTCTGGCTCTTGGGCTCATACTGGGAGCACATACTGGAGTTGGTTCTGATGGATCGCTCCTTGTGGCCTGAGCCTGGTCTGGCTGCGGTCACAGGAATGGACCAACCACATAAAACACCCCCCCCACTGCAGAAAACCAGCAGTCTGGTTTCCACTCTGAAGGTTTTGGGACGTGCCCCTGCTCCCCCCAGAGTGAAAAAATAAGAAAGGGGACAGGGGGTGGAGCGGGGGTGGGAAGCAGCCACTTTGAAGGTTAGATCCGGCCTGAAAAGCTGCGGCAACAAAACGTCCTGCGGCTGATAACCGGGCCGGTGGGGGTGGGGCAAAGAATGGCCTTAAAGCGTCGCACTGACACCCGGCTAATGTGTAACCTCATCATTGCATCACTGCATCATTCCCATCACACATGAGCAAATAACCCATTTGTGTAACACCTTTGGTGTTTCTGTTCCTCCTGGTCGCACGCTGCCACTAGAGGGAGCTTCACCGCGCTGCCGCCCGGCCACTCCCCCCCCCCCCGACGCTGCTACCCGGCCGCTCCTGCTTCCTCACAATACTGCCGCATGACCTTTCACTTCCTGTTTATTCAGGCGGGGGCAGCTGTGTCCGAATGGGTGGTAAAAATGGGGGGGTGTCGCCGGTTACAGGGGACCAGTGCCTCGGTGAAGAATAACTCCTGTTGTGAGTCACAGGTGTCCCTGTCATCTCACTGAATGGGGAGGGGGGGGGGGGGTTGGTTACTGGGAGGCAGGAGGAGATCAAATTACATCAGGCCTCACCTGCTGGCAATCTGGGTCACAGGGTTCCCAGCGTCTCCGCTGACTCACGGGGGGGGGGGAGACCGGGGCTGTCATTCGAAGACACGCCCTCAGTGTCAGTCCAAGAGAGGCAGAGGAGGACATGGGGGAGGACGTGGGGGGTGGGGCAACAGTGTTACCCCAGAGCAGCAGACAGGCAACAAAAAGAGAGAAATGGGAACATGAGTGCTAGAGCCGAAATTGTGCCCCCCCCCCCCCAGGCAGGCCTGCATTGGAAGCCGCCATACCTTCAAGACAAACACAAGAAAGAAACAGCAAGGTTTCGAATTCAGCCTGCAATTAAGCCTAAATGAGTCATAAACAAAGAAGCTTTAAATATTGATGAGGACTCCAATGCCCTTCCTCAGCCCCACACCCCCCCCATAACCCTCACAGTCCAGGAATCCCGTTACAGCCCCCACGCTGCACATTCATCTCTGACCCCCCCCCGCCACCTCCCACACAATGAAAAGGAAATTCTGCTCCAGAAATGTAAAGCTTTTCTTTTTTTAAACAGAATAATAAAATGAGCCCCTTTGTGTTCACCCTCCCCGACCTGACACACCTCAGACATCTTTTGATAAATATATAATGGCAAGGACGCGGATTAATTCTCTTTGATCAATCAGAGGAATACCAGATACATTTGGGATTACAGTGTTTAAAATCACCTTACACGTTTAAGTGTATAACTGAAATTGCATATTTTTAATATTATTTTATTTTTATATATTTTGTATATGTGGTGTATGTATACATATGTGTGAGCTTTTATATGTATTACTGTATACAGAGCCCCACCCCCAACCTCCCCCCCCCAACACGGAGCCAAGCTCCTCCTGTAATTTGATTGACGTCTGAAAGGGGGTGCTGTGCAGGAGCTAATTTTAGGGGCAGGAACTGACACAGGCATATAACTGAAAATGTTCCACCCCCCTCCCCCAGGTCACAGCAACTGCTTACTGGAGGTGAATCTCCCCCTCCTTCGCAACTGAGATTTTTTTTTTCCGCTGCAGCAAGAACAATTTCACGGTCCCGGAGAGAGGACCTTATGAAATATGACCATACTGGAGGAACTTCACACTGGAGGAGGAACTGAGCTGGAGGGCCTCCAGCGAGCCGAGGCTGGACTGCCTGTGTTTTGCAATCCGTCCCTCCGCCAGGCCCAGAAATCAGCTCAGCAGGTTCAGTCCAGCTGCAGGGGGAAGAAACCCGCAGCAACACACACACAGACACGCACACGCATTTAACAGCAGAAGTGCCGCAAAGTAACACGTGGAATGCTGCCAGGGGGCTGCCCCGGTCGACCAGTCGCACGGAGCCGGAACATGTCCCACCCCGCCCCACCAGAGTCCTGATACCCGCCTTGAATTAAGCATGAGCCCCCGCAGTCCGGTCCGGTCTCGTCTGCACTACACTGCCCACATACACCCCGGTAACCGACATTATTAAGCAAAGTGTGAGTCATATCCAACAATAAAAGATAAATTAAATAAGATCTCCTATGGAGACGCCTAAACGAAGCCCTGAACAGCGACGTCCAGAAGCGGCAGCCGGAGGAGCACCTGCATCGGAGCCGTTTGCTCAGTCGCCGAATAAAGGAATATTAACCGAGAAATAAACGAGATAAGCTCCGATCCCAAATGAAACGACCAGACGGGTTTGAACCAAGGGTATCTCCCATGGAACAGGCGTAAGAGAGACGTAACATGACCATGAACAGGAGACGAGGTCCAGCCCACCTTAGGAAGACCAAGATAATACAGGAAAATTACTCATTTTCCAAAATTTTCACAAAGGGTGTCTGGAGCTACAGGAGAACATTGTGACAGTATCTAAAGTTTGGCCAGAAACTGTGCATGATCCATGCTTTTATCGAGTGCTGGAGCTAGGCCTCTCACCTGAGGTGAGTAATTCATAAGATGGGTGAGTACAAACAAGCAGAACACTAGCCTACTGGTTAGTTAAAGAACTGCATGTCAAACTACATTTCTAACTGAAATTCTCATGTTCCGTCCCTGCTTTCACTGTAAAGGGCTTCTCTGGGTTTTCTGCTGATGACCTTGCTGATTACATGGGAACAGCTCAGATGATGGCACACCAGTCTGTTCTCATCCTAAAAAAAAACAGATATTCCATTACAAAATGTATTCCTAGTGGCACCCTGGAGACATCCCCGCGATGGGAACCCCCATTCCAGACACCAGTGAGAAAAGCCACTGATCGCTGGCACAAACCCAATCGAAGCAGCGGCCCGGATGTTTCCGGAACACCGGCGGCCGACCGTTCCAGCTGTGTGGCGTGCGTGCAAAGTTCTGTCAGCGCTGTGGCCCGTGTGGATTTAAGGTGCAAGTCTGGATGTGGGAACAGAGAGCGGCGCACACAGAATAAACAGCCGAGGCTGTGGCCTGTCGTGACGGGGCGTATCCGGATGCCGGCCTTGTCAGGTGGTGACAAAGGCTTAGAGAAACACCGCAAATCCAGCTGTAGCATTTACCGCAGGGCTGCTAAAGCACTCGGAAGTTTTTGCCTGGACCGTCCTTCCGTCTGTCCCAAACTGCTTTGTTTTCATCGGTAAACATCCAAGCACAGCAGTGCGTCTGACCCTGAACCAGCCTGCCAGCCACACACGCAATTCGGGGCAGGCAGTGAGAGCCCCCGCACGGCCTACTGGTAGCGCTCACAATCGCCGTCCAGCGCAGTCTGCAACATGAGACGAAACTCAGGGTGATAAGCATTCGCCTGGCGAGACAAACGGACAGGAAGGAGAAGCGGACTGCGTCACACGCCGGTGACACCCCCGCAGAAATCAGGCCTGCTCAGAATAAAAAGGTAAATATCTGTGACATTTTGCTTTCATTTATTTGAAACCACAATTTATTTGGAACTTTTTTTTCCAAATCACATATGCTTTTTTTTTTGTTTCACAAAATATTTACAAAAAGATCTTGTATACATTTTTGTCAGTCAACTTTTTAATTGCTCTTTCTGAAGCATATTGACCATTTTTTACACAAGTTGAGCAGTCCAGTCCATTTTTTTATATAAAAGTCATGAAAAAACTTCACCCACTCCAACACCCAGCCCCCTTCCCTCCCTCGCACACACTCTCGCCACACTGCAAGAATCGCTCGAGTGCCTTTCCCAACATGCTTACAGCTACAAACAGGAAGTCAAGAAGTCATGTGCTTGGTGCAGGAAGTGACATCAATCTGCAGGAAGTATAATAACAGCATCCATCTCAGACGCTGAAGCGCTTTCCCTCCCCCTCCCGTCTGTGTAGTCCATGAATGAGCTTCTTTGCATTCAGCACGAGCCGCTCACACACCATCTAAGTCTTTTGTGTTGAGTCTTTGTGAGTAATTTGAGGCTGTAAAGAGTTTTCAAATCCACTTCGTTGGGAGTCCCTTCAAGGTTAACTTTATAAAATATGAGGGGAAAAATGTTTTTTCTTTCCTTATCAGAATTAAACTTTAAAAAAAAAAAAAAAAAACAATGATTGAAGGAGTGGGTGGAGGGTGGGGGGGTCCTGGGCTTGCAGACCACTAAGGGGTGGGGGTCACCAGATGGGATCAAAGCCCCACTCTGCCAGGTGGCTTTAATAGGGGACTGACTGAGGTAGGCGACCCCCAGCCCTGGGCTGAAGCCCGCTACCCTGTCACCCTTCCAGTGAGGATTCGGGAGGACATGATGAAGGCGGCCATCTTGAATAGATTACCATGGTGATGATAATGAGAACCCTTATATATAAACTGTAACAATAATCATAATAATTATCATAATAATAATAATGGCTTAAGCCAGACTGTAAACAAACACAATATTATCCTGGAATAAGATCTGCTAAACTGTCAAGAAAGCGGCTTAATTTAAAGAAACAGCAGGCCGCTGACGGGTAATGCCAGACTGGGAGGAGACACGAGGCTTGATTTAGTAAAGGAGGAAAAAACGTAAATGGGAGTCACTACTCACACACACTTGGGGGCACAACACGCTGTCGGAGTGGGGGGGGGGGCGTTCTGAGTTGTGAGTATGTGTATGTGTGCGTGTGTGTGTGTATATGTGTGTGTGTGCGTGCGTGTGTTCATGTGCCCTTTAGATGTTACACGGAATGCAAATTAAAAAAGAAAACCCTCAAAGAAGAACTCCAGTGGGCGTCCTGTGCAGGCCAGCGGCGGCGGTGGAAGGGTTAACTGGTGACGTAGTGCTTGGTGGAGGACTGGCCGTAGAGACCATAGAAGTCAGGGTGCCGGTGGCTCTGCGAGGCGTCCAGCCACTCCCGCACGGACAGGCCTTGCAGGGACTGCGGCATGGAGGGTGCAGCGGGCAGCGGGTGAGGGTACTCCTGCGAGCTCACCGTCCAGGGGAAGGACCCCGAGCGCGGGTACGCCGTGTGCCCGCGGTGGCTCGACACCGAGGGCACAGCGGAGCAGTAGCAGTTGTCCACCGTGCACATGAGGATCTTGCGCCCGCTGCCATACTGCCCCCCGCCAGGGTAGTGCGAGGGCGCGAAGACAGAGCCCGAGTGATGCACCGGCTGTGGGGCGGTGCCACCGCCGGCCCCTCCCCCGCCGCTGCCCCCACCAGCCCCGCCCCCAAGGCCCACCATGTGCTGGGCAGAACTGCAGGGCACCATGGGTTGCGAGGACTGGCCCTCCCCCGAACCGGCCGAGCCCTGGCCCAGGTACGGCTGCTTGGCCGCGGTGCCGGACGGTGGCTCCAGGAAGCCGGGGGCGGAACCATCAGGGAAGGCAGCCGCATGCTTGCGCTTCTCAGCCCCGAGACTGTTCAGGTTGCAGGAGTATGCCGGGATGATCTGCAGGAAACTGGCCGGGGCGCTGAATGGAACTGGGAAGGTGGGGGGGAAGGGGTGAAAGAGAGGGAGGGAGGAGGGCACGACTGTCACGAGAAGAAACCAGCTCAAACTTGCCGTGCGTCGGCATCAACTGGGCAGGACGGTCTCCAAAGCACCAGCACAGTGCCACGAGCCTCCGTCATCGCCGACATAATTGGTGACATCATCGCCTTACCTTCAAGCATTTTGCGCAAGTTCTTCTCCTTCTTGGAGATCTCAGAGAGGAAGATTTTGGAGTTGAGGTGGCCCACTTTGTGAGGAGGTAGAGCACTTCCGACGCAAGTCTGAGTCCTGCAACGCAGAGCCGGTATGCCAGTCACACCTCTGGCCACACAGACAAAGCGCACATACAGAGGGGGCCACCAGGGGGCGTGGTGTTTAAGGCCAATGACTTAACACCAAAGGTTGGGTTGGACCATGAATAAGGCTCTTTTACTTCTTTATCATGCCATTAAAATATGCAGCTGTGCAAACTGGTAACACTTGAATGTACAGATTGTGAAATAAGGCAGTTTGGTGGCAGCTTTGTGGCTCTGTGGATGGTGCTGATGCCCGATTCCTACACGATGGGGGGTTCAGATCCCAGCCCCGCCCCATGAGTCTGCTGTTTGCACATTCTCCTCGTGTTGTGTCGATTTCCCTGGAGGTGCCCGTCTTTCATCTCTAAAGCGTACGCTCAGGGTGCCCGCATCTCTAGCCCGCCCACAGTGTGCGATGCACAGGAGCTCCGTCCAGGGTGAAGGAGCCTGAGATCAGCTCCCGACCCCTTGTGACCCTGACAGGGATATACAGCTGGAAGATGGTTTGGTCGGGGGGGGTTGTTATCCCACAGTGTTTTTCTTCCCTGGGCCTTCATTATTGAGGCAGTCCTTGCTTGCATCCCAGCCACGACTCTTGGCCATATTTGTGTTTATTTCTTCCGCAGGCCTTATCCCTCTCCCTTACGCCAAAATGGCTCCCTGTTGTTTCCGTTCCTCCCTGCGGTCCTCGTCATGCCCATCTCATCCCTTGCCTTCTCAGAAAATCTGAACCCCCCCCCCCTTATCACGAAGCGCCATTCGCCGTCACGCCCCGCACGCTTCGTGTTACGCTGCTTTATTGTCGTCAATCCCTAATCTGGAACGAGTTCTTTAGGTTATATAAAGATTGAGTGTTAATGAGAGAATGGCTTACCTGTCCATTAATATTTTCACAGATTTTGTGTTCTGTGGAAAAACACAAAAACAAGAAAAAAAATATGTTGGTTAGAAACTGCCATGTTTGTTTGTCCTGAGGTATCCAAGATGTCGGATTTATCATGCCTGGACTTTGTCAAGGAAGTTTGAAAAACATTTTTGCTTTTGCGGGGGTGGGGGTGCTAGGCTGTGCTTTAGCTAATCACAGCCCTGTTTGTGGCAGCTGGGGGAAGTATCTCACTCTGGATAGACATGCAGGGAGCAGCAACCCTCCACGACCGGTTCCTTCTGGCTACTGATGAAACTACCAGCAACAAACATTGCAATCTGTTGCTTCCACAAAAGTGGGGGTGGGGGTGGGTGGCCGCTTTAAGTCTGATTTACTGTAAGGTTGAAGAACTGGCCCCCGATTTGTTGAGGGAAGCACTTTTGTGCCAGCGTGGTTTACAGGAAGAGCTGGCTTAGCAGGCCGGGACTCGGAGCGTGATGGAAGCTGTGGGCAGCGTGGGCAGACTGGCCGGCGGTGGCACCTTCATGAAGTTGATGTCCTCCGCCTTGTCGAAGACCATCTGCACAGAGCTCAGCAGCTTCTTGGCCTCCTGGCGCCTCTCGTTCAGCTGCAGCGCCTGGGCTGAGTTCTCCTGGCAGAAACGGGCCCGGGCCCTGTCCAGAGCCTCTAGTGTCTTGCCCAGATCGTCCTCCAGGAGCTGGTGCATCTTCTGGTACTGCATCCTTACCTCCTCCTGCAGCTGCTGTACCTTGTCCTGCAGGCGGTGGTGAGCAAGGGGGGGCAGGGGATGAGCCATTTCTAGGAAATCCTGCCTGACTCACAGCACCTGAGTCACACCTCCCCGCACAGCAGTGAAATCAGAGACGGGAACGTCTGTCTGGCAAATGCGTGTCATGCGCAGGAGCTGGCAAATGCATGCCATGCGCAAGAGCGGCACCTGTGCAGCTGAGAGGGATCTGACGCCAGTGTTACCCCAATTTCTGGCACAATAAATTTCCATGACTTTTCCAAAACTTTTCCAGTACCATAAGAAAATTTTCCAAAACCCACATATTTGCTTTGATGATCATGCAGTTTCAGATAGTAATACTACAATTTTCGGTACGATAATAGCCAATCTGCTTACCAAATAAACACAGACTGTGGACAACTTTCACCAATGTGCAAATAGCATTCAATTAAGAAAATTAATCCCAATATAAAAATAATTATACGTACCTTATGATTGGTAGAGGTAAATGGAGTCCAAAACAGGAAACTGATCAATAAAATTCAAATACGTGCAAAAAAAATAAATAAAACAATAAAAACTGAAATAGCGAGCAAAAAAGCAGCAATTTTAAATACGTGAAATCTGCGCGGCAAAAGTGCCGGAAACTGATGTTTAGGACAGTAACTATTGACTTCCGCTCGTACATTTCCACGTTGCGGAATGATGCGGGAAACAAAAATGAACAAGGCTAGTTTCCTAAACTTTTCCTCTCTATCCAAGAATTCCAAAACTTATCCAGGGCCTGGAAAAAATATTTCAAAATTCTAAAACTTTTCCGGGTTTTCCATGACCTCGGGTACCCTGTGACGTTTTTATCCATTCAGTAGAAAAAAAGTAATAATTTATGTGTACTCTCTGGGCTTCGAACCCACAACCAACTATCAATGCTCTACTTATTTTCCATTGGTATATTGTAATGCTTCTTTTCCCATATCTCAACTCAGTCATTTCTTAGGTCGCATTTGTCAGGGCCTTGCTCAAGAGCCCCACTGTGATGTGGCCATACTTTCAAACATGGGTTTCAAACCAGCAACCATCTGACTACAGACACAGCAGTCTAACGCACTGAGCCACACAACACCCTTACTTAGAATAAGGTGTAGGACACTGAAAATGGTGCAGCAGCAGTCCTGGTACTGTCAGGGGGGGGAGCCGCAGGACAGGTAAGAGGGGGTCTTACCTCCACCAGACACTTGTCTGACTCTAACTTGTAGAGCTGCTCTTCGATGTCCTGCACTCGCTCTTCAATGCTGTCCTGCTGCTTCATCAGCATTTGCTGGGGGAGAAGAGGGGAGCCGCCATGAGCCACTACAGTGCATTCAGAAGGTTCCCAACCTCTGATCTCACAGTAAAATCCCCAGATGGGTCTGCTGCTGTACCTTTAATTGAACGGATCAGAATTCTAACAGCAAACGTTCGGCTGAATGCCGCAGCCTACAGAAATATGGACTCGCTTCCATTTCCTGGGTAACGGGCGGAATGCAAAATGTCATGCCAGCCTTGCTGAGATGCATGGACGCATGTAAAAATGCAATTGTTTTGGTTGAAGATATCGCTGTAACTAAACCTAAAATGGACTCTGGCTAAATTTGCGGTTTCAGTTAGACACACAGAATCAGTCTATTGATATAATGCACAGGAATCAGGGGTCTTTGTGTCCCCTCAGTGAAGGCAGAAAACAAGTAATAATCAATCCTTCAGTTCCATTACACCGGAAAAAACGGAAAGACTCATCCTGGGTATTTATACAGGTACAGCAGTGCTAAAGCAGAGCACCCCCAACAAAAGGCATGGGTGGGACACAGACTTATACTGCTCACAGAACACTGAGTGGAGAGGCTAATTCCGCCGGAGAAGTGCGAGCTGTTCGAGTTACGCAGATCAAGCCTTGAGCATGACAAATCGTAACAGGAAGCATCTCTTAAAATAACTGCAGTATTTATATTAACAACTTAAATGCAAAATGTGGGCGGCTGAGTCCAGTTCTGCCTCATCCACCCGAATAAAGAAAAAAAATTAAAAAACATGCTTTCCCTAACGAAAGTTGTACACGCCTTGTCCAGCCAAGGGCAGCCATGGGCATTTTCTGTCCCCGTCCGGCGGCAGGTCAGATGACCTGACATGGAGGAGGAGTGTGACTAGGCGAATGGGGGAGGCCTGGCTGGTGGGGAGAAGCCAGAAGAGTGAGTGGACGAGGAGGTCCGCCCAAATGCTCTCGCCGGGGGGGAACACATGACTAATTAAAGATGCCAGAAACATCTCACCAATATAGCCAAGTACCCACCTCATTTAATCTCTATGTCCAAAAAAGGTAAAATTGTTAAATTAAAAATAAAAGGAAATGAGAGGGTGATTTGGACTGGGTCCGGCCCGCGAGCTTGCTGATATGTGAGGCGCCGGATCTCACATGTGTCGCTGCTACGTTGAAGTCCGACTATCCTCAGACCGGTTTGAATCCTCCCCATTCAGCCCCAACTCCGGAGACAAAGAGGGTAACACGAGTCATAATTATTGCTCAAAATCTAACGAGTAACCAGGGAGCAACTGGATTTACTCTCGCATAAAAGTCACGTGTAAAAAGCAGACTGTGTGTGTGCTGAGTGATTCGCTGCTATGACAACAAAGAGCCTCACGTGAAGAACAGTGAAAGACACACAAAGTTTGAGTTTAATTAACTCAGCACTAAGGACAACAGGTAAAGAAAGAAAATTAAATGCATCTGTACAACAACAAAAGAAAAATTGATTTTTCTTTTCTTCCACCTGTCAGTCTATAATCCGGGAAATGAGCCCCCTCTCAGGGAGGGGGTGGAATCGAGCAGTAGCTGGGAAGGAGAGAAGCGGAAGGAGCTGAAGGGCAAGCAAAGCTCCCCCCCCCCACCATATCCCCCCGGCTGACACAAACAACCATCTTTGATTGGCCCAGGAGGGAGGGAAAGAGAGAGAGAGAGGAATCCATTGAATTCCCATTCCCTGTCGTTTCCCCCCCCCTCCTTTCTCCAGTGTGTCTTCCCTTTTGTTTGTTCCTGCTTTAGTGTCAGTGACAGATTGCCTACTGCCCCCCCCCACCCCGGATGCATGAAGGTTCGGCTGTGGGGCGACGGCATTTTGTGGGCCATGAGGAAAGCCACATTCCTGAGGCCCTGGGCGACCGGTCTGTGGCTGGGGGGGTGGAGCCAATGAGGCCAGTGGAGGTGGGGCCAATGAGGCCCGTGGGGGCGGGGCAAGGGGCAGGGTCAGGGTCAGGGAGGCAGAGACCGAGCGCCGGCAAGACGCGAGTCAGACTCTGCCTGCATGACTCTGAGGCAGCATACCAGCTGTGGACCGACACGCAGAGGAGGGAGCTGGAGCAGGCAGCTCTAGGCTGACCAACTAAAAAGAAAATTAATAATAACAATAATAATAATCAAACCAAAAACAATAGGCACCCAGCACCCCTAGTTAGAAGCTTTGCAGCACTCACAAAATAATGAAAGAATTATGATGATTAAAAACAAAAGCAATTCCCAATTCAGTGCAGAGCAGAACACGCAGAATCGTATATAATCAGGCTGTTATCTAAACACACTGCCTTGGCTTCACTGGATGCTCATCAGGACCAGTCAACCCAAACAGGACAAACGCACAGACACAAGAAAAATACACACAATGGAGGGACAGACACATGATTACAGAGACACACAAACACAATGATAGACAAACACTCCCATAGATAAACACAGGCACACAGACACAGACATGCTTAACACAGGGAAGGATCCATTAGCCATTAAGTAAACAATCCTGTCCAGTCTGAACGGTTTTGTCCCTCCTGTGAAGGTGCTTGGAGAGGTGGGGTGGGGTGGGGGGGCCTTATTGATGTGTGGCCCAAAGACTGAGACGGTCGATGCATCTCCCCCACACGTGGCCGGATGCTGCGGACCATTAGCCGGCCCCGAGGCCACAACACAGTGTTTGGAGCAGCAACTACCAGCGCTTTGCTTTCATAACCGTCCATCAGGTGGCGCTGTGTGTGTGTGTGTGTGCGCGTGTGTCTGCCTTGGGGTCTGCTCACAACCTCCAGAATTCTTAACCTCCTGTTAAATATTCAGCTGTAAAACCGTAGGAAGCTTTTCAAATACGTGCCAACGGAGGAACATGATATTTTTTATAACAACAACAACAAGGTTCTACTGTAGGAGTTCACTCTGTGCCCATGCCAGGCAGAGCAGGGGGAGGGACCTCATCAGCTATTAAGGAGTCAGAGAAACATATAAGAAGCTGGTCAGGCAGCAGGAGAGCAAAGAGTCGGCGTCAATATGACGGCAAGACCTTCAAGGTAGAATTTAGCTAGAAAACGAGCCTGAGAATCCCGGGGATGTATGTGTCCAAGTCGCCAGAGACACAGGAAACATGAGACCCCCCCCACGCTATGCCGTGTTGCCATGGCAGCCCTCGCTGGTGATTTGCGACCAGGACAGAGTGAGCGAGCCTCCAGAAGAGTCCGCCCTCAGTGGAACCCGAGGCCAGGACGGCAGCGGAACCCGAGGCCAGGACGGAGGTGTCCCTGTGCCGGACACCAGAGGAGCCTAAGAGTGTGATTTGACAGACACTGGACGAGAGTTGCTCTGGACGTCCCGCGGTCGCCAGGGTTACCAGCACAATCCAAACATGCCAAGGGTGCGTTTGCCGAAAAAGGCCCCAGAGCGGAGGGGAATGTAGGGCGGAGGGGAATGTAGGGCGGGGGGGCGTGGGGGGTGAAGTTGGAGTGGCCGGCCCCTCACTGAGGAAGTCATAGATTCCACGCTGCTTCAGCAGTTCTGGAGGAATGAAATATGCCCCTGGACTGAGGTGGGGAAGGGATGAGGGGGTTCTGATCGGGAGCTGATCCCAGGACAGGATGTGGTCTATGGGGACCCAGACAGACACACACACACACACAGATACAATTAGCCCTAAATCTCTTGGAAGCATGTAAATATAAGCCGTCAGAGAATGTGGGCAGCTCCTCTCAGTCACTACACCAAAGCTCACCCCCCCCCCAAGACACTGACAGGGTGGTAAGCGGCCACCACACACACTCTGCAACCAGCCCAGCGGTAGCCCCTTTGAAAAGGGGGGAGGGAGGTCTCCACTGCGGGGGTATGTTTCAAATGCACTGTCACCCAAGGGTATAGAGTGAGCGAGAGAGAGAGAGAGACAGACAGTGGGAGAAAGAGAGGGAGAAGGATAGAGATGGGGAGGGAGAGAGAGAGGGAGGGAGGGAGATGGGGAGGGAGAGAAAGAGATTGGAAGAGAGAGAGAGAGAGAGAGAGAGGCAGGTACCAGCAGCCAGCAGGAAACCATGAAGCAGCCTGTACCAGCTGGCCTGCTTTCTGTCAGCTTTCACAGCTGTAGGGTTGGGTGTGGGGAGGGGGCGGGGGGGTCATGCCGGGCAGTGGCGGAACGGAGCGCCAGGGACAGCCGCCCGTGGCAGCAGCTGCACCCGCCGCACCGAGCCACTGAACCCCGGAACACATTCCAACACGCGGCCGCAGTGCTGACGCCGGCCAGCCTGGCCACACCCACACACCCCCCCCCCGCCGCCAGCTCACCCCCACCGCCCCTCCCCACCGGCTCTCAGGACGACGACCTCCACAAACAGCGGGTCTTGCATGACAAACAGCGAGCTGGGATACGACTTAAAACCACGTCTGCGCGGTGCAGACGGAAAAAAACAGGCGACAAACGTGTGACTAAGGAGAGCTGTGGATAAACACGGGCGAAACGAAGCGAGCTGGGGCCGAAGTACATGGGGCAGCGCGGGACTGGGGCCACGGCAACAGCGACTCTCCCAAACAGGCACAGAGGCACCGTCGCCACGGGAGACGCGTCACATGGGTGTGCGAAGCTCCGCCCCCCACAGTGCTGATGTGGGACAACAAAAGTGTTCAGGGCATCTTTCGCTGTGACCATCTGCCATGACAGAAAGGACAGGATTGGGGTCGGGCACCATGGCTGTGGGTGAAACGTCACCTCACAATTACTGTCATGTTTCTGCTACCGCGGTCATCTGTTGAAGCACGTCACCCCCCCACCCTCTGCATGACTGAATAAAACCCAGTACTAACTTTTTCTTCATTGTTACTCACCTGATGGAGGAAGACTTACTAATGGCTCTCTGGAGGTCCCATGGTACAGGCCAGCAGCAGCACTGCTCATCATAACAACAACAATAACAATAAAGGGTCTTTGATGCCAACTCACTTCCTCTGACATCACTTCCTGCCTGAATGAACAGGATGTCGCCAACCCGACGGCTGGAGTAGGAGGGTGTTTAAACCTGACACAGCTGCTCCTGCACACTCACAGCACACTCACTCTACCGCCCCCCGCCCCAACTCCCCCCCCAGCAAACTTGGAGTCTCCGCCTTTGTCCTTATTTTACTGCCCCCACAACTGGAACATTCTCGAAAATAACGGCATGCAAAATAGCTGAGCATGCCATTTGACTGACAACCCAATGGGCCACTCAGAGGCCAGCACCGGCTGGGCCTGTGGTCCCTCCTCACGTGGACAGCCCTTCCGCTCCCACAGTGCCGCCCCCCCCCGCCGGCGTTCCGGTCTCATGATTAATTGACCCAATTAGGAGCAGCGCAGACGGGCGGGTAGGCGGGCAGTCCCAGCAGCTCCTGGGCTGTGAAACATGAAGCCCAGAAAAATAAATTAAAAATAAATAATTTAAAAAGCCACGCGGCCGGGCAACCTGGAAACCGTGAGGCCTCTCTGTCAGCGGGGTGCGTGTTTAGGAACGCGACGACCCCCACGAGAAATGGAGGGACGAGGGGCTACAGTTGGAGACAAAAGGAAAGCCCCCCCCGCCCCCCGCAATGCATGTGACAGAACGAACGGCCCCGCGTTCGATTTGCGCAGCTCCGGCTCCTGTGCTCGGCGAGATAAGCCTTGGGGAGAGACCCACATTGTTCCTGGCTCAGCTCGCTTGTGTATCACTGTGACGGAAAGGGGGCTGGGGGGGGGCATGATGGATCTCAATTGAAAATTCATACACTCCAGGGGAACATACAGCATAAACCTCCCTGCCCCCCACCGCAGACCAACCCCGTGAAAATTAGAAAACAAGACCTGCTAGTCTTTCTTAGGCCTGAAGCTTGACTCAGGAACTGAGAAAATGTGAAATGCTTAAGGACAAACAGATTAGCCTATATAGCACTTCTGCTTAACAACACTTTCTTCTGGAGTCACTGACCTGACTCAAAGTTAGTAATGCATGCAAAAAAAAAAAGGTTTATCTTGGTATAACAGTGGTATTGGGACCTGAAATCACACCCAACTGGACACAAACAAATTCTGCAGAGTAAAATCTGCTTTGCTGACTAGAGTGATTTGAAGTGTATTACTGTGATCAGGATGGTCCTTTATGTCGGGGTAAATGCAGAGATTTGGCAATCTCACGTTCTTTCATCCTGTCACCCATAAAGCTAATTTACTCCTGGATGGATCAGCACACTTAAAGGTTCAACAGCAAGACCCAACCGAATCAGAAGGACATCATAGATTGCTCAAAACGACTTAAACGATAACCCTTCCCAAACGTCTAACGTCTCATTAGTGCTGATGTGACAGCACAAAAGGGGATGAACAGCAGATCCTCAGCACTGGATGAAGCACTTACTGTAAACTCGCCCCAGTCCCCAGTCCCACTCACCCTGATCTCGTTGCGGCGGACCTCCACGTCGCTGACGGCTTGCCCGTGGCTGGCAGCGCACCGGGAGATGCAGCAGTACTGGCAGACGGCCACCTGCTCCGCCTCGCAGTGGTACAGCCGGTACTCGTCGTGCTGCGGGCAGCTCCAAGCCTTCACGTCGTCGGCCTCTACCAGCAGGTGGCCCGGGTTGGACGAGGGCTGCTGGAGGTGCGTCTGAACGTGGGACTGGCAGCAGGGGGCGTTGCAGCGCAGGCACACCTTCTGCGCGGGCAGCGGCGGCCCTCGTCGGCATAGGATGCACTGCAGCACTGCGGGGCTTTTCTCCACATTTAGCGCGTTAAACTTCTCCACTATGTTGGACAGTTTGTGATTCTTCTCTAGGCTGGGCTTCTGGTTGTAGGCGTGGTTGCACTCCGGACAGCGCACCATGCTCGTGTCTTTGGCCCAGGCCTCGCTGATGCATCCGCGGCAGAAGTTGTGCTTGCATGGCAGCTGAATGGGCTCCGAGAAAACGTGCAAACAGATCGGGCAAATCAGCTCCTCTTCGAAGCAGTTTTTCCAGTTTTCAGCCATCGCAGCTCTTTAGTGAAACTTCCGGCTGGCTTTTGCATTAATTACCCCACTTTCAGTGTTCTGTATCAGGAAGAAGACGATTAAATTGTATTTATAAAATAGACTCCTCGGTGGACCGCAAGCCTTTCCAGGTTCGTGTCAATGAAACAATCCGTGTTTCAAAGCAGAGAGACAGTCCAGCGGAATTAGCTACCTTGTAAAAACTGAACACGAGACAAACGGTACCCAGCAAAATTATCTGTAGTCCATTTATGAAGAAATATCTATAGGTTTTAGCTCTGGGATTAAAAGGAGTCTAATTCCGGAGAGGAGGAGTCAAAATGGAGAAGCTTCAGCACTCTCTCATTGATATTAATTTATGTGCTTTTATGGAGACACTTTCAGCAACGTACAGTGACGAGGCGTTGCTGCTTCTCCCAGATCAAATACCAGGCGGGGATAATAACGTATCCCTCGAGCGGAGCCAAAACTGCCACGAAATGCAACTCAAGTGCCGGCGTCCCGATTAATCCGAGCTACATTTGTGCTGCCAAGGCACAATAAACGAAAAAAAGAGAGTGATCGGGCAAGAAATGTGCAATCGCTTACAATTATTCAGAAGGATGTTACATCCAAACGGGTTACAATGTTGCGAGAGCGGCTTAGAACGTCACACACACCGATCCGATCCGGTAACATGAGCAATAAATTTCAGATCTTTATCGGGAGATCAGATCGCACAACAAACAATAACGATTCTGAAATTTCCAGACTGGATTTACGTCTGGCGCAGATGGGAGGAAAAAAGGAGCGTTACTTGGTGGATTCCCGTTACACAGTAAACTCGGAAATTTCCCCGGGCCGGTGCGTAAGTGCGCATCAGCGATCCGCCGTCTTACTTATATTTCTAACGACAGGGCGAAGCGGACCGGTACCGTGTAGCAGGACTGCATAGTCAGTCTTTTATTATCGTTCCATATACCATAATAGGCAGGCCGCTCCGACTGTATCCGCAGTAAATCTGATTAAGCCGGTGACAGCTTTCATCTATCGCGCAAAACAAAAAGCAGATCCTCCGCCTCCTTCTCCTCTCGGCTTTCGGTTAATCGCAGACGGACGACCTCTCCAAAGTACGCCTAGCCCTTATTAATATCCTGTATCACGTAGCAGCATCAATCGGGCTACTTTTCCCCAGAAATAATTACATACAGTACAGCTTCTGAATGTGTGACGCTGAGTCGCAATTAATAGCTAACCGATCGGATAAAAAAAATCGATCTATACACAAGGCCTCTGCCGTTCCGCTTCTCCCCTCGTTAATTAGCTAAATATATACTTTTATATAATACAAAAAACCTTTACTTGAAAATAAACATTTGCTATATATTCATCGAAAGTACATAGTATTTTACATACTGCATTATATATTAATTTATATACGCTTTCGATTCCCCTGCATCAAGGAAGTCAATCATAAAAAACGACGTATTTTTTGTGAAGCTAGTTCATTAGGTAATCTATACACATACACACACAAAGTGACTGAATAATGTGGTTTAGGGTAAGTTATCGATGTTGTTTTCACGGTCTCTTTCGGAAATCTATTCCGACTATTCGCTCTTACCTCGCCAGTCTAGCTAGTTACCACGATTAGCTATCTGTCTCCATTTAACAACGCGAAATAATTCCCTACACGAAAGTGATTTACTGTTTCAGTATAAATGCAGACATATACGTGTCCATATATAGACATATGTCTTTATTCCGCAATCATTTGCCACCAAATGTAATGTATCCAATTCTGAAGATTAAACTTGTATAAAAATATTTTATACCCTTTTTGGTCATAAAGGGGACGGCGCCGTTTTGCCCTTGTTATCGGTTGCTGTCATCAGCCATCTTGTTTTCCTCTTTAAAAGGGAAAAAACGACGTTTATGTTTATTTTCTACCTTCTTTCCTCCGTTGTCTGTTTATACAAAGTAAAAAAAAATGTTTCGCAAAAAAAAAAAAACAGCTTCACCAATCCTTCAGCACGGATATTTCCCCCGGAACTGAACAGCTGTAAATCCACTGGTCTTTTTTGGTTTAGTCCAGTCCGTATGTGTTATTATTTATGATTTTTTTTTCCTTTTCTTTAAAGCAAGCTTTGATGAGGAGAGGAATGCAGGCACTGCTCTGCCAGTCTGAATACAGCTCGCATTTACCCCCCCCACCCCCCCGTGATGTCACGTGACTCGTCACCGAATTGATACATTAAACCAGAAGGAGCTGACGGCCGAGGGGGCGGGGACACAAATTAAAAGGGCAACGCGCTCGGTGGATTTGGGGGAGAATTTTTGCGAAGTAATTTGCATGGCTTTCAGGATTTCCTTTGTTCATACTAAAATTGAGAATTCCGATGCGCTGCAGTCACGACACTTTATTTTTAAGGTGTGGCGAAAATTAGTAAAAATTACTGCAACTGCAAGACGGATTATGCAAATGTGCATCGTTTCCATATAATTAATTGTACACAGTGTTCTGTTCTGTCCAGTCTCAGTGTCATGCATATCGCAAGCATCCTTCTGTGCATCATAAATACAGCTTAATGCAACACAACACATTTTACTGGTTTGTTTTAAAATGCCGCCCAGAATTAAAATATTCAGACTCGTATTTATATTACAGGCTACAACAAACTGAGCTTCATAAAAAAGAACATCAATGACGTTAGAGAACTGCAACAACAAAAAAAATATGTAAAAACACGCGAAGGTGCGCGCACGCGCACGCACACACACAAAGGTCGCGCCACACACGCCAGCAGGGCTGCCAGAAGCATTCACGGCAGCTGTGTATCATTTCTGTCTGGAGAGAAATGGTCGGGCCAGAAAAGATGCTGATTGAACGGCGGGTTTGAGCTTAAGGGGCTTTTAGATGCCGTCCGGCACGTCGCCGCAGACCTTTTCAGGCTGGCAGGCGTCAGTAAAAGAGAAAGAAGGTGTTTCTACAAAGGGGTTATTAAAACATCTGAGGAAGGAGTAGGAAGCGAGGGTGCACTAAATTCTTAAAGAAAATGACACCTACACTCAATAATGCAGTTTGCACGAGGGGGCGGGAGGGGTGGCTGGAAATTTAAAGGGGCAACGGCGCCACCCCAGCGGAGCCGGAGGTGCTGTGTGTCTCTTATTCTTTAAATGAGAGATGGGCTGAGTCGGAAGGAGAGTAAAAGGTATGGGGCAGAGTTCGTAAATAAGAAACCAAATTTACTGCTTTCATCGAAATAGCTCCTTCTAAGCAGCTTGATGAACAAAAAGCATCCCTACATTCCCACAACACAAAGTCAGCGGATTCATACGCATGCATACATATACGACCACACGCCGCACTGTGGGCGCTGGGACGGTGTGGTCCTGTTTGATCGGTGTTGAATTACTGACAGGTCATATTGCCCCATCAGCAGTCTGACAGAACACACCCTGACTATCGCATCGACCCCGACATTTTTTATTTTTTTTTGGGGGGGGTATACCAAAGAAGAGACACATCAAGCTCACGAGCTGAAATCAAGGATGTGTTTAAGATATTATTTTGGCTGACATGAGGCGACAGAGTACACCACCCCCTCCGCATATCCCCTGGTTTGAACACCATGCGCAGTCCTTACAAACATTACACTCAGACTGTATCTATACACAACACCACCTCCAATGTCCACAAAAAACACGGTGTCCTGAGCATTGTCTCCGTTTTAAACTCAATCCAAATAAAGCGAAGTAAATAAATCCTGAAAACAGCTTCTCATGATCCCTAACCCAGCCCAACACCCCCAGCCAGCCAGCCGCACATTCCCAGACATTCTCCCGTCCCCCTGCGAGCTCAGCCGCTCCTGTTCGCCCCATCAGAATTGTAATTAGGATCCGGGCAACTGCCAGTATTCCCAGGCAGATAAGGCAGGGAGGCTGGCTCTCACTGGCCCCTTTACCCAGAGAGGCCTTGGGTTAAAGAGCACAGTTGACCGCTTCTCTGGTTCCCTTACAAAGGACCGCCGAGTCGCTGTTAGTGCTCCTCAGCATCTCCAACACCGAGGCCGGTACGCGGGCATCTCTTTACGGCCAGAGCAGTCGACTTAAACCCACTTCCCGGGAATATTCACTCATTTAAATGAAATTAAGCTTCCAGCGGTTTGGATAAATATAAAGATTGACGGGGGCGGAAAAATACTGAACACAAACTGCTAGCTAATACTAAACAGCGCGCCAGTCTCTGCTGAAGCGACGTTGCCCCTTTAAGACACAATCGCGACATTTTCCCGGACACACCAACTCGGTTTTTCAGAATGAGTGTTATCGTTTTCCCGAGATCCACATTTTAAAGACCGTGGCAGGAAATCTTCTTGCCACAAGACTATACTTGTTCAGACTGTTTTCCTCCCAAACGATTTAACTCCATATGTGCCATTTTAACAGCCGCCATATGAGTTCTTTGCTTCGCATAATCTTAATTTTAAACGAGGATTATACCCCTAACACACAGTAACCAGGGGTTGCCAGATAGCTGGCCTGTGATGGACATGACTCACTTCCTGCAGGGTTACTACCTCCCTTTTTCCCGAAAGGCTGCGGACGGGAGAAAAAGTTCGACCGGACAAAAGTTCCGCTGGGCGTCCGGACGTGTGTGAATTACCTGAAACAAAACTAATGAACTGCAGGTTCCCGTTAATTATAAGTGTGAAATGAAAGCTGATGTCATCCTGTAAGCCCTAATTTTTAATATTCGTAATTTCTTTACATAAATATACGAGATGAATAACATTAGAATACCACGCCCGACAACGTCCATTTTCATTTACTTAAAATCTTGATGTTTAGGGCACGAGCACGTTTATTATAACAGGATAAAATCCATACACTTTCAGCAGCGGATGCACCATTGGAGTCTGAACATACATCCATCCCACCGTCACGCTCAGCTGCACCGAAAGCCTGACCCAAGCGGCCAGGTACTGTAAATGCACACCAAGAAAACAGCTCGTCTAAACCATGCCCAAACCATTAAAAATTAACAAACGTCACGTTACAGTGGAAGGCAGAAAAGTCGTCTGGCCCACCCTCCTATTAAGCAAGCAGATTCAGTCAGCAGTGGAGTACAGTAGATTGAAAAGATTTCTTGCGTCTAAGTCCTGTAGATTAAACACCGTCAGTGCAACGTGAGATCTGCATGCAACGTCACTGCTGCATGTCATTTTTCCATTGAGGTATACATTCTTGGAAGAGTTCTCCCAGAAATGAACCCAGACGGCCTAAAATCCTTTGATGGCCAGGCCAGGTACGTCTTGGGGAGCACCACTGGGAGGAATGGATGCCTCCTGAGTTTTTATTCCAACACAGATTAATTCAGCAAGCATTTTAAACGTTTTGTCGTTCTGTTGTTCTGCATTTTTTATACGTATGACAACGTATACAATCAACTTTCTGAAGGCAACAGCCTGGGGTTCAGTCAGCATGGTAGCATGTTATGAGTGTACCTCTTAGTCCACAGCACATTACAGAACTGGGAGGTACAGCCGTATTAAGAGAAGTGCATGGTGAATGAACCCACGGGACAGGCTTTGTGTGTGGCGTGTGCAGTAACCATGATGTGGATTTTGCGCTGGGTGCGGACAATGATGTCATGTCGCGGGAGAGCAATACTCAGAGGATACTGGAATGTTCCGGTGGGCCTCACACTACTGCTCAGACCTGGGGCAATCTCGTGGTAAAGCCATGGGGATTGGAAGCAGAGGTGGGTGGGGGACCAGACGGCTGGATTTGATAGGCCTGTCAGAACCAACCAAAACTGCAGGTCAGCCTCAGAGACGTAACCACAGAAGCAGCGGTAGTGTGATCGTGCACACATTTCATACCACCAGGAATCTTCACTGGCTTGCAGTTTGAGGCAACCAAGCAGGTTTTTTTATGGAATATACAGTACTAGGGCTGGGTATTGTGACTAATTCGGCGATTCGATTCTTATTTTTATGGTTTCGATTCGATATCGACTAGCTATCAATATTTCATTTAAAATGTTAGTTTTGCAGACATGGGATCCATATTTTGATATGAATGCTGGTAAACTTAAGTAGGAGAGTTTCAGTTATTACTGAAATACACATCTACATTAATAATAGGGGGCACACAGTTGTTTATTTTAAAGCAACTTTTATTTTAAAATGAACACTAACAAGATGTGCATCCATTGTACACCATGTAAACAAACTGAAAAATGCACATTACTGTAAAGAAATAAAAAGACCGTAAATGTGCAACAGTGAAATCTTACGTGAAGCACGCGCATTTCCCGAATCGATATCGTTGCGTTAACCTGAAAATCGATTAAAATCGGAGAATCGATATTTTTTACCCAGCTCTAGAATATACCATGGCAACCCACACCGAGGCCCACCAGTCCTGAAGTGCTGCAGGTCTCATAAGCAGGCCTGCGGAGGAGCCAACCGACCAATCAGGCAGGCCGAGCTGAAAAGACTGCTGATGGACCGCTGGAGGAGCCACTGGGGCTGCGTGTGGGCGTCATCCAGGAATCCCCACGGCAACTGTCGGTGGCCCACCGCACAGCTGACGGGACTGGAACGACCTGCGGAAAGACGGGCAGAGCAACACCTGGGGCGGGGGTTTAAAAAGAAAGAAAAAAAGAAAAACACAGACAACTCAGCCCCCCTAAGGCCCATGCCATAGGCATCAGATGAGGCAATAAAGCAGCAGCTCAGGGGGGCAAGGGGCTGCAGACCTGTCCGGGGCGACGTTCAGATGAAGTGGGGCAGGCTTTTCCAGGCAGAGAGATGGCGGAGGTGATTGGGGTGGGGAGGGTTACACCATGAAATGTCTCTCTCTGCGGGAAAACATCTGGACAGACCATCCATCAGTGGAACCCCGGTGGATTCAGACCCTCACGCCACCCTCGAACCTTCAGTAGTGAGTAAGGACATGTGTAAAAGGACCACCGCCCTTTACGAGTCATGCTGAGCCATCTCGTTTCCATAAAAACTATACACACACACACACACACACACACACACACACACACACACAGAGTTGTGTTCAAAATAACAGTCCAACATCACTAACCTGATCAATCACTGTTTTTGGTAGAAATTATATTTCTACATGGCAAATAAATGGGTCACTCCAGACATTGTGCAGAAGAACAGCGTACCTTGATTAAAAAGTTGGAGAGAGGACAACATATAAAGTGCAGAAAATGATAGGCTGCTCAGCTAAAATGATCGCAAATGCTTTAAAATGGCAACCAAAACCTGAAAGACATGGAAGAAAACGGAAAACTGTCATTCAAATGGATCGAAGAATAGCCAAGATGGCAAAGCCTCAGCCAATGATCAGTTCCAGGAAGATCAAAGAAGGGTAAAGTTACCTGTGAGTACTGTTACAATTAGAAGACGCCTATGTGAAGTCAAGCTA
>JAODJW010000041.1:2532838-2542947 GCA_026777045.1 Hyperopisus bebe | reverse complement strand
AAGGTAATCCATGCAGGGAGCAGAAATATAAAGTACAGATATTTTATGGGTTCCACTGAAATAAAGGTAGCCGATTACCTCAGCATACATTGTCCCCACTCTGATTTTACATGGCCTATCACTTCGTGGCTAAGTCGCTGTTTCCAATTGCTTCCACTTTGTTATAATACCACTAACAGTTGACCATGGAATATTTAGTAGTGAGGAAATTTGATGTATGGACTTATTGCACAGGTGGCATTCAATCATGGTACCACGCCTTAATTCACTAAGCTCCTGAGTGCGACCCATTCTTTCACAAATGTTTGTAGAAGCAGTCTGCATGCCTTTGTGCTTGATTTTATACAGCTGTATCTACGGAAGCGATTAAAATACCCGAATTAAATGATTTGGAGGGGTGTACTTTTGGCAATATAGTGTATACACACACACACACACACACACACACACACACACACACAGGTTAATTTGCTCCGTTTGTAAATGTTGAGCATGCGTGTCGTCATTCAATAGAAGTGTTTTAACAATTCGTAGCACGTTGACACTAGAATTGTCATTTCCTGGTGTCATTCACATATGTGGTTTCATGGAAAAACATAGTTTAGGGCCCAGACAGACTCATCAGCGATTCCTCTTAAAGATCTTGTAGACTATGACCCCCGATCACTGATCAGTCATGTAGTGTGTAAAGCATGAAGACTTCAAGACTCCCGATTACAAGACAAGTTGTGTCGCGTGAACGGTACAGTGATCTGGCGATTTTGAAAGTCGTGCAGTGCGAACTTACCATTAGCATCGCAGATAACAGGGTGGCAGGTTGTGGGGCCAGGGCCAACCTCTTGTTGCTATGGTGACGGCTGCAGCCATCTCTGTCCCTGGGGGGGGGGGGAAGATGAAACTGGGGCCTATGGGGGGCGGTGGCAAAATTCCACAAAAGCTCCCATCGAGTTTGTATGCAGAACAAGGGCCCCCCTGTCACTGTGCCACGGCTCGCGTTTCACAGACAAGAGGACGAAGCGGAGGCAATGTGACATGGTGGCCCCGCGGGTTTGGCTGTGGCGCCGGACAGTGGCCTGGTCTGGGTACAGAGACACCTTCTGTGAGGGGGGCCCCTCCCTCCTCACACTCACCTTCCAGCTGGCGGACGAAGAGGCAGCAGTTTGCAGGCAAATGTCTGATGGCCAGTCCAGCAACGCTGTGGCTCGTAGCTAAAATATCCGCGCATAAAAATGTCAAACCGGGTCATGATCCACTCACACGATTCCAAAACAAGCAACCCGTAAGTGTTCATAAAAAAACGAAACAAAATAACAACCTCAAACAAACCTTATATTAACCAACATCCAACATGACCAGCACGAAACACAAACACGTTTTTTTAAAAACCATATTTGGTGGGGTCCAGCACTGCTGTGGTCAAACCCCTCTCAGTTTGTGGGCTGGACTCCAGCCCCTGGTGCAGTGTGTGCAGTTGGCGTGTTTTCTCCATGTTCACAGTGGTGCGAGCCATCGATAACACCATCCCAGAAAGCGGCGACCCGCTAAACGCAGAGACAGGGGACCTGGCTTATCAGCAAGGAATTCAGCCCAAAAACAACAGCGCTCACATAGCATTGTAGCCAGACATTATCCTAAAGGGTCTTTTACTCACACAGCAAACAAAACTTTGTTTTAAAGCAGAATTTCTCCCACCGACAATGACAGATCCTTCGCTTTAACCTCTGCGTCCGGAGGATAAAATTTATGGAGATGTGCTGCCAGGGATTGTGTGAACCTGCCAGGTTCCATTTCATTTACATCCCGGGAATGAGGAGAAGGGATTTTTATTAATTACAGTATGCGGAATTCCCCTTCAAAGTTGGTCCTGGGAAGAGAAGATAGCCAAGACAAGGCAGGCAGGCCAGAGCTTCACGCAGCACATGGGAAATTAGCGAGCAGCCTCCCAGCCCTGATGAGACCAGCCACAGACAAACCTTTCTGGTACAAAAGGCCCTTTCTTCATTGACATCTGCCGGAAATGACCTTAACACAAGCACAGGGAGCAGCATGAAGCCAACAAATCTTTAATTGTAGCAGTTTACATTTATTATCCGTGTATATTACGGGTGTGTTGTCAAAAATAAGGCACTGTTTTTGTGCATCACTTGGACACCAGGTGGCGTAATACTTAAGGAACCTTATACACGGGCCTCAGAATGACAGCCAGCTGTTATATGAGCTGCAGCGGAGGCAGACGTCTCAGTGGGGGCCATTGTAAGTTTTGCTTCATCACAGCCTGGGATTTGTTCAAATTCACATGACCTGGGGTGTCAGGGGTCAGTCAGGAGCCAATTAAAACGCACCTTAAATGCCCCAAGGACCAGATGCATTAGTGGTAAACACCAAGGTAACCAGGTGAATTTAGGAGTCTGGGGAGCCCCAGTAAGGTGTCATGTGACAAGGGCAGCCAGCCGTGCCTGAAGGTCGTGGACACACACAGCAAAGGTCACAGTCAATCAGGGGTGACCCAGCCTGGGAGCAAGGAGGTTCTGATCCGGCAAGGGAGGCGGTGGGCTGGAATTCAGGACACTCCCCCGACCGAGCCTGGCCCAGGGCCAACTATGTCACAGGGTAAGGAGAGGGCAGGCTGGGGCCCATTCATCAAAGAACCTCCCAAGAGCTGCTCCAACTTGTATCTCGATGGTGTTGGCTACACCCACCATTAAAGCAACATGGAGCTTCCCCTGCATCATCGCTCGGGTGTGGGGGGTGGGGTCCTCAGGGGCTGTGCTTTCTGCATACAGATGTCACCACGCTTTCCATAAAAAGGCAGAAGGGGGGTGTTACTCACCCTGGGGGGCTGTGTGACTCTCCTCCCTTGGTGACACCCTATCTTACTTATTTTGCCTCTTAGTGTGCAAGCAACCTGGAGCTGAGTGTATGACAGTATTAAAACAGACAGCTGTACTCAGGCTGAGAGTATGACAGTATTAAAACAGATAGCTGTACTCAGGCTGAGAGTATGACAGTATTAAAACAGACAGATTCACCAAAAAAGTAAAAACTTCATAACTAAAACTAAACTATGTTGCATACAGTTAACAGTTAAAACAAAGATGCTTACAATAAGCATTAAAAAATTAATAAGACTGTGGCTTGACTTCACTAAAAACCTCTTTTGAAGAGTTAGTAAAATTGTTACTATTTTACAGACAACTTCACCTAAGGGAGGAAAAAGGAGGACAATACATTTAAATACATCTAACAGTTAAAGGTGTTTTACACGTTGGACATGCAGATGAATCTTCATGGGTGACAGTAACGCAACGGGACTCTATCCAGGCCGAGAAAGTACAGAGACTCTGACCAACACTCAACCCCCCCGGCCCCCAGCCTCATGACACGCAAGTCCTTATTCATGTTCTGCTCCATACAACCAAAAAAAAAAAAATCTACGACCCCGCTGCCACCCAGGTGACTCAAGTTACGTTACCCGTCATGTGACAGTCCCATCGGCAGTAATGACGTGATACACGCACTGGTGATTCACACTATAATCCCAATCACCACTCATGGTTACCGTATGCTGGTTATAGCGCATTTAATAAACAAAGCGACTTGACCTAAATCTTCCATTTCCAGGTCTGGTCTCCGCTGCCCTGGACCTCAGCCGGCATGAAACACCTCG
This sequence comes from Hyperopisus bebe, assembly GCA_026777045.1. Taxonomy (NCBI): domain Eukaryota; kingdom Metazoa; phylum Chordata; class Actinopteri; order Osteoglossiformes; family Mormyridae; genus Hyperopisus; species Hyperopisus bebe. The sequence goes on along the minus strand of JAODJW010000041.1, from coordinate 2,539,280 downwards.
AACCCGCGGAAGACCGCGGGAGCCGGGCCTCAATTCAAGGGAAGTTCACAGGCTTTGGGGCAGTGTGGAATCCTGACATCTCCGAACCTGAGCACCGGCCCCCTCCTGAAGGGGGGGGCAGTCAGAGAGGCGGGATGGGGGAGGAAAAGGAGCCACAAAAAGCTGCCGGTTTCATGTTTGCTGCTCAGTTTGGTCTCCAGCTCAGCAGTGCCAGTCCTGCTATATCCGCCATGACAGCAATCCACAGAAACACCGACTCACTGTATGAAGCACAGCGAAATATTTAAAATTAAAAACACTTCATCTAGATGAGCATCTAAACTTGGATTTTAAGAGTAACTGAATGTACCATATTAATTTAATCTCTCCCTGAACTGGTTGTTTACTCCTTATCAGAGTGACCCCCCCCCCCACCCTGCTCTCCCCATGGCTCCCAATTTAGCGTCCTGCCAAACCATTTTGGTCCAAACCAGCATTCTGGGGTACACTGTTTATAGTGGACATGACCTTTAATGCTTTTGCGGGTAGGATTTTCATGGGCTTACTGGGGCTTCAGAAGGCATTTTATATGCCCAAGGGAGGGGCTGCGCAGTAACAGTTGGACCCTACAACTCCAAAGCGCATGGCAGGGGTCGGAGAGAGCAGCTGAAATGCAGCACGTTTACTGTAGTGCATTACAGCAGCGCATCAGTCAGCAGTTACCGGCCCGTTCCATTTAGCCAGACGGCCCGCAGGATTCTGCTTCTAAAAAGCCACGGAAATAGGCAGTTTCCCAGGGCAGCCAGAAGGTGGCACTAGAGAGCACTTTCCAAACACTAGACTAAAAATAATGCGTGTTGAAATTAAAACAAAACCCAAAAATTTTAAGATAAAAGAAACACTGAAGTCATGACGCCATCCACAGTGTGTTGAATACCCAAAAACATGGTCTTTGCACAGGTCCTCTGGTAAAGTGTGTGTGTGTGAGAGTATGAGAGGTGGGGGGGATTGTTGCATTCCAAAGAAACAATAATCCAGGACCACTGATGTCCTCCTTCAGGCTACAGCAGCGCATGCCGGTTCCCCTTAACGTCCCTGCTTGCCCGTGACGAGCCAAAGCAGAAGCGCAGTGATAAAAAGACGTGTGACGCTCCCAGCGGGCAGGGCACCCCCCCCCCCGTCCCTCACGTTTCATTTTCAGAGGCGACACAGGGCGGCTTGGAGGTAAACGTCTGCACCAAACCCCATAAAACACCTGGAAAAGCAGACAGACTACACAGACCAATCCAGATTGCAGCAAGATCCGAAGAACTCCCTGGGGAACGTGCCATCGATCTGGGATGTACAGGTAAATACCAGAATGCTAGGGTGAGGGTGGACACGTCTGTCCACAGTGCGGCTTCTGACCAATCCGGCGCTCCCTTCGGCCACAGGAGCGTCATCAGCAGCCAATTAAACGCTTTAAAGCCCTTGTTAGGCAGGTTCCCAGGCCGCCGTTATTGCATAAGTCCTTCAGCAGTCCAGGAGCGCGCCCACGGCACTCGAAGTTTATGGGCAACCAGCGGGGGTGGGTGGGGGGCAGACACCATGGCAACCGCTGACACTTGACAGTAAAGGCGCCTAAAAATAGCAGGCATAGGGCTGTAAAACACACAGGAGGAGGGGGAAAAAAAAAAAGTTTGTTCCAACTGAAATGTCTGACACCTCCCAGATTCACCCTCCATCTTACACCCATCTCTCTCCACCAGCCCACGTTACTCGGTACCTAAAACACTTAAGAAAAACGAACTGGTTCCATGAGCATGAAGCATTATTAGGCAGGTAGCTAAACATCCTGAAAGCCTGAATTGTAAGCTATTCAACTTTATTCGTCAGATGGTAGGACCACATGACTCTGCCTGCCCAATCAGCACACAGCCTTACTGGGGTCCTGAGGGGACAGGCTGAGCTCATGGTGTATGTCTGGTCCCACTCCATGGGGCTTCGCTGAGCCCATCTGCTTTGATTTGGGGAGGGGACCTGGTCACATGGTCACCTGGGTGTTCTCATACAGGAAGACTTGTCCTGTTTCCAAACTAACAAAACAAAGAGAAAACGGGAAACAGCCCCCCAGCTGGAGGAGGTGCTCGTCCTGTTGGCCTTACTGTCCCTGTGACACCCCCCCACCCCCCATCTATTTAGGATCCTTAACACCCCTCTCTGGGGGCCTCTGCACGTACTGCAAGGAAAACGAGATATCTGCGTCAGAATGCCACCCACAGGCTAGCAAAGGTATATCGAGCCCATGGAATATGACCAGTGCTGGGAAGTGCCTTCTCCCCACACTTGGGTACGCAGTCTTCGTGGGTACGCAGTCTTCGTGGGGATGCCCACAGAAACCATCAGCTCCTGACCTAATTAAACCTACAGATTCACTAGCAGTTCTTCAGAAGCAGAGTCAAGTTTGTACAGGACCGAACTAACTGGCAGCCACATTCCAGCAAAGGAAAAGCTTGGGGAGAAACCTGCAAAGCAGCACGGAGTCACAGTGGACTGGGAGTTTGGTTGGTCACACGCACCATGGATGAGGCTGGCAAAGCAAGATCGTCAGTGGATGTCAAGGCCAGATGCAGCCTGCAGGCGCATGCGCACGTGTCTGTGGGTGAATGAGCATGCGGCAAGGCCGCAATGTCCTTCTCCCCCCGCGCCACACTCTTAATGCGATGCGAATGTGGTGCAGCCTGGATTGATAACGTTACTGCATGCATCTGTGTGTGAATGAGCGCGCCGTGAGACTGCCACACCCCCCCCCCCCCAAATGCAGGATTAGCTGCACATCTGCACGCTGATCGACGTGTACGCTCACTTTGTACCACTTCAGAAATATGGCTTGGACCTTTTTACTCGGCGTACCTACCGAATGTCTCTGGCTGGCCTCATCAATTTCACAATTCCCAACTCACAGAGAAACTTCATTTACTTTAAAGTGACAAGTGGATAGAAGATGTACACTGAATCCTAAAGACCAGAGGCCTTTGCGACTTGCCAGCCCACCCCCTGACCCAAAAATGAAAAGATGAATATGGATGATATACACATCTATTTCACAATTAAAGACTGTCCGCATGTACCCTCATCTAACCACTATAAAATTATGTGGGGATCATTTCGGCCATAATACCAGTAATTCTGTCGGACTGCAAACTATGAATACAATTTACTGAAGCAATCAATGTGCACAAAAGTACAACAGCTGCGACCTTCCCAAGTCAGATCAGCATCTGCAAGTTCCACGTCTTCAGCCAGGATCTGCTCTGGGCGGCCCCTTTATGACTCACTCAGCCCAAATTTGATATAGTGCCTGCAAATCCTGCGATCGTCTACATGCTGATGTAAACTAGTGCATCTGGTCTCCTCAGGGCAAGAGGCAATGCGGAACAAACAGCATCAATCATTGGCAGCGGCAATCTTCATAGCAGCATGAAGCAGGGCTCAATCCATAACTGTTAAATTTATCTCCAGGGTGAGTGTCACACTATTTTAAACAATTCTCTCTCTCTCTCTCTCTCTCACACACACACACACACACGCAAACGCACACACAAAAACCAAAAACTATTTCGAAGCTCAAATACAACTCAAAGCTGGTCGTCTGGGTGGATCTGCAGCATTATTGGAATAATGGCTTGGAAATACAATGCACACTCATTCTGCGGTCATTTAGCAGCATTGGGGAGCTGTGAAAATGCAGGTGCCATTTGTAAAAAGCAATACGATATCGACCCTTTTCTGGCTTACTGACGCCATCTAGTGATGAAAATCCCTCATGTCACCTTTTCAAACGCTTGAAACGGCGACGAAGGAAGAACTTTATAGAAGTGATTAAATGCATGGGTTAATTATGAGTGAGATGGCGAGGAGTAAAAGCTTGAATTTCACGTTAAATGCATGCAGAGTGGACAATGACCCAAAACGTCCTATTATTTAGTATGAGCAACAACGGAAACAAAACGAGTCGCTTTTCATAAATTAAACAGTAACGCGAACACAATTATCTCGTCATTATAACGCTTGTGCTAGAAAAGTTCTCAAGTAGTACAGTTTCCAGTAATTTTCTAAGTAATATCAGAAAAAAGCAGCCCCACTACAAAGCAGGGCATTAAAAAATTAGTTGACACTTATAATGTTCCTCTCAACGGAAATCTTTAGTAAAAGGCTAAAGATTTATACGATATGAAGGGAAACCAGAGATTACTGAACGCAACCCGGCGCGCCTGCAGCTGCATGGACTGCGCTGAACCTTACGATAATGGCAAAGCATAACTTCTAATATAAGCAAGGGCTAAGAATGTGTAAAACTGTCATTTAAAACAGCTAAGAAAAACCTGCCCATGCGTCCAAAACTTAACCGGCCAAATGCATGATGGGAAATATGCTAATTAAATTTAAAAAAAGACGCGAAATGCGCACGCGTGCTGGAAAGACGAGGAAACGTGGCTGGTAAAACATCCATCTTCTAAAAGCTTAAGCAGTACACGGTCACGGAGGTAGCTGTAGCCGATCCGTGCAGTATAATGCATGAGGCTGAACGGGATGCCAGCCGATCCACACGCAGTCAATACCGTGCCTGCTGTTACATAAAACTTCCAAAGTACCGTAGTAGTTTCTGTATAAACACCAGAGTGAAAATTGTGTGTGTATATTTACAGATTTTCCCCCTTGAAGCGATTCATCTTGTTCATTTGGATTGAAATTGACTACAGCTAAATTAACTCATAGCTTGGTGTCAGCATATCACCACATAAACAAACATTCTCGTTTTCGTAAGCTTATATCACGTGTATTTCGTTATAGTCCCAATATTAAAGAGAAATTTACCTACCAAATCTGAAATACATTCTTTAATCATTACACGTGAAATAAGAACAATACACAACGCAAAAATAACCCTTCAAAATAATTGCAAATGGCTCCACAATAAAATAACATACGAGTGTAAATTTTAACTGTGTTACATCTCTTATTTTTACCAGCATAGGAAGCCCCGCCGTAAGGCAGGGCATCAAAAAATTAGATTATACTCATAATGTTCCTCTCCACGGAAATCTTTAGTAAAAGGCGAAAGATTTATACGATATGAAGAGAAACCAGAGTTTACTAAAGACTGCTAGGAGCGCGCGCGACCGAATTCACTGCGTTGACATTCACGATCATGGGAACACAAATCATGCCATACTGTAAAATTTACATGCCAATAGTGCCAGTACCAATCTAGATTAAATGCATTAAGTATAAGAAAAAACAATAGTTTTACTACATTGTTTCTAATAAAATACATAACAGGAGGTGCGCGCGATGCAAGTGCTGTCGGGAAATTCCTATACGTCACATAAACCACGCCCACCGACTGGGGAAACCACTCCACTCATGTGAGTAAAAACCGGGCAGTGTCACCTTTAACGAAAAGGAACAGGAAAATCTTAGTCATGTGATTAATCCTCACCCCAAACACCGAAAATACAATGAGTAGTCCACTTGCTTTCCTACCCCACCTTAAAATTAAATACAAAATACATGCCACCTTAACTTCACACTGTTCCAGTTCCACTGAAATGCACATGCAAGTTAACATAGTTCTCACTGAGATATCCTGTTTATTGTATAGCACGTTAGTAGCGTAGTAACAGTAAATGCATCACAAAACCATGCTTAAAACCTAGATTTAATCTTTCCCTTACCAGCAAAAACGGAATTTAAATAAAACCATATGGTTCGACGTAGGGTTAAAAGAATGACTCCTGGTCTTACAGGAATGGTTCTGAAGAGAGATTTAGCTGAGTTTAATCTGTTCAGCCTCGAGCAAAGGAGACTAAGGGGAGACATGATCCAGGTATATAAGATTCTAACAGCTCTGGATGCTGTTCAGCCAAATGGCTATTTCAATATTAGTTTAAATACTAGAACTCGTGGCCATAGGTGGAAATTAGCAGGAGAACATTTTAGAATGGATATGAGAAAGCACTACATTACACAGCGTGTAGCTGGAGTATGGAATAGGCTTCCTGTTACTGTAGTGCAAGTTGAAACCTTGGGTTCCTTTCAATCAGAACTAGAAAAGTAGTTGTTGAGTTCTTCCCAAACGAGCCTGATGGCCTACTCCCGTTTCTCATGTTCTTAACATGGCCCGTTTACATCAAATGTGGGGGATCCTGCAGAGTCTATATTTGTCTTGTATCACAGCTCCCCCATACACCCATATTATTTCTAGAGTATTGAGGGTTGTTGGTGGGTACAACTGTAGCAAGACTTAAAACTAAAACAGAAACATTACACAGTATGGAAACCTCCAAAAACCAACTTTAAATGGATAACTCAGAAAAATGATAATTCTTTATTTTTACCACCACAGGAAGCCCCGCCGTAAGGCAGGGCATCAAAAAATTAGATTATACTCATAATGTTCCTCTCCACGGAAATCTTTAGT
>JAODJW010000041.1:2515263-2527086 GCA_026777045.1 Hyperopisus bebe | reverse complement strand
AAGAATTCAAGAAAAATGTTATAGAAAACGACAACCATGTTCAATTTGCTTATTGTAACAGATAAAATTTTATATTTCAAAAGCCTAAACAGGGCAACATTATTAAGATAATATTATTAGCCCCTAACAGAGCCCCGTGTCAGTGCTGGGCCCCTAGAATTGTTCTAACCTTTCCCCCCCTGGCGGTGCCCCTGCCTGATGATATCTTACCTATAGATAAAAATATTATTGGCCGACCTTTAATGATTTCTGAAATAGTAAAGTTATCTGCTGGTGGGGTACCTTCTGATTGGAAGCATGCTAATAACACCCATATTAAAAAAGGGGGCTAGATCTAGTACACTCTAGGCCTCATGCATTCGTGCTTCGTGATTAGCGAATTGACAGAACGGAGAAAGTTTCATACTACTGTTCTTTGTTAAATATTTTCAATGTATGTATTTTTGTTCTCTCTCTTTCATGGTTAGTGCACACATAGTATTTTTACAACTTATTTCTGTACGTCTTTATGTAATTTTTAATTGGTTGAATACCTGTACCGTGTACGTACATGTTTACGTATTTTATTGAATTGTACCTTGGTTACGTATATGACTTCTGTCAATAAGTTTACAGTCCCGTTCATTTTACCTTACTGTGAATGCCGTGTTCTATGAATTTGTAGGGGTAACATTAGTATAGTGTACTGTAAATGTGTTAGTGTGACATATCCGTTATGCTATACTGTACTCTACTTTTACATCAAACATTTGTTTTAAAGGTAATGTATTAAGTTACTTTTAATTTCATTTAAATATTATTTTGGGAGCACGACTGGGGTCATATTTAATGTTTAAACTATAGAAATAAGCACATATTACCATTTCTCCTCATTCGTGATGGGTTCTGGAACCTAACCTTGCGAATGTCCGAGGTCTGACTGTAATCCAGCAAACTATAGGCCAATTAGTTTAACATGCATAATTGGATTATAGTTTTCATTACTTTTCCAAGTGAAAATCAAAGATTACCTGGATTCAAGTAACATTCTGAGGGATAGCCAACATGGATTTAGGAGAGGTAGTTCCTCTTTAATCTACTTGAGTTTTGAGGAAGCTACAAGAGAAATTGATCGCAAAAAGTCCTACGATGTGATCTACTTAGATTTCCAGAAGGCCTTTGATGTTGTCCCCCACAAATGGCTCTTGCTTAAGCTCAAAGCTGCAGGGATTTTAGGAACTGTAGCAGCTTAGATCTAAAGCTGGTTAACTGACAGGAAGCAGCGAGTAGTTATTAGAGGCACAATGTCACAGTGGGCCTGCATTCAGTGAGGTACCGCAGGGTTCAATTTTAGGACCAGTACTGTTCCTAATTTACATGAATGATATTGACAACAATACATACAGTAAACTGGTTAAATTTGCAGACGACACCAAGGTGGGTGGTGTAGCAGACACTGAACTAGCAGCACAGAGGCTACAATGGGATCTTGATTTAATTAGCGACTGGGCTGATACCTGGCAGATGAAATTCAACATAGATAAACGTAAGGTAATCCATGCAGGGAGCAGAAATATAAAGTTCAGATATTTTATGGGTTCCACTGAAATAAAGGTAGCTGATTATGAGAAAGACGTGTGTATGTTGATGCTTCCATGTCCCACTCTTGGCAGTGTGGGGAAACAATTAAAAAGGCCAATAGGATGTTGGGTTATATCTCTAGGTGTGTAGAGTTTAAGTGAAGGAAGGCGATGCTAAAATTATACAATTCCTTAGTCAGACCCTACCTAGAATATTGTGTGCAGGTTTGGTCACCATACCTTAAAAAAGGACATTGCTGCCTTGGAAAGGGTTCAACGTAGGGCTACAAGAGTTATTCCTGGTCTTAGAGGAATGTCTTATGAGGAGAAATTGCTCGAGGTTGAACAGATTCAGCTCAGCTAAAGGACACTAAGGGGGGGACATGATCCAGGTAATACAAGGGTGTTTTCACATATAGTCCTCTTTAAAAGAACCAAACTCTAGAAGTGGTCCCAAGGGTGGACCAACAGAAAGGGAACTCAGTTGTTTGTGTTCACATTGCAAGTTCATTTGACTCAGTTCTCTTTCTGGTTTACTTCAGCTCAGATGAGGCCTCAGTCCTTTTTCTGTTCATACTTCAAGTTCTTATGGCGCTCTCAGACCTTTACTGCCTTGGATTCTGGGTAGTTTTCACTTCAAACAAGATGGCCTTTCTATTCCTGTGTGTTGTAGCCCATTGATGTTTTATGTTTTCTTCATTCCAAAGGTCAAGAAGCGCCATAGTCTCCTCCCCTGAATTCATTTGGCATCTTCACATATACAGTGGTACCTCGGTTCTCGAACTTAATCCGTTCCAGACTCTGGATCGAATCCTAAAAAGTTCGAATTCTGATTGAATTTTTCCCATAAGAAATAATGGAAAACCAATTAATTGGTTCCCAGCCCCCCAAAATAGTTGCTTCAATATTTATTTAAATACTAGAACTTGTTGTCATAGGTGGAAATTAGCAGGAGAACATTTTAAAATGGATATGAGAAAGCACTACATTACACAGCATGTAGTTAGAGTATGAAATAGGCTTCCTGTTACTGTAGTGCAAGCTGAAACCTTGGGTTCCTTTCAATCAGAGCTAGAAAAGTAGTTGAGTTCCTCCCAAACGAGCTTGATGGCCTACTCCCGTTTCTCATGTTCTTAACATGGCCTGTTTACATCAAATGTCGGGGATCCTGCAGAGTCTATATTTGTCTTGTATCATAGCTCCCCCATACACCTATATTGTTTTTAAAGTGTATTAAGGGTTATTGGTAGGTACAGCTGTAGCAAGACCTAAAACTAAAACAAACATTACACAGTATGGAAGCCTCCGAAACCAAGTTTAAAAAAATATATCCGAAAAATGGTAATTCTTTATTTTTACCAGCACAAGAAGCCCCGCCGTAAGGCAGGGCATCAAAAAATTAGATTATACTCATAATGTTCCTCTCCACGGAAATCTTTAGTAAAAGGCGAAAGATTTATACGATATGAAAAGAAACCAGAGTTTACTGAAGAGTACCGGGAGCAGACGCGACCACTCTCACTGCGCTGACATTCGCGATTATGGCAATACAAATCACGCCACAGTATGAAGTTTACGTTGGCACTGACAAAAGCACAATACATTAAAAAAAAGGTTAAAACCTGTAGTCCAATAAAAAACAACATTTTAGTTATATAGTTTCTAATAAAATACTTAAGGAGAAACGCAAGCAGTAGAAGAGCTGTCGGGAGATTCCTGCACGTCACAATTTAAGCCACGCCCTTCTTCACACAGCCTACGGTTAGAGTATAGAATAGTCTTTATGTTAGTTGTGGCGCACGCTGAAACCTTGGGTTCCTTTGAATCAGAGCTAGATAAGATTTTCACAGCTCTGAGCCATTACTTGAATTCTCCCCAAAACGAGCTTGATGGGCCGAATGGCCTTCTCTCGTTTGTAAGTTTATGTTCTTAACACAGTCGGTTTACATGTTCCCAGAGTGCCATTAAGGATACTAAGGCTCCCAATGGAGTAGGCCTATCAGCGAATGTCTAAGCCTAAATTATTAGGAAATAACTCTTCACTATCACCCTAGAATGTGTTTAATATGTTTGCATCACATTTAACGTGGTAATAAGGTATTATATCAAAATGTAATTGTGGCCTACATCCTGGGCAAAGAAGGCTGTTTTTGGGAAATGATTAGGTACGCCATGCTGTGCTCGCTGGGCCTAGTGCTCGCTGATGGACACGGAAAATCCTGACTGCAGCAATCAAACGCTATCTCTTGGTCTCAGGGCAGCACATACGAACAAACAAGAAACGCGCTTCCTCACCTAATATCACTCCGCTTTTCCAGTAACGCTCTGAAAACAACTCCAAGACGATTACGTACATTTTCCATTTCTGTGGCTTAAACTACGTCCGGTATGATCACCAGGACATGTTACAGCTACTATTGCGATAATTATAGACTTTGGTTACAGCCTCTTACGCAGCCGTTACTCTCAAACACCGAATTTATTTAATAAGATTCGCACAGGTGGGAGCTGACTCGGACCTACACCCACAAATCTGCCATCTTATAAGCACCGTAGATGAATATAAATAATACATCCAACAAAAGTTGTTCCTTACCTTTTTTTGTCCTATACTCATTCCATAGAGGACATGATGTGGCCGCAGGTGTCAATCATTGACGCTCAGCCCACGGATTCTTCATCAATCTTTTCTTTCAGCGGAACCGCACGTTGCTGAGTGATTTTTCATCAGTGTACAACATTGCAAAATTTGCTTGTCCAAGTTATCGGCATTGATTTTTTTAAGTAGTACTTTTTATTGCCAGTGCCATGGAGAACTTTAATTAGGTAAAAAGGAGGAGCGGGCCAAAAGGGGCCGGATTGAACGCCGGACCAACTCTAAAATGTGATTTCTTTTAATCGTTAAAGCAGCTGAAGCGAATGACGCTGCATAACGTAACGAAATAACGTCGGTCGCATTTCCGTATGATTGTTTAAGAAATCCCATTACTTAAAGATTTCTTTTCCAACGCTTTAGTGTTTTCAGATACACGGAAGGGGGACAGTTTAAACTCAGATTTTCAGAAACGTTTCTGAAAAGATTAATCTAAAGATTTTCAAAACTTAATCCCACTCATCCATCCAGCAATATCCACGTTACTTAGCCTAATGCCTCGACCTTATTAGCGAATGAATGACCTGTCAACGTTAGATTTGCAGTCTTTGAGTGATTCTGTTGCTCAGTGTTTTGTTCTGTTTTTCCAAACAGCTTTCATTTGTTCTTGGATTATCTACATTCTGCAGATGACGGTCCATCTCCTCCCACAGGCCCAGTTCACAGATACGAACTAGCCGTCAGTCGCTGGCAGGACGTGGAGGCCCCTTTTGACGGCAGATTATTTTAATATTTTTCCGCTTCTTAATCATGAACGCGCAGAGTTCTTGAAAATAATCCTGTGTAAGCACTCTTCAATGTTAACCTGGTAAAGGCAGAAAAGAACAGTGGATGCGGCCATATATCGTAACAATTTATATTAGCGTTTAGATTATTACACCCAATGGCCGTGTTATTACGATTATTGTTTTTTGTAAGAAGTTGGCATTACCGAGTAAATGAAATAGCCTTCTTGAAATAGACCATTAAAGTATTCCACTTTAAGTGGAAAAGAGAAGGTAGATTCTTTTATTTAGATCTATTTTTAATTTTATTGCTGTCACTGGTGAAAATTTTAATGTTCAATTTGGTTAAAGAGATCTGAGCCCAATGATAACGCATTTGATTGTTTGTTTGGACTATGTGGGCTTTTCCTTATTACAATACGCAGCGTGGGATTTTTGGATTAGTATTTTAATGGTTGAATCAGAAAGGTCTCATGAGGTTAACCTGAAGCAGCATTACATACATTAAATATCCATTCGTCTTCTATCATCTTATCCTGGTCGGGGACACTGGGGCACATGAAACAGGAAGTCTTAAACCATTTTTAAAAATCCTTCTTTCTATCTTAGGAAGAATGGCTGTGATACCCATTTGTGCCGCATCCCCTCAGGTTCCTATGGAAACCAAGTTTAATCTGGTACTGATACTTCCCTCACACTGCCATGCTGTTTGTTTTCCTTTGTGTGTAGCCATAGCAACCTCACATCTGAGGTCTTTGTTGGACCTGCTCTGTGAATCCTGAGGACAAAGCAGTTTGCTCCTGTAAAGCTGAGGATTTCCAACTTCTCCTGCAGTGACATTTATTTAAATTGACATGTGCTATGGGATGTGAGATTTAAATGTGACAATGTATCATGGTTCATAGTTATATACAACAGAAAGCCTGCTTAAATACCCAGTGTCAATGTCAATTCATGCGAAAAACACATCAGACTGTGATGAAAGGAAAATACCTCCCTTCTAATGCCTGTCCTTATTGTGGATTCACATATAAATCATTGGGATTTCAATGAAAATTTATCTGAAAATTAATCTTCATTTTATTATGTGAAAAATCCCGTATTTATAGGATATAAGTAAGACGCCATTTGCAAAGGTAAAGTAACCAGCTTCCATAAGGTGGGGCCATCGGTCCAGAAATTACAGTTCCGGAAACCTTTGTGCCGTTTCCCGACAGGAGAGGAACATGCCACTTGTGAAGTTTACTCCTTGTTTTTTCAAAGGCAATGAAATAGATGTATGATTATCATGTTTTGTGCGAATGACATTCATAATTTGTTTTCATGGAAATTAGATGTAGCTTATACTGATTAGAAAGCTCTGAGCTGAACGTAGATACAATTTAAGTTCACATTTCTTATGATATAATCACAATCTTTGTCCTTGATGTGCATCAAATGGTCATACGCAAGTGTATAAGAAAGTGCTGTTAGTCTTCCTCAGTACTTTTCCTGGAAGTGGTATATTTCCTTGGCTTCCCAAAGGAATCTGTCACCTTATTACCTGCATTTCCATGTCAGAAAGTTAGCACGTCCCTGGGGGAAATACTCAACACTACAGAATGCAATAGTCCATTTGGACTAAGGACTGGAAAATGGGTGATTTCTGTTTGCATCTGATATAAGCCTGGACATCGTACATTTAAAGAGAACTCGCCCATCATTCTTGTTTTAAGTGCTACAAAGGCAGGAAAAAAACCACAAATAAATCTCTTGGATCGCAGAAACAGTTATTCTCAATCATAGCCAAGCTCATTTGTCAAAGCAATTTCCACCCAATAAAGACCTTCACAATAAGCATAAATACGTTATAGTCAACATACCAAGTCAGAATAAAAAAAAAAAAAATCACACAGATAATGAGGTACAGTATTTTTTATTAGTATTAAAATCGTAAGACGGGTGGCACAATGGACAGATTTTATCATTCAGTATCAAATTGTGGACGTGGACTGTTAAACCTGAAGCTGAAAAGCAACGCTTAAAACGTTTTACGTGTCTTCGGATGTCTGCGTAGATATTTTACGTCACTGCAAAACATCGGGCAGGGTTAGTTTGTAAAAATATATATTTGCAAAATTTTCCATTTTAAAACTCACAGACATTATAAAACACCTGGATCGACCCTGATCGGTTACAGGCAAAAACAAACGGCAGTGAAGCGGACGTAGAGGCGTCCACTAGGCGAGGAATGTCATCACCACACAGGTTTGTTATTTTAACCACCGCCCCTAAAACCACAATTTAAAGAGAACTTTACTGGCATCCATGTGATCACATGCACACATACAGAGAACATAAAAACAGTTGAGGTTTGTGGAGGTAAGTAATGTATGAAGTCTTTCCTTCTTTCCTCAGTTCAGTCATTACCTTCGAAATATTAAGAAAATATTTTCCTAAATCTGTATAAAATTCCACACAATTTAAGTTTTTAAATCATGAAACATGAAATCATAAACTTTTGGCAATAGCAATCAAAATGACAACTGCACTTCAACTCGATGACTCTGCTCCAATAGTGCAAAAAAACCAAACGTAGACCAGGTGCTAGCTTTAGAGTAGGGTGAAAATGCAATTGCACCACCGACCGGTTGGTTGGTTGCACTTGGGCAAAAATGCCTGGAATGTCTCATAAATACTATTCTGTATGTTGGTTTAAAAGTTAAAAAACAGAGGTTTACCGTTCTCTAGCAACACCACCCTGCAGGATATCCATTAGGGGAGTCAGAGAGGATGTTGTGGCAGAATTGTTTTTTTGTGGAAGGCTACTATCCCATTTCAGTCACCAATCTCTTAGGAAGCTCAATCCCCCTCACCAGCTTCTTAACTTATTCACCTTCCAGCCACAAGGGCGGCGCTCACACAGCCTTGACATCCATAGGTCGGCAGTTCTGCGGGTCCTGACGGAGAGCCTTGACGATCTGCAGCCGCCGGCCGTGCAGCGTGAAGCGAGACCAGGCTAGCAGCTGCAGCAGGGCGCAGGTGATGGGCACCAGGACCAGCAGGTAGAAACAGCCTTGGCGGAGCGCCACTTTGACCGTGACCTCTGCCCCTGGGCTGGGTGCGGCCCGTACAGCTACGGCATCCTGCATGGGGTCACGCTCAAAGATGTCATATCCTGGGAGGAAAGCAAGGTGCCATGGCAAATTAGAGAGGAAGACGTACGGCAAGCCGTTTTAGCATTACCTTGCTTCTACAGGACATCACAAATTCATTTCTAATTAGTTAGAATGCAGATTCTTGATACCAAAAATTCAGTAGTTAGTTAAAACGCCACTTCTTCATATTGGAAATTCTAATTTTGCAAGTGATATTCAGAACGTTTTCGCATTAACTTCAATGAGCTGGAATTTGAACTAGCTAAAAATGCTGATTTCTGATATCAGGAATTCAAATTGAATCATTACTAGTTAATGTCAAATTGCTGATCTCGGAAAGACGCATTATAACTAGATGCAACTCAATTTCTGATAAAGAATCTGCATTCTAAGTAGTTAGAACTGAATCATTGATATCCTCTAAGAATGCATTATAGCTGAAAGGGCTTGCCATGAAGATGGGACTAGAACCCACATTGGCACTGGTCATGACATCCCTCAGGGTAACACAATGCAGGGACCCACCCTGTGCATTAGGGGCGGTCTTAGCAAAGGCAGATATCTGAACTGGCTCCCCCATTTCCCTTCCGCCTCCATCTTCTGACCACTGGCATTATGCGACACTGACTGCGGTCGCAGAATTTAAGCCCTGCAGCTTTTAATTTGTGGAAGAAACACGGGCGGGGTGCGTGAGAACACAGCTGGGCTGTCAGGCGGCCCGGGGCAGAACTCCCCATGGAAGATGTCTGAGGTTTTATGGGCACAAACCTCTGAACGCGACCGTCAGCTGGGAAGGTGGGGGGCGGGCAATGGACAAAACAATAAAAATAGATTTGGATCCATCGCTTCAGTCTAATTACTACCATCTGCAGGGCTTTTATGATGGATTGAAAGAGGACTCTTATACTGCATAGACCGCACCCACAAATGAGGTCTGTGGCGTTAGCTCTGCCCCTTCACACACATTCCACTGACCTGTGTATAAGCAGAGCAGCCAGGTCCCAGCGAGCGGAGCAAAGGTCTGGCCCGGTTTGGTGACCAGCGCCACCATTCCAAAGAGCAGCGCCGAGGCGGCCTGCTGCCGTCGGTTCAGAACCAGGTCCTCGTCCACCAGGTCTGTCACCACCAGGTTCAGCAGCTTGCAGGTGCCCTCCGTGAAGACGCGGTTACTGCGGGACAGACCACGGGACAGACCACCCTCTCCTTAGCTTTATGGACAGGAGTGGTTCATTACACTCAAACGTGCCACATACTCACCTGCTGCCTGTCGGGCACCAACCAGCCTTCAGGCCCCCCTCCCACCTTAGCTAGAGTCCTCAGACCCCAGATTCAGTCTGTTTCACATCAGTGTCCCTGTGGGTCCCTGTGGGTCCCTGTGGGTCCCTGTGGGTCCCTGTGGGTCCGCCCCCCCGAATATACCACGCTGAAGCTTGAACTAGGGGGCTTTGCCAAATGAGGGGATTTCTCGCAGCAGAGAACATTTTCTTCATCTTTGCGTAACAAATGGACTCTATACACATTTTTTTAAACATTCTTCTTTCACTGAAAGCTGTCTTTAAGCAGAAAATGCACAGAACCACGACACAGTCCTCATGAAAAGTCTCACTGCATACAGCACAATTCTGTGTTTATATGTTTATCACTGTTTTGCACGTCTTGTGTTGTCTTCTGTGTAAAGTCGTTTTGGAAGTCTTGGACACACCGCGATTTCGTGTCACACCATGCCCGCATATTCTGAATTTACAATGGTTTGACTGGACCTTATTGCAGTGCCGTACCGGTCCACAGGAGCTCTGAACGCACTACGGAGACGCCCGGCCGGCCAAAGCGGGAGGAGCCGGGCTGGAAGGATGGCGCCTCACCTGGCGATGAAGAGGCACAGCAGGTAGACGTGGTCGGTGCCGGCCAGCAGCATAACGGCGCTCAAGGCCAGCTTGAGGACGAAGAGCCAGCGGATGACGCTGTAGACCCCGAAGCGCCGGCACAACGTCAGGAAGTACAGGTTGTTGATGTGGGGGGCAATGTACGAGATCCCTGTCGGCACAGGGGGTGGGGCGCATCAATCAATCAACCGACCGATCAGTATTTATGTAGCACCTTTCAAACAACTGAAATGTACATCCATAGTCAAAGATAATGTAGAGAAAAAAGCTCCCCCCCCTCCATTCTCTCTCGGGATCTGCACCCTGGTGTGTGTGTGTGTGTGTGTGTGTGTGTGTGTACAGTTCTGGGTGTCTCTCTCATCCCTCAAGGCGGCGCTGTACTGCTGAGCTGGAGAGAAGCCCAACCCCCTGGTTCCCCCCCACCAGGATACAAAATATCTGGAGCACCTCCATGAAGGCCCAGTTATCCAACCCCGAGGCACCTCCAGGAACCCACAAAAACACCACTCCCCCCCCCGAAGGAATTCTTACCCAGCAAGAAGGAACTGGTGGAGGCCGAGATCTTGTCCGAAAGAAGGTGCTCCAAGAACAATGGGAAGAAGTTACTGTTAAAGTGGCAGTGGAACACCTGAAGGGAGGGGGGGGGGGCAACAAGAGCGAAAGGTGAGGGAAGGGAGCTTCAAAACTAAACACCAGCCTCATCCCACTGGGACAAGCAATTAGACAGCTGCACCATTTTGTACAGCTTTCTTAAACCAATCATAAACAGTTAAAAAAAAAAAAAGATGTTTCTAGGCAACACAGGACAAGGTCAATAGCTTTGGTATAATTATAGCGTCATTTGAGGCTGGAACGTGTGACTCAACACCACCCTGATAGCCATCGTCAAGGCAACGCACCTGAACCAGGTTCATAGACACAAACCACAGAAAGTTCCTGTGCCTGGACAGCTGCCTTAGGTACTGGCCCAGGGTGACGGGCTTGTCCCGGGCCAGAGGGGCGGCATCCACACACAGCCTGAGTGGGAGAGCAGGAACATGCACAGGCCTGTCATTCAAAGCCACGTGGACCCCCCGCCATGTGACTGGTCATGTGACGAGTCCTACATACTCCTTCAGGGCCTCCGCCTCGCTCCACCGTGCCCGGGCCCCACTCTGGAAGCGGCGTCGGAGTAGGTGGGAGACAACCGTGAAACCCAGCGCTGACATGCCGGCCAGAACCACACAGAAGAGCCGGAAGGGGAACAGGTCCGCCTTGTCCCAGAAGCCATGAGACAGGAAGACTGAGAGCGAGCCCAGGGCGCTGAAGAGCGAGCCATGGAAGTTCAGGCGCGTGCGGTCGGCCGCTGACACGGCCAGGTCGGCCAGCAGCGCGTTGTGACTCAGGTCCACCGCAGTCAGGAAGCCGTCGTACAGACAGAGGCAGGCAAGGAACTGCAGTGCCGGGGGGGCCCATGCCACCCAGAAGGCCAGGAAGGACAGCGCAAACAGGGGTCCGCTGCGGGACAGGGCCTGCACCCTCTTCAGAACCACCTCAGGGGAGGTCAGCTGGGTGCCTGACCTGGAGGAGGCAGCAGAGAGCAGGGGATACGAGCCCAGCTTAGGCGTCGCTCAGGACCTCGAAGAGCAAACTTCCCAAGAGCGACGGACACCCCAGCTGGACTCCCACAACCTGCCGAGCCAGACAAAAACCACCATCCTGCACCCCCCTGTATGCCCACCCCCTGCATATCACCACTCTGTCCCCTGCAGCCTCTACCTCATGCTGGAATCTCAGGCGGTTGCCATTCCTGCTGTTACTGCCTCTGCTGTTACTGCCTCTGCTGTTACTGCCTCTGCTGTTACTGCCTCTGCTGTTACTGCCTCT
>JAODJW010000041.1:2466726-2486135 GCA_026777045.1 Hyperopisus bebe | reverse complement strand
GCTCTCCCTGGACCCATAAACGCAGAGCATGAACTTGTTACAGAAGAACATCGAAGCAAATTAATGGTTTGAATATTGTAACCTTGTTAACTTTGTTATAAAAATAAAGCAACCCAGGTTAATTGATCATCCGCTAACGGCCTGTTTGTAATTGTATTTGTAATTGTAATTATTATAGTGGGTTGCAGAGCACTAGTCGCATTATGGGTTTGACTTGTTTCTCAGCATGCCTTGCTGTCCATAGAGAGTGTCGGACAATCTTGCACATCTGCGACTCCGGAGAGCAATGAGAAATGCGTCTAACTGCGGCCTCCTGTCTGCAGCTGTCTCTCCCCACTCCGGACCGAGTTGGCATGGAGGAGACGCGCTAACTCTGCACCCCCCCACCCCCTCCAGCTGAGGCCCGTGAAGAGAGCGAGCAGGTGTGTGTGAAGATGTGGCTGCATCTCGCCCTCTGGATGTTCGTCTGCACCCCCCAGCTGTGGGGGCTGCCCTTCAAGTCCGACCTGGAGCTGGACGTCACCCCCAGGATCACCGTGCCCTTCAGCGGTAGGATCACCCCCCCATGTCTACGTCCTGCGTCTGTCTCCCACCCCTTCAGTCCCGCTTGGGATGGCGCTGATTGGGCCGCTCATCATCCGCTGGCCCGTCCGAGTTCCTCCCGGTTTGGAGTCGTTCTGTTTTGCAGGGTTCCTGACGTGCTTTCTAGAATCTTCCAAGGCCCTGCCCGACTCCTCGTCGGACTGTCAGACTGCATAAGTCACCCCTATGCAGCCCTGTGCTACTTCACCAAGTGTAAACATACTGCCGACCCCCCCCCCCCCCCCCCCCCCCCCGCGTGCTTTTAGCACTCATCCTCTTTGTCGGAGCGGGCAGGCCACAGGCAGATAAAAACATAGTGGGGGTCCATGCTGCATCGGGGAGTTGGGGGGCGGGGCCTGTCCCTTCCTCTCAGATGTGTTCTGTGCGATGATGTCACATGGTGTCGGCATGGTAACGGCTCCCACTAAGGGGGGCCGGGGGAGGTATGTAAACCTTTAGGAGGTCTGGTAAATGTTTAGCCAGCTCTAGCTGCGCCTGCAGCCAGGCTGGCGTGGCTGCCGTGGAAACGGGGCCCGGATCACGTCCGGCTCGGAGCAGGGACTCGGCAGGGGGGGCTGGATCTGCCTTCCTTATCGTGGCCATCAGAGTTCCTGCTCAGACCTGCATGCGTGGAGCTGACCCCCCCGGAATGACAGAGAGTGAGTCACCCCTCTGCATGGGCACAGGGCCAACACACCTGACACCTCATCTCACGGCAATGCAGGCCCCTCCCACTGCCCCAGGGAAGCTCCGCCCACCCCCATTCGGAAAGATGTGCACAGTAACATGCGTATTTATGGCCATGTGTTTTTATTTAATATCCCATGTAGTGCGGGGAGGTGCAGTGACGGTGTTTCTGCACGTGTGTGAGCTTGTGTGCTTGTCTGCGAGTCCCAGGGAAGTTTCAGTGTGGCCGTCCTCTGCCAGAATCCCTCTGTTCTATCGACACAAGTCCCAGCATACCTTCTTCCATAATTTTTTTTATATTTATATGAATTTCATTGATTTAGCAGACACTTTTATCCAAAGCGATATACATTATTTGAGAAAGCAGGGTCAGACAGTTCTTGGAGCAGTTTGGGGTTAAGGCCCTTGCGGTGACATCAGTCTGCCAACCCTGGGATTTGAACCGGTGACCTACTGATCACCAGCACAACATCCCAGGCTCCCCACATTGTGCTGCCTCCCCGTGTACTTCCTGCAGGTTGTCCTGTCCGGTCCCGCGTTATATTGAGGAGAGGAGGGTGTCTTCTTGTCTTGCTGTGTTCTTACAGTAAGCCCCCCATCATCACCGGTAGCTGCTGCTCTCCTCCGCCCCACAATGGCCTGTTGTGTTACCCGCGCCCCTCCCACTCTCGCCTTCGCCCCCCTCCCCGTCTCTCCCTGAGATTCATGGAAAAAGCACGACGACCCCACCCTGTGCCTTCTGTCTTCACTGGGCCCTGGAGGCGACCTGTGGGGCGGTGGCCTAACATTGGGTCAGATGGGTCTCGATAGGTTCCCACCCCGATGGGCATCAGTAGCGGAAACTCAGGCAGGAGGGACAGGGCAGACGGAGCCCGGTGGGGGGTGTTTTTCCACTGCTCACATCTTTTCTCAGGGCGCCCCCCTGCCTCTGTGAAAGCTCCTTGCAGTGCAATGCTTGATGTTTTCAGCTGACCATATGACCTAATCATGTGACCTGAGCTCCGTATCTGAACCAGTGGTGGATTCCCCCAGAAAATGACCCTTAAGGAGCAGCTTTATAAATGCGGCTTGATTGACTTGCTGACTGAAATGGAAGGAACTCGTCATTTTGTCTCTCATACCTGTTGACGTCTCCCCACAATGCGGGGGCCAGTAGACCCAGTTCAGCTGGAATCTCACACAGCTGGTTCATCCACAGCCTAACCCTAACCTACAGCCTTGATTCACCTGGCCGGGGGACAGGACTGGCAGTAGGCGTGTGTGCTGCCGCTGCGTGTGTGTGTGTGTGTGTGTGAGTGTGTGTGTGTGTGTGTGTGCGTGTGTGAGTGTGTGTGTGTGTGTGTGTGTGTGTGTGTGTGTGTTGGGTCTGCCTGCTCAGTGCAGGTACAGGCTGGTGCTTTTGCTCATATCCGTGAGAGGGCTGTCATTAGGGCTGGGAAATGACAAGACCTGCAGATCCCCCCCCCCCCTCCCCGGTTACATCCAGGGGGATGTGGGGGGTGGGGGGGGGCATCCTTCCTGAGTCCCAAACCTTGATGGTGGCTAATGAACCTTCTCTGCTGGGAGGTCATTTCAGGTGCTGTGGGCAACGCCCACCCCCCGCCAGTGATGGCTCACCTTTAACTGAGAGCTGGCTGAGACGACCGGTGCCCCCGGCACTGAGACGTGGCCCAATGCATCTGCTGTCTCGTGGACGATCAGATCAGACCAATCATGTTGCAGAATGACCCTCATTGGGGGTGGGGGCAGAGGACAAAGCTCATGAAGCAGCGTCTGCATGTGCGAACGCAGCCAGGTCTCCAGGAAGCGACTGCACTGTAAATCGGGGGGGCGGGCTCAACAAGACAAACATGACGCAAGGAGAAGCTGACTGGTCAGGGTAAACAGCATCTGGGGGGTGGACTGTATGCACTGGGGGGGTCAGGTGTAAGGAGAGGCATGGACACCCAGGGTTGCGGGGAGGTCAGGTGAACACACACCCAGGCCCTGAACTCTGACCTCTGATCCTGGGGTGGCCTGGGCAGGGCCAGGGCCGGTGGGGGGCGGCATGGGCGGGGCTGTATCATGTCTTCAGTAGCTGGTTCTGGATCAGCTCGATCATCCAGCTCCTAGCAGGTCAGGCTGTGATCATCAGGAGGGTGACTGGTGTCGTTGACTATGAAGGCCTTCCCATAATACACAGGGTTGGGGGTGGGGGGGCACGCCCAGGCCTTGCACCATGCAGGATTATGCGTCTGTGGAGAAGAAGCAGGCCTTCAAGTACTTAGTAAGCAGGTTTCCAGTCAAAAGCTTAAGTATCATTACCTGTAAGAGTTTCTGTGAGATGTGTGTGCAGGTCAGGGCCCCTGCAGGGGCGTGGCAGACTGGGAGGGGCGGCTCTTCGCGTGACTCCGGGTCGTCCGTGTGCAGGACAGAGAGAGCGCCTCAGGCGAGGGTGGGAATGTGACGCTGAGGAACCTCACAAAGCCGCCTGCAGGACCTCCTCACCCGCGGTGACGGTTTCCATGGCGCCAAGTGGCACGGAGCTCGATCGGCCTTTCCGCTCGCGGTGCGATCCGCTTACAGTGCATCCTTTCTCTTTCTGGAACTGGACCAGCATATTCGGGCCCAGCCTGTGACTCCCAAGCTACGTGCGACTGGGGTGTTGGAAGGGGGGGGGGGGTCTTGGCACGCCGACTGGGGAGGCTCTGGCTGAGCACAGCCCTGGGGGCGTGTCAGTAAGGCTGTCGTAACTGCATGTTGTCTGTGTAGCCCTCTGTATTTTCTTACATAACCTTGGTTCCCACAAAATACTTTTTTTATGAGGAGGGGGCTGGGTGAGGGGGAGGGTTAGTGATCAGGTAACCCAACCTTTAGCCCCCCTTAAATTCCCCTTCCTGAGCTGCCCTGCGCCCCCCTTGCTGTACCCTGTCTGTCCAGCTAGCCTAATGAACTTGGGGAGCATATTTACTGTACGCTCTCCACAGGGGCTTATAGAAGGACATGCCCTCTGAGGTACCGGCCCCAGCCGCAAGCTGATTGGCTCTCAGAGAGCCCCATCCTGGTTCAAAACATATTATTGGCTAATGATAAGGTTTGGTGCCTCTGCATGAATTATGGCCTCTCCTCTGCCCCCCCCCCCACCTTAAAAATTGCTAGATTCAACCTTGATTCTTCCTCATAGAAACATGAGTGTTTAAAGACTGAAAGCAAAAAACATAATAATAATCAGACAAAATCACGCACAAGCGTTACCTGATCCTGCGATGATGACACGCGGAGCAGAATGTAGATGGGGGGAGCAGGTTTGTGGACACACATGGATGTGGGCAATTTCACACACAGACACAGACACACACACGTTTATATTCATATCTTTGTGGGGACTCTCCATTCATTTCTAGGAGCAAAACTCTTAATCCCAACATGATGACCTTAACCCCTACCCAGCCCTAAATAAATAGCAAAATTGCAGCTTTTTATCACATTGTGGGGAAATTTGGTACATAACACACACACACACATACACACACACCCATACACACACTTATACTCACAGATACACACATAAATACACACCCTGTGTGAGTGGGACTCCCAGCTGTCCCCCGGCGGGCGGGACACCCCCTGCGTGACAGTGGCATGCTGCATGCGCCCAAACCCAGGAAACAGAGCACGCATTGTGATCGCTTCCTATGATCTGGGGCTTACCCACCACTTGGCTAAACCTGTTATCCGTGATACGGAAGCCATATCACATTTCCAGGGGATTTAAAAAATAGGACTAACTGTTCCGTGTGTTTGCTTGGCGAATCCGCCCCTGTTCAGGTGCCCTTACCATGGGAATTTTGTAAATAAGGGTAGCACTTATCAAGCACACAATACACGGCCAAATTATAGTAAATTATTTGTACTGCTACAGGATCCCTGGTTATGGTGTTCCGATTGGCCGCACACCAAGAACACTGACCGGCCAATCATATGATGTCTGAATATGGGCTCAAGCATTTATTGGTTAAACCAGTGGCTGGTCCTTCTGCCTTTATCCAGTTGTTGCACTTCTGTGCTGTATAAAATGTGGCAGCAAATCACTGGTGCTCTGAAACATAAGTTCTCAGGTGCAATGTATAGCTGGGAAAGTGCAACGCTGAAGATGTGGGGGAGAGTCGGCATGGCAACGTGCAACTCAGTGGACCCCCCCCCAGGCAGAGCGACACCCCCACTCTCGTCATACTCTGGGCCCACGGGGAGTGGCAGTATAGGGGACACACTCCGGCTGGATTGGCCCTTGACACAATCGTACAATGGCAACTTTTGTGGAGCTGTGTGAGAGAGTATCATCAACACACGCCCCGCTCTCCGGGCCAGAACTGACACGAAGGCACAGACAGTCCCATCTTCTGTCCCTGTCAGCTGATTGGATAACTTCTGTGATGTCATGGAATAAGTAACACTTTTACCGGAGAGGGCGAAGCTAGAGTTGTGTCTCCACGAGACAATAGCTAATACTGACCAATACCACAGCTTATGAAAGGAAACCCTTACCGCCGGAGTCAGAATGGGTACCGGAGGATATGGAGGTGAAAAGTAGGTCGTGGAACAACAAATGCAGCCCAAGGGAGGAGAATGTGATAGGGGTTATTTGGGAGGTACAAAAGCTGAGATAGAGGAGGTGCACAGGATGAAAGGAGGACAGGCGGCTGTTCCCTGCTTGGAGGACGTGCTTCAGTTCGGTCGCCATATGTTCGGCTGGTGAAGATCAAGCCCTGACCAGCAGGTGGCGACACGGTTAAGAACACACGTTTGTATGTGAAACTGCCGAGGGTCTGAATGGAGAGACCTGTCATGGCCCTCAGCGGGGATCATAACCGATAATCACTCCGGTGATGAGTGGAATGAAAGGGTATTATAATCTGGAAGAAACTGTCCCCTGAGCAGTAAAGTGATAATCAGATCTGCTGTGACAGAAACAGAGTCACAGATTTCGGGCTCCTCATCCAAATCCACGTTCGGGAGTGTCGTCTGCCTCGTCTGGAGGCCTGTGCAGTGCTCTGGGCCCGGTCCAGACCCGAATGTGCAGTACTCTGGGCCCGGTCCAGACCCGAATGCCCAGAACGGCTGTTCCACTTTGATCTCCTGATTGTGGAGAAGGAGAATATGGGGGGGGGTGAAAGCAACCACACAGACGGTGGGCCGCCAGCTGGTGAAATGCTTGTAGATCCTCTTCCAGGTTGGAGGGTCTCAGGAACTGCAGGGTGGAAATGAACTTCTGCTCTGACTTGCCTCTACAGGTCGGATTGAAGCTGCTGTTCCAGATGGTTCTGAGGGTAGCTGCATGGTGGACAGGCTCTTTTTGGCGGGTTAGTGGGGGGGTACTGTTTCTGAGAAAAATATCAAAACTCCACCCCCAACAGCCACTTTAGTTTTCTACTAGATCTTTCTGCAGGCCATTATATCCCCCGCCCTGTCAACGATCACGAGAATGAACGAGCAAATTTTCATCTCATACGTTTTTCATTTGAGATTTACTGAACTACTGACTGGCTGTAGAACTCTTTACTGGCTCTTAAATAAAAACCAGTATACAGAGTGTCAGGCCAGCTGCAGAGCACAGGAATGCATCTGTCTACGCACCGCAACATCGTGTCCTTGAATGGAATCCCCTCTTTGCAAAGCAGTAGTGTTTCCGTTAAACAGCAGAATTTACCTCGTGCGTGTAACAGACAGGGAAGGTTTTTGTTTGTTAGTAGAGATGGTGGGGGGGTCCATTTCTAAGCTCAGCTCTACGAGCCATTGGATGTTAGACCTTGGGGCGAACTGCTGTCAGTCTGCCAGAGGTCAGGGAGATATTCTGGCCAACCAAGAGGAGCGGGTATGTGTGTGTGAGTGTGTGTGTGATTCTTCGGGCTGGCCCGGCGCCATTTCATGTTCACCTGAGCAGCTCTGTGGGGTCCTGGCTTGGGTTCCGGGAGCCTGGAGCCCTTGGAGCAGAGACTCAGACCAACCCCCATCCATTTGGGTTTGGGGGAACCATGACAGTCTGTCAGAGGTTTTAATGTCATGCCATATTCAGCTAGAGGCCTGGAAGCTTCTACTGAAAGAGTACAATTGTGCCGAACAAGTGTCCTGGTCAAAGGGATAGTAAGAAGGTATCGCTATCAAGACAACTAGTTATCCTGGTTACAGGTACGGCAGCAGGCTGTCTCTGCTGAGACAGTTACAGTAATGACCCTGTTCAAGGGGACAGTATGAGGGTATCCAGTAGGATCAGTACAGCAGTGGGGTCAGTGCGGCAGTGGGGTCAGTGCGGACAGCTGTAGAGTATCTCATCCAAAAACAGCAGAGCTTTTGGTCACCAGGCCTGCCTGGCTTTTGGATGGGGGCCGAGGTGTACAGGAGAGACAGGGAGGTGGAGAGGTGAGTCAGCAGGGAGCATGGAGCAGGGGTGTCCGCCCCCCAGCAAGCGAACCGCTGCCCAGGTACTGCGGCTTGATAAAGGTGGACTCCCAGTCTGTAAGGGGGAGGGCACGTCCACAGCAAGGACAACAGGGAGAGGAGGAGGGATAGAGGAGGAGGGATTGAGGAGGAGGGATAGAGGAGGAGAAAGAGCAAGGAGGAAAAGGTGACAGTGGAGGTGACCGAGAAGTGTAAGAGGAAGGGGATGATGAGAAAGAGGGGAGGAAGAGAGGGGGAGAGGTAGCAGCCCCAGATAGAGGGCAGCTGTGGTTGGCGCGCCCCCCTGGCAGGCAGTGGTAATGTAGCACAGCAATCCCACAGAGCTCACATGTACCAGCATGGCCCAGAAAGGAGCAGCCCACATAGTCAGACCTCGAAAAAGAAAGTGGGGCATCCCATAATGCACCTGTCCTGTGACAGAGACATGGGGGGTGGGGTGCTGGGTAGAGCTCAGAGGCTCTTATAGATGGTGAGATACTCACAGGGATGTTAGGGTTAGGGTGTACTAACTGGACGGGGTCAGGGGTCAGCGCTGGAGTGCAGACAAGGGGGCTGGGGGTGGAAACGGGGGGCAGAAGGCAGAGGAGGTCACAATTTACGGGGGGCACAGACTGGGGTGCGGGGTCACTTCACATGTGTCTGATTACTGGTCATATAAGAACACACCCCCACACCCTGAGGCCTGTCCCCTCCAGCTGGCCCCCACCCCCCCAGTCTGGTAACTCATCATCACTGGTTCCTACCTCCATCCCCTATCACACGGCTTTGTGTTCCATCCCTTCGAGAACAACTCAGGCAATGTTAATATTGTTTTGGTTATCTATCCATCCATCCATCCATCCATCCATCCATCCATCCATCCATCCATCCACACACACACACACCACAAACTCCCAAGCCCCTGGTCTCTGAGTCTCTAACTGTGGCCCTTTGCTGTTCCAGGGCTGCTGGGATGCCGCCGCTTTGGTTCCAGTTGGGTGCGTAACTACAGCACGCTGCTGCTGGGGGACAGGGAGGCCGTGCTCTACGTGGGCGCCCGCGAGGTCCTCTACGCCCTGGACGCCCGCAACATCTCTGCTCCCGGCGGCAGCCAGTCTGTGAGTCAGGGTCCGAGGTGCCCTGTGCAGGGCGCCTGCCTCTTTTACGCTGGAAGCTTAACTGGGAAAATGAGAGGGTGGGGCCAGAGGGTCACCCCCCCCCCCCTCTGATGTGGCTGGTTTGTTTGTTTCAGATCCGCTGGGAGGCTTCAGCTGGACAGAAGCAGCAGTGTGTGAACAAAGGGCGAGACAATCAGGTGTGTGTGTGTGTGCTGTCTGTGTGTGTCCTGTGTGTGTGTGTTGTCTGTGTGACAGACCCCAGGCTGGCTAGGCCGTTTCAGGGAGCGTGCAGCAGCCCCCCCCCCTGCCTGAAGCTCTTGTGCTCTGTCCCCCCCCTCAGACCGAGTGCTTCAACCACATCCGGTTCCTGCAGAGATTCAACGAGACCCACCTGTATGCCTGTGGCACCAACGCCTTCCGGCCACTCTGCGTCTACATCGTAAGACCCCCCCCGACTGGCCTGTCACAGACATACTTGGGTGGGAGGTGATGGGTGAGGGTCTCCAAGCCTCCCCCTAACAAGCCCCCGCCCCTTCGTCCTCCGCTCCTGCAGGACTCCGAACGCTTCACCTTCACTTCGCGCTTCGAGGAAGGTCGCGAGAAGTGTCCATACGACCCAGCTAAAGGATACACCGGCCTCTTCGTGGGTAAGGGGGCGGAGCCTCCGTTGTCACAGCAAGTCTGTCAACCGGCATGCTTATCAGACTGCAGAGTCTCTTGTTATGTGAAGATGCTTCCTCTAGGGGGCGGTGCAGGTGGTTCTCAGGGACAGAGTTGGGAGCTGAGACGCCTCATCTTTGTGCGTGTGGTTGTGTTCATGTGTGTGTGCCTGTGCCTGACCTCTTTGATATCAGCATCAGAGCCGGGATGACTGATACATACACCCCCTCACGCCCTGCCAGATGGCGAGATGTACACAGCCACGCAGTATGATTTCCGCAGCTCCCCCGACATCCGGCGAAACTTCCCCAACCCTGTGGTGAAGACTGAAGAAGGTCCCATCCGCTGGCTGCTCGGTGATGCCTGCTGGGGGTTCGGGGGGGGGGGGTTGCCTTGGGCTGGCCTGGACACTCCAGTGACCCTTACAGGGGGCTGTACCATGAAGCTGGATTTCTTGCTTAGCCAGATACCTTATTGGATTTGAGGTAATCTGAGCTAAATGTAAGGGAACGCAGATAAATGCCTTGTGGAACACCCCCCCCCCCAGAGATGATGTCAGTGTGCATGTACTGACAGCCTCTCTGGGACAGACAAAGGGGTGACATGAACATGGTTTGTCCCAGAGCCTCAGCAGGTGGTCCATTGGAGCCATTTACACCAGCCCAATGGATCTCGGGCCCGGCCCAGCGCCGGACACCAGGCCCGCATCCTGCATCAATATTTATAAACTGCTTTGCAAATATTTGCTCACAATATAAACTCGTGCGAGAGGCAGCCCAAGTTGCGGTCGCATATTTGTGTGTAACGTGCAATAGGTGGTCGTGTGGGCAGCCAAGTTTGTATCCGTGCCACTCAGAGGGGCAAGCTGGGCCACGCGTGTCACGTGTGAGTGCATCTTTCACTCTGCATGTCACGTGTGAGTGCATCTTTCACCCTGTATGTCACGTGTGAGTGCATCTTTCACTCCATGTGTCACGTGTGAGTGCATCTTTCACTCTGCATGTCACGTGTGAGTGCATCTTTCACCCTGTATGTCACGTGTGAGTGCATCTTTCACTCCATGTGTCATGTGTGAGTGCATCTTTCACTCCATGTGTCACGTGTGAGTGCATCTTTCACCCTGTATGTCACGTGTGAGTGCATCTTTCACTCCACGTGTCACGTGTGAGTGCATCTTTCACTCTGTATGTCACGTGTGAGTGCATCTTTCTCTCCATGTGTCACGTGTGAGTGCATCTTTCACTCTGCATGTCACGTGTTAGTGCATCTTTTTCTCCATGTGTCATGTGTAAGTGCATCTTTCACTCCACGTGTCACGTGTGAGTGCATCTGTCACTCCATGTGTCACGTGTAAGTGCATCTTTCACTCCACGTGTCACATGTGAGCGCATCTTTCACTCCATGTGTCACGTGTGATTGCATCTTTCACTCTGTATGTCACGTGTGAGTGCATCTTTCTCTCCGTGTGTCACGTGTGAGTGCATCTGTCACTCCATGTGTCACATGTGAGTGCATCTTTCACTCTGTATGTCACGTGTGAGTGCATCTTTCACTCCATGTGTCACGTGTGAGTGCATCTTTCGGGGCACACAAAAAGTGAATTCTGCCCCAGTCTTGGGATGGACCCAGCAGTTGTAGCTGAGGGGCAATGATAGTTCTTCACATACACAAACTTTTTATCAACAAACAAACACAATCCTGTCTAATACAGTTTAAGTTTTTACCATATTAAGTTGTTTTTATGAGGTGACCAGTGGTGTCAAAACGTAGAGTCATGGGGTCGTAGAGGCTGCTGTCAGTGGTTTTTCTAGTTTCATTGGTTTTGCTGGTTTCACTGGTTTATCTGGATTCACTGGTTTTGCTGGTTTCATTGTTTTCACCAATTTTGTTGGTTTCACTAGTGGTCTTGTGTACTCACTTTGTATGCCGCTGTTTTTTAAAGAAAACTTTTTTGTGGAATGGCGGTTTACTGTGACATTTGGTGCCTGAAGTTGGATTCAAACCTGACAGATGATCTGCCCTGATGAACTTCCAGCAGTGCAAATGTGTAAAATACTCTGTGCTGCATGGGGGCTATTTGCTTGTGGCTTGAATCCCAGGCTGAGGGGGCGATATGTGTGGTTCCAGAGGCCGACTTTGTGGGTTCTGCCATGCTGCGGGAGAGCATCAACAGCTCCATCGGGGACGATGACAAGATCTACTTTTTCTTCACGGAGAGGAGTCAGGAGCAGACGGCCTACTACAGCCAGACCAGGGTGGCAAGGGTGGCACGCGTGTGTAAGGTGCGTCAGCCGTAACGTTAAACAGACATCGACAGTTACCAGCACACACGTCACCGCTTACCGTTACCATGACAATGTCCAAATCCACCTTCGTCTCCATCACTCGTGGCTTTGATAAAGATGATGCAGTGGCTATTCCTTCCTCTATAGAAGCTTGGTTCTAATGTGATTAATGCTCCCTCCATGGATCTAATGAGACGGCACACTCACTCTGAGAGTGCATGGTTCTGATGAGATTGACGCTTCCTTGCAGAAAGCATGGTTCTAGTGAGATTAACACTGCCTCACAGACAGCATGGTTCTAATGAGATTAATACTCCTTTGTAGAAAGCATGGTTCTAATGAGATTAACACTCCCTCGCAGAAATCATGGTTCTAATGAGATTAATACTCCCTCGCCGAAAGCATGGTTCTAATGAGATTAACACTTCCGCGCAGAAATCATGGTTCTAATGAGACTAAGCATTCCTACCAGGTGAATGTTTGCTCTCAAAACGCATGGTTCATGCTTTCTCATTCTTGCACACAGCCCTTGCATATACCCCACTCAGCTCCTCCCAGAGGTCAGTTTCTGGTCCCCAGTCAGGACCGCTTTTAAATCCACGGCCGATGCTGCACTGACTGGTAACCAGGCCAGTGAATACATCAGGCAAGCCTCAGAGTGGAGGGACGACGCCGAGCTGCGTCGGTGTAGGTCCGCCGGTGTCCCCCGCCAGCTAAACGCACATGCGGAATGTGCTGGCTGTCACATGACTCTGGCGTGGGGGCAGGGAACAGTCAAAGTGGCGGTCAGAGAACACGGGAGCAAGGAGCATGTGGAGGTCTGGCTGAGCAAATCCCAAAAAATGCAGGGAGAGAGAGCCCCCATCCAGGTGATACACTTGGCCGCTCCGGCCCCTCTGGCCCTGAGCTTTCGGATCCAATCCTCCGATGGCAAAAGAGTAATTAGAGGGATAATTAATATGGTAACGAAGACTCAGCACGAGTCATAATGTTTAAAACATGTGATGCAGTAACAACGTAGACAAGGCTGAGGTCTGCCTGACGGCACGTGTGTGTGTGTGTTTGTGTGTGTGTGTGTGCGCATGTGGGAATCTCGTTTGTCGCCTCGGTGCGGGCATGCTGCCGCTCGCCTTTGAGCCCATGCATGCATGTCTGTGTTCTTTCCCGAGGGAGTCCAGAGCTCTTGCCCAATCTCGGGGCAGGCTGGTCTGAACTCGCTCCGTGTTTGATGGTGAGCCCAGATACAGCAGAAAGGATAGGGCACATCTGTGAAGTTCATTCCGAGGTTTCAGACACACGACGTATGGATGGATCCCTCCGGCATATGATGTCATTTACTGCGGCCCACATCACTCTGCATGTGACCTTTGACCCTTGTCTCTGGTCCATTTCCTTAATTAATAGAGCAGCGACTAGCCACCAGAGTTTGATTTAGTTCCCCCCATCATAAAGCTCAAGAGAGTGTGACTGTGGTACCCCCCCCTTAACGACCGCCGCTCCTCCATCTGCTCCTCCAGGGGGACTGGGGGGGCCAGCGCACCCTGCAGAAGAAGTGGACCTCCTTCTTGAAGGCTCGGCTGCTGTGCTCCATCCCCGACTACGAGTTTCACCTCAATGTGCTGCGTGACGTCTTCGTCATGGAGGCCCCGGGACAGGCCTCCCAGGACAGCATCTTCTACGGCATCTTCGGCCTGGAGTGGTGAGGCTGGAGCAGGATTTGGGGAAAGGGCGGGTCATGAGGGGAAGAAGGAGAAAGCCATTGGTAGAGCCAGCCCTAGGGGTGGGATTTGGGCCTCAGCTCTGTAATCATTTTTAATGCGTTTTTTAATTTAACTTCTATCAAATTAAGCCAGTCGACCGAGAACTGGGACGTTTGCTGAGCTGCAGTGTTTATTAAAACTGACATTATTCAAACAAATGTAGGTTAAACAGAGCAGCTTCAAATAATAATAACAAAAAAGGAAATACCAACGAAGAATAAGGGGAACTTTACAGTCTATGTTAAGAAAAGGGTCTTACAGTCATTTTAAAAATAATTTAATGATAAACTGTGAAGGATGCAGAGATCTGGGTGAGCCTGGGACTGTAGGAGGGGTTGTGGGTGGAGCTGGGCTCTGGGGGCGTGTCATTCAGTAGGGGGCGGGGTCAGGGCAGTGCCCTAATGAGACCTGGCTCGGGCTGTTTGGGAGATTTTGAGCTGATTGCTGGGTGGATGTGTGTCAGAGAACTGGGCCAGGGATCGAGGCTGAATAAAACCGTGTTTCATCTCCTGAGGCTGGTGAGGACATCGAGAACCCTCCAGGTCCCCTCCCCTGGCACTGGGCTCTAAAGTGCCAGCAAAACATCCATGTTTAAAGCCCGCCCTCCACGTGCCATGCTGGTGCTCCGCAGATCGACCCTCGGGGTCCTGGTGTGTGTGGTGCAGGAATGCCTGCTTGGTGAATCTTTTAGGGTTGGGACAGGTTGGGTCTGGATTATGTTGTGTTTCGGTCTGGATGCAGACCATAGTTCACCATTTGAGTACCTCTGATCTATATGATGCACAATACTACCCAGGTGTGATAAACACAGTGGAACTCAAACACATCTAAATCTCATCCCTTATTTTGCATTTACTAGATTATAAGTGGAAAGTATAAAACTTTGACAAGTCTCTGTTTGACCATTCTGGATTCATTTGTAGTTGCTTGTTAGCCTCCAGCATCTAGGTGTGCTGCCTCTCATATCTGTCACCTTTTGCAAGTCATCTCTCCATCTCTTCTGAATGTTATGCAACAGTGGAGCACTGGTCTGAGTTGGAGAGACAGTTGCAGAAGCTTAAAAATCATCAAGGGCGAAGATTGGTCGCCCTGACTCCCTTTGGATCTGTATGGGCTGCCCTGACTCCCTTTGGCTCTGTATCGGCCGCCTTGACTCCCTTTAACTCTGTATCGGCTGCCCTAACTCCCTTTGTCTCTGTAATGGCTGTCCTGACTCCCTTTGACTCTATAACGGCTGCCCAGACTCCTTTTGGCTGTATCAGCTGTCATGACTTCTTTTGGCTCCATATCGGCTGCTCTGACTCCCTTTGGTTCTGTATCAAGTCACACTGAGTCACTCTGCTGTCACAGTGACTTTGCCACCGACATGTCCCACGCCAGTTAGTCGTCTGACAGGCCGGATGAAGCAGTCTCAGCCTGTCATCGCGATGAACAAACTGATCCAGGATCAGTTCTTTCAGCGCTGACGGTCTAGCCCATTTCCAGCCCGTAAGCTGCACCAAAACTGCCAGGAGCCTGAGTCATTTATGGCATTTACAATTTCTCTCAGTAGAAATTCACACCCTAAGCAGAGCAAAAAGTCCCCAGTCAATGGCTGTAGAATCTTTAATCTTGTTCCTCACTTGCGGAAAAATGCTCTTCCACAGGAAAAATGTGAAAACGTCTGCAGTGTGCCGCTATTCCATCAAGGAAGTGCAGAACGTCTTCGACGGGCCCTACATGGAGAACCAGGACTCCAAGTGGACGGAATACAGAGGGAATGTTCCGGAACCACGACCCGGCTCGGTGAGCTCCCATACGCCACCAAACTGCATGCCGGTTGCCGGTACCCCGCATACAAATTCCACAAGCTGTTTTAAAAGATGCTTAGTATCAAAAAAGATACTTTAAAAAGTCAGCGTCTGACCCCTCAACCTCGAGACCCTAACAGTCAGTCAGGTTTAGAGGAAGCTGTCAGGCTGAGACAGGATTAAGGCGACGTTCATTAAGCACGAGACAGCCAGCTCATCCTGACAGGACCTTCCGGAAACATCAACGTGAAAGCCACTTTTCCGTGTCAGTTTAAGGAGTGAGTGACGTCACTGTGTAGCGCCTCCTAGGGAGAAGTGAGAATCCAACTGGAATCCCCAGTGTCATTCTGTGGAAGGCAGTGAATATGTAACTGCAGGAATTGGCTTTAGGGCTGACGGGCTCCATAGCTGGGGAAGGCAGTGCCGCCGTTTCTGTTACTCACATGTTCAAACATGACACAGAGCATGCAAACGGCGTGACTGTACAGTGACCCTCGCAGTTCCAGCCATAAGTCATGCTGTTTGTTTGAATGCGCCGCCCCCCAGTGCATCACGGACGCATTCAGGGAGAAGGGCATCAACTCCTCGCGCGACCTTCCAGACGACGTGCTTAACTTCGTGCGCAGACACCCGCTGGTGTCCCAGCACATCCGCCCCATGGAAAATCGCCCCCTGCTGGTCAAGAGGAGGGTCAGCTACACCCAGATTGCTGTGCTGAGGGTGACCGCGCTGGACGGTCAGCTGTACGATCTGCTTTTCATCGGGACAGGTGGGTCGGTGGTGACCTCTGACCTCCATTCTTTGCAGGATTGTGAGAAATGCCTTCATCCTGGTTATTAATCTATGGTTCTGTCGTACCTGTTCTGCTGATGACTTTATGGGGCCCGTTAGGCCCAGGCATAACGTTCCCGGAATGTTATTAGAATGTTGTCTGAGTGATGCCCTCCTTCCCCCCCCCCCAGATGATGGCTGGTTGCACAGGGCCGTAGTGGTCAGAGGGCAGGTGCACATCACTGAGGAGCTGCAGCTCTTTCAGAAGCCCCAGCCGGTCGAGAAGATCGTGATCTCACAGGCACAGGTGATGTCCATGTCCGCACCAACCTGATCATCGTTTGGGGTTTGGGTTCACGTTTGCAGAATCCATCGGTATTCATGTACGTTCATGTCTCCCTCGCCCCTCAAACAGAGTCAGAGGATCATCGCTAACTAGCTGGTTAGCAGAGCACGCTGCTTCAACATCTCCTAAATAAGGAGAGTTTTGTTTAATACTTAGTGTAATGACTGTTTGTGGTCAACAGAGGGGGCCAAACCTCTGGGGTGCCATGCAAATGCATGGTATGAGTGGGACTAAATGCCACCACTGACTATGTATCATTAAAAGCCTGAACAAATGACAAGGAGCAGAAAACCCTGGAGCACACCTCCCGTTGGCTGATTTAATGCCATGAACTGACGTGTCAGGGCCTGTTTCCCGTCACGTAAATACAGGGATGCTGCAGACAAGCATCTGTGCTACGCTGGCTTTGTGCGGCGGGACGTAAACATGCTAACATGCCTCTCTCTGCCCCCCCTGAAGAGGAGCGTCTACGTGGGCTCCCTCTCCGCTGTCCTCCAGCTGCCCCTCTCCACGTGCGGACGCTACTCCTCCTGCTATGACTGTGTTTTCGCTCGGGACCCCCTGTGTGCTTGGGATGGGACCACCTGCGTAGGGGTGCAGTCTCGTGCAGACAGGTGAGGACCTGCCGAACTGGGGGAGGGAGGGGGGCGGTTCATCCCAGGGCAGATATCTTTATATCTTATCTGCTCCCGTGCTGCTGTACATATGCGG
The DNA here is from genome assembly GCA_026777045.1 of Hyperopisus bebe. Taxonomy (NCBI): domain Eukaryota; kingdom Metazoa; phylum Chordata; class Actinopteri; order Osteoglossiformes; family Mormyridae; genus Hyperopisus; species Hyperopisus bebe. Next base: position 2,469,011 of record JAODJW010000041.1, on the reverse strand, counting down.
GGGAATACACGGGATGCACGTGTGCACATGTGATTTAAACGTGTTCACTGGGGTATGGGCACGAGCGTGAGAGGAAGAGAGCGGCGTCACTGCGGGAAGTGGACTTACACTATGCCCCGCCTTCCGGCAGGACCAGTTTTGTCCAGGACGTCGCTGAAGGGAACCGGGGCTGTGGAAACCCCAAGGAGGATGGTGAGTGTGACCCCGCCCACTTCCATACTTAACAGGGTGTGACCCTGTGGGGCTCCATGCAAAACATGGTGGTATTGGATTCAGTGGTGATAAACATTCACATCTTAAGTTTGACCATAGCTATAACCCAGTACTTGGGCAGCTCCCACCAAACCCCTGCCCGTTTAGTATCTGTGACTCTGCTTATATGGCAATCCAGATAACTGCTCCACAGTGCCCCCTAGCTGTCGGGAGTGTGATGCCAGACTTTCCTGTTGAGTACACTGCTATTAAATCCAGCAACAAAGCGAACCAAACGTCACACTCAGATCACATGACACGCCAACACCATTCCAGTGTTTTAAAGGCCAGATCCCGCTAATGAAGTGTACCTCCCCGCAGACTCCACAATCCGTCGCAAGCGCTCCGTCATGTCCGGCGACGATGTGCTCCTGCAGTGCGAGTTGCGTTCCAACCTGGCGACGCCGCAGTGGACGATGGATGGCCGCGAGTTGCAGGGCTACGGGCTGGACTCGGGCTACCGGGTTGGGACTGACGGACTGCTGTTGATTGGTGCTCGACCCGAGCAGAGCGGGCGCTACATCTGCCTGGCCGCGGAGAATGGGCTGCGCATCCCGGTGGCCATCTACACTGTGTGGGTCCGGCCTGGCCCAGGAGAGCCCACATCCCACCCACTGCTGCCAGACCCGCCCACCGAACAGCCGCTGCCCTCGCCGCCAGCCCCGCTGCCACAAACCTTCCGGAACATGGAGACACTCTACATCTCGCTGGTGGCCATCCTGGGCGGCCTGTGCCTTGTGCTGACCACCGTGCTCCTCTATGTGTCCTTCTGCGCTGTGGCGGGCCCACACAGGGGCAAGCGGCTGCAACATCAGCAGGGCGGCGCCGAGCGCAAGCGCAGCTCCCACCTGGAGCTCAAGACCATCTCCAGCCGCTGCAACGGCAAGTGGGAGGAGGCTGAGGACAGCGGGGCCGAGGGCAGCACCGCTGGTGGCTTCCTGCAGATCGTCCCTGGCGAGGGTCAGTTGTCTCCTGGTAAGGAGCCCCCGCTACCCGAGGCTCCGCCCCTCCCAGCGCCTCCGCCCCTGCCAGCCTCGGAATACGCCAACGGGCTGTCGGCGACGCTGCCCAGCGTCCTGCGCAAGATGAACGGGAACAGCTATGTGCTCCTGAGGCAGGCCGACCCTGAGAGCACGTCGCCGCTCTACCATTCCTTCACCGAGGAGCTGAACCGTATCCTGGAAAAAAGGAAGCACACCCAGCTGGTGACCAGCCAGCCGGACGAGAGTTCTGTGTAGCGCCCCTTAGTTGTGGGGTGGACTAACTGCTCCCTTTTTTAAGCCGTTGGCCATCTGGCGAATAGGGTGGTACTAGATTGCTGACACACCCAGAGCTTTTTGCAACTTTCCGCCATCTTGTTGACCCATGCAACACACACTCACACATACACACACACACAATGGCGCTATAATAATACGTAAAAAAGCTCAGACATTTATCCTGCAAACACAAATCTACCTCAGCTGACCCCAGGCAGGGGCACATTACTTTGCCACAAGGCGTCCGACTCACAGATGACCTCCCCAAAGTCCCAGGATCCTTTGCAGCAGAGCTTGACCCTTTGACCCTGAAGGAGCCACACAGGTGTCTGACGGTGCCAGAAATGTTACCTGTCATGCTTCTCTGTCCTGCTCCCATGGAACTTTCATGTAAATAATGACGGGACGGAGAGCAAAGCCCGTGGGGAGGACCGGTCAGGGTGCAAGTGGAAGTCTCCGGATGTCAGTATTAGCCTTCTGTGAGGGCCTCTTCGGAGGCCTGTGAGGGACACCACCTTCACAATATGGGCAGAACTGTGTGTGGGGGGGGGGCATTGCCAGGACTTGATTGGCATATGGCTGTGGGATACAGAGATCGGACAAGCAGGAAGGTTGGGGGCGAATGATGCCTGTGATGGAGCTGGTCCCACCAGGTCCAGCTGGGTCCAAAGGTGTATCTCTATGGGAGCTGCAGACCCTTCTTTGGCCAGGCCCAGGGCAGGAAGTGTCAAGGAGGAGAGACAAGGGGGGGGGGGGGGGGGGGCGGCCCCAGGC
>JAODJW010000041.1:2432983-2445588 GCA_026777045.1 Hyperopisus bebe | reverse complement strand
GGGGGGATGGGGGGTAGTTGGACACGTTTGAGGAGAGACGCTAATTACGGGGTGGGAAAAAAAAAACAAAAGCTCATGTAATGTGATGAAACCAGCAGTGGATTCCTCTGGTTTTCAAAACCTTAGTTTCTCTTTCTCCTGTTTGGGAAGGGAAAACACACACACACACACACACATAAAATGGACCCTGAGGTTTGCTGAGGTGTCGCCTTTCAGCGAGGGAGACAAGGAGGAGGTGTGTGAGAGAAGGAGGCCCAGAGAGGGAGCGATGGGACCCTAAATGAGCAAAGGGTCTCGGGGGAGGCCCATAGAAGCCATGTGCTGAGGTGGGTGTTTAATCCCCCCGTGCCTGTATTCCAAGGCCCAATTAGCTGGAGCGGGTTCGACAGGCGCAGGGGGTACAGCGACAACGGCGGGGCGGCCCTGTTCCTCGAATGTGTACCTCCATTACTACTACAATGGAGCATTATGACACATAGCAGACACACACCCCTGGAGAGGGACATGCTGACACACACGCTCACCGCATGACTAACGTAGGCATGCATGCAAAACAGGACGGTGCAGGCAGACTTGCATGTAGACGCACAGAATTCAGGCCCAGTACTGGCACACACGCGTGGCAGCTAAACACGGTGCCCCCTGGACACCCTCAGGCAGGAGTCCCCAGTGGTCAGTTCCCTACAGAAGGGGCATTTAACCAGGGGGGGTTTCATGCATGAGGAATGCATCAGGACTTTTTAATAGAGGAATGACAAACAGCAGGGATTGATATTTATGGCTGCATCTATGAGTCTTGCAGGTTAGCATTCAGTGGGAGCTTCTGGTGGGTGTGGGGGGGGGGGGGGGTCTCTCAGCTGAGGATCCCTCTGCAGGCCCCTGTTAGGGATCAGGGCCCTGATCGCTCGCGTACGCGAAGGAATGGAAATCTGGGGATAATTTCAGGGGCCCCGAGTTAAAAACAGGGGCCGTGTTTGCGTTTCAATGGCGGCGGCGTCCCATTGGATGGAAACAGGAAGCCCCGCCTGTGGAATGTGAGGGGGATGCAGTGAAAAGAATCACGCTCATTCCATGTACTGGAAACATGGAGTGATATTCACTTACAGTGAAACATGCTTCTCTAGAATGACGTACCCCATGGCTGGAGAAGAAAGGCCAAAATATACGTAATAAATGAACAAGAACAGAAAATAGCAGCATGTAATTTCTCCAAAGTAATAGGTGTAAAGTATATGACAGTCTTTATGGTAATAAAAGACAATTCTGGGGCGGGGATGGGTGGGGTGGGTGTCCAAATTCAAGACAGCCAATCGTGGCTGACCTCCCCCGAACAGCTCAGTGACCTTCATGTAGAAGGTGGCTTGGGGACCTGAAAAACCGGTACATTCTGATTTCGAGCGAGATTCTGCCCCCAACCCCCAGGTCCTCTTTTGTTTTCTTCCCTCTTCCTTGGATTAACCCCCCCAGCATGCGCGTCCTCCCCGGGAATGACGGGCATCGATCAGCATGCACACGCCTATGGTGTGGCACAGCCGCCGGCAGTGCTGGCAGCGCCTATGGGTGCGTGCCCCATGTTGCCGTGTCCCCGGCCTGCCAGAAGGAGCCCCAGCCTCTACTAACCAAACCAACCCCGGAACCGCCGGCCTACATAATGTTCGACAGTAAGTTATAAAAATCACCTTCCGGAAAGGGGTTACCTGGAAACAATCCTTCTGTTTATTTTAATCTTATCCCCCAACTGCACCTGCAAGAGAGGACGGACTTCTCTGCCGACTGGTCCTTTACGCATGACTAGTACCTGGTTAAGGAACCCACACATACCCACACTAACCCATTTCCTTGGATCTCGTCTGTTTTATTTTCCTCCTTCCTGGGAAGGGGGGGGGGGGACTTAGATTGTTGGAAGAGCCCCTGTTCTCTTGTGACTGTGGGTGACATTCTTCTGACCCGGCGAGGGGATGGTTGGGGGTGTAAACTTGTGCTTTGGTGTTCAGGTCGACCTGCATCAGTAACAATCTGACATCATGCGGGTGTTTGAGGTGACAGACGTCGCTAAGAAAAGACAGGATGGAAGCGAGAGAGCAGTGATGTCACAGCTAAAATCCCAGCACCACATGGATTATGCTGATGATTAAATCTCTATGTGAAAAACCATTTTCATGAAGTGTCAGTGAGCAAAAAGCACGAGGTTGGCCAGAGACACGTTTATCCAAAGCACTTTTCTTGAGAGCAGGGTCAAACAGTGCCTGGAGCTATTGGGGTTAAGGGTTTTGCTCAGGGGCCCAATGGTGGGATCACTCTGCTGACCCTGGGATTTGAACCAATGGCCTTCTGATCACTGACACGGCCTCACACTGCCCCAAAGCATGTGAGTGATACTGCTCCATTTTGGCAAGAAGCTGCAAAAATCCGCCCATTGTGTGTGGGGGGGATACGCATCTCCATGTCTGTGACCGGTGGTTTAGAGGGGTCACGTCTCAAGGGGGGAGGAATTTATGAAATCCACTTTTTACATAATACAGTGTTATTACATAATGTTTTGTTATGGGGGTGGTTATATCTCAAGGGGGAAGATTTTGATGTTCACCCCTGCTGGGTGTTTCAACGTCTTAAAGTGGAGTTAAAACAACCTTCAATCCTCAAGAGATACAGGTCTGAAAAAGCATGTTGGCCTTTCTAATCTGCATGCTGTCAGTTAGCCCAACGTGCTGTTAGCTGTTGCATGTTAGCATATCAGCCTTTCTAATCTGCATGCTGTCGCTAGCCCAGTACGCCATGTTAGCATGTTAGCATATCAGCCTTTCTAATCTGCATGCTGTCAGCTTGCCCAAAGTGCAATATTACCATGTCAGCCTTTCTAATCTGCACACTGTTGGCTAGCCCAATGTGCTATATTAGCATGTTAGCATATCCGCTTTTTTATCTGCACACTGTTGGTAGCCCATCCTGCCATGTTAGCATGTCAGCCTTTCTAATTTGCACACTGTTGGCTAGCCCAACGTGCCGTGTTAGCATGTTAGCATGTCAGCCTTTCAAATCTGCACACCGTCGGCTAGCCCAATGCGCCGTGTTAGCATGTCAGCCTTTCAAATCTGCACACTGTTGGCTAGCCTAACGTGCTGTGTTAGCATGTTAGCCTTTCAAATTTGCACACTGTTAGCTAGCCCAATGCGCCGTGTTAGCATGTCAGCCTTTCAAATCTGCACACTGTTAGCTAGTCCAGTGCGCTGTATTAGCATGATAGTATGTCAGCCTTTCCTTCGGAGGGTAATGAGCACACACTTACCCTTATATACGAAGACTCTGTCGGGGGACATCTGATTGGAGGAATTCCAAGCCACCAGTCTGCCCCGTCTATCACATGCTCTTTCCTTTTCACCGTATTTATATTTAGCTTCCTGTCACCCCCCCCCCTCCCCCGACATACACAAACACCCACAAGCCATTCGGAACCAGCCTGACTCCAGCCAAACAGCCCCCAGTCATGTTGAGCGATATTGTGGTTAAGGTTCACGTCTTGCCATCTTAATGCACATTACTGCGAACCTGCATTGGCTCCCTTGTCCTCGTTGCCAGTGAATGATTGTAGAACACGGGAGACCGGGCATGTGCTTTGGTGTCTATGATAGTCTGTCAATTTAGAGTTCAGAATGGTAGATGTATTATTTGTATTAGCGTTCTGCAAATAATTTATGTGCTCTTAGCCAGATGTGACCTCTGTACAGTTACAGCTAATCAAAATGGCTCCCAAAACCAGAAGGATTCCAGGCAACATGTGCAGATTCCCACCAGCCTTTAACGTTCCTAATGTAACACTTCCTGTGCTTAGGGGGGCGGGAGCTTTATTGGTGCTCCATGCCAAATGACTGGCACCCAGCCCCAGCCGTCTGTGGTCATTGACCTAGGTGAAAAACAATAGCAGCAAGACCGCCAAAGCTGTATTGATTGTTACCCCCCCCCACCAGTTCCGGTCTCTGTCCACTTCAGCCAGCAGCTCCTGTTTTTTGCCCTTCTGGGTCCTTCCAGGCCAGAGGCTGGCAGGGAGGCCCTGGCTTTCACCATTTCCGCCTACTGACACGTGCCGGTAAGTTCTGAGCATGAAAGATACATTGGTGGTCAAACCTGGAGCGGGGAATTCCGATTTCAGGCTGCATGTTGGACCTTGACACTGTTATTCTAAGGCCTGACAGTCAGCTTCAGTAACAGTTCAATGTTCTTTTCCTTTCTTCTTTGAGGAAACGTTGATAAGGGTGGATTCACAGCTCTTCCTGCTTTTGCACGTCAGCCACAGAATGCACCAGAAACATTTACTAATCCAGTGCTCGTTTACACGCAGATTCCTCCACAGCGCCCCCTACAGCATCCTCAAACACTCCTCAGCGGCTGGGGACCCTGTGCCGCCACCAGACTCCCATACGGACCCCCCCCCCCCTCTGTGTTCTGTGAGGAGACTGGCCCGTCTTTCAAGGTCACAACTCGCCCTATTAAAAAGGAACCAAAGAGAAATCTCAGCCCAGAAAACTTCCAAGTAGGGCAGGTCCATTAAAAGCACAGAAGGCCCCATGTCTGCGAAAAAAAGGCGCCTTTTACCCCACGGCTGTGTCTTTCCGGGCACTATGGTGTGATAGGTAAGGACACAGACTCTGAGCTGCTACAGGCAGCGGGTTTAAGTTTCGTGACTTATTATGGGATGTAATGGTTGTCATGATATCGATCGTCCTGCAAAGCGAGACATTTTTACATGAAAATATTGCCTCCTATGTTATGCTGCCTGTGAAAAAATAAATTAAAGCAACCCTTCTTGGGGCCCAAAGCAACATCTGATTAGCCTGGTTGTCATTTGTTACCTTTCCTCCCAATCTGACGGGGGGGGTGACGGGGGGGCGGCGGGGGGGCTGGTGGTCGCTGGGCCCTAAGCGGCCGCTTAATTTACTTGTGCTGGTGCAGGTATTTATCAGAGGCTGTCCTGATGGTGGCAGGTCGCTGTCTCTCAAGGTCGCCTCTGCCAGTGGCACGGACCTCTGCAGTGCCATTGACGCCCTCCGTGGTGCCAGTCCACCACGCCACAGGGTCTCCCCTCAGGCCTCACCTATGCTGAGCCAACACATTTCCCAGAGACACACACACACACACACACACACACACACAGAGTGGGGTGGGCAACTGACAGCCCTCAGGACACATTGTTCATGCATAAATAACAACAAGGCACCTCCTGGGACTCGACCCAGTAATCATCAGGAAACAGGTCTGTTTTGAATGTGATCCCTGGCCACAAAGTCACCACACTGTGCAGCAGGGGTCCCCAAAGTGCCCCGGAAACAACAAACCCACCCGTATATATGATTACTAAGTTTCTTGAGATATGGGGTGATACCATTACATCCCATAAAAAGTCATATAATTCACACTGCACTTAACTTTAGCCTTGGCTTCAAATGCCAGGTGGGGGTGGATCACTGTACACTTGGGTGTGGTAATGAATCTGATTTAATCCAGTGAATGGGCTTGCAGTTTTGTTTGGACTGTAAACAGGGAATTTTGCTTCGTATAAACAAGTCAGGTAAGCAAAAAAAAAAAAGAAGTTAAAAACACATCAATGCTCTAAGTTAATATGGAAACAAGTAGCTGTCACTGGATAACAGCAGATGCGAGGCTGAGGGACTAAGTCGTGTGACGAGGGCGGCCATTTTATTTGTCTTTTCACTGCAGGACGCTTTCAGCTCAGACCTCTGTGGTGAGAAAAAATCTCTGTTCTAATAGTCCCCTGGGAAGAGGAGTGGGTCACGTTTGGCCTTGAACCCGGTGGCCGGCCGTGCATGCGGGAGCGCTGAGGGTTTTGGGGGATTGACATCCAGAGTCATGCATTGACATGCGCTACCACAAACACACACACCGAGAGCCAAACACCCAGCACTCAGTCAAGGGCTTCCTGTAAAATTATACTTCATTTTGATCATTAATATTTCATATTAGCAAACAGAAAAACATGAACCCACCCCCAATGGAAACTCCATCCAAAACGAATAGATTTTATCACGTGGATTCAGATAGACAGGCCTATGTTTTGGACAGCTGTGCAAGTCAGAATATTATAGGCTACTAGCAGATTGCTTAGTTTGTATTATTAAGAATACAATGCCTGTCTTGTATAGATTTATGTATCAAACCTGATTTTAACACTAAAGGCATTCATATATCGACTATTTTCATCTACAGAAAGTATGAACAGTAAGTGGTGTAATTTCCAGTTACTGGGATTTTTTAATACCTACATGGCATTTTACGTTGGAAACGAAAGGTTAACGAGGCGTTTCAGATGGGACAGCAGCCACAGGAGCCGGTTTCGGAGTCCTGGGGAGGATGGACGTGAGCTCCGATGTCTGCTCTCCGGGGGGCAGAGGACCGCCCCGGCGGCCTTAATCACAGGCGTTAACATACCCGCGGAAACGCCGAATTGAAAATAATAATTATGCTGGAGGGGGAAAACAGTTCATCTATCTACGCTTACAAAATATATTGTAGGATATTACGCTCATTAAACTTTCCGAAGCATGAAATTCCTTACCTACAGCATGTCCTTAAAAGGTAACCTTGTGTAATAATCGTTGTGATATAAAAACGTTTATATATTTATTTAGCGACAGCGTGCTGATTTGGGTTTTGGCGATAAAATGTGACTTCGATTACCATTTGCCGTGTTTACACTTTACCGTGGTAAATTCGAATAGAATTCAGATTCAATGGCCTGTTTGTCAAACCTATTAGGTGTGACAACATGAAAGCGGTCTTATAATGAATGTCTCCAAACAAATGTCCTAGTATAAGACAGACCAGGCCTGCCATCAATGGTCTGCGACAAAGGGGGCGCACACTGGGTTAATGGGGGCGCTGCTTCTGTAATAAAATGGAAATGCACCGGAAACTGTACCTCCACATGCTTTATTTTAGACGAAAAATCAACAGCAATCTTGTCTAGGACGTACGGCAGCCTCATAGCCTTCCCTGTGCTGCTGGGCATAGGGTACTGGGCTGGCGCAACCCTGACCAGGAATAGTGGTAAACTTAACGCTTAGAACTTTATTGATATTAAATTATGGGTTGGCATGTCGCCTAGACTAATTTTCACAAAGACTGGTAACTGCCGGGTTGTTTTGGTTTGTTTTCCTAGCTGAAAGGGGTTATAGTTCAGTTAAGTTTAAATATCTGACATTCTCCACTGTTTGCCATCCGTAAACGGTAAACCAGGAAAAGCAAGTCGAGTTAGTGGCTGGCATGTCAGCCGAAAAGTGCATCATCAATCAGTCAGACTGAAGTCAGTTCACTTGTGTTGAATTCAGATGCGAAATAGTTTACTGTACAACGCGATAGGGGGTTGGTGTCGTATATGTAAACAAAAGATACTTGACTCGAATACTTGACTTGTCGAATATTCAAAAAGTGCAACCGATATTAACTTCGACAATTAGATCACGTGCAAGTTTAGAAACTTGGGCAAACTGCATTACTTCGAGGCCTTATTTCTCAATACTAAACCATCTAGCAATATCACTACGTACTAGTCGTACGTCGGAATACCCTACGCTGGCACCCCATCCCGTTTGCCTCGCTATTTGCACCAAACGGCACCGCGACTTCGCAGACCTATTCATTCCTGCCACTAAAAGTGCTGGTAAGTTACAAAAAACATACGAATCTGTAAATACAGAATGCATGTTTAGCTGCGTTGTAGTAAACACGATAATAATTAATGTAGTGAATAATGCATCCGTTAAAAATGTTGTTCCAACAGCCAAAGAAGGGATTATCTGTAAAACATCTGGACACATATGATGTGGTTCTGCCTGTTTAATCGGTTTTAAAAGTAAATTATGTTCACGTGCAGCCAGACAGCCTTTGGCACAAACCGAGGGACCGAAGCGCACAGACCGACTAGGGACACGCACCTGGTTTATTATTAGTAGTATTATCAATAATAATAATAATAATAATAGGCCTAATAATAAACTCGGTCAGCCGTAAATGCGGCACAATGACGGGACATACGCAACACAAAACATAGCAAATTGCAGAGTGTGATTATCCTAATGGTGTCCTAATGACTAATGAAAGGCTTGGTCATTCGGCACTTTTGGGGGCTATATATGGGGACTGTATGTGCTGTGCGTTAAGGTAATTAAAGTGGTCAGACTGCAGGAAGGGGGCTGGTTCTGACCGGGGACAGGCACGTCGGGGTACACCGTTAGGAAGCCGCGCGTGTACCTGCCTTCCCATCGAAAGTTAATTACCGCTTGTCTTTATGGTGAAGTTAATACTTTGCTATAAAAAACAAAAATCAACTACCTAACCGAAATGTTCACGGGAACCAGTCGGTAATTACATCAGATGTTTGTGTTTGGGGAAATTAATCGGCCCATCCCAAGGAGACTTTCTGGTTTATCTTAATTTAAATGAACGTGAAGTGCCAGGACTCGTTCGTCACTCTGGTTTTTGTGTATTCCTTGCCATTTTCTTCAGGTAGATCGAGCCATCGCCACAATAAGGTGAACTAGATTGAGTTCCGTTGATGGATGCAAATTATTAAGTGCTCTCACAGTTTATGGACGATCGCCGCTGTTTTTTTCCGCATTTACGCCAGTCGACCGGATTCGGAATGGAAGCGCATCGGCCTTCCAGAACCCCCCTGCAGTAGCCCCGGCGCTCGTCCTGTCACTGAAGCTCAGAGGTTCAGTCCGGAGAAGGAGGACCGGATCTCCGAGCAGACAGGCTGGGGGCTGGGGCCAAACACGGCGAGGAGGCGAGGCTGCTTACAGCGGCCAGCTCCGACGGGGAAGTATCACAGTGCGGAGCAGTGAGCGCTGATCGCCGCCGCTAGTCCGCACAGTCTCAGCCGCGGCGGGGACTCGTTGACGATCCGAGCGGTCCGGACTCCAGCAGCAACTTTCCACGGCATCGGCCTCCGCTTTCAATACAGCAAATTTATATGCGAACAGCGTCGGTTTGGAACACTATCTGGTCCCGGATCTGTTTGTATGGTAAGTTTTTTGTACTCTTGGATTTGGATTTGCATTTGCAGGTTTATAGGTTGGCCAGGTCGACATAACGCAGTTCCAATACTCATTACTTGTTCCTGCATATATTTTTTACGTGGAACTTTAGTCGAAAACTCGCTGGACAATTTGTTTTTTCACATAGTGGCATATTGAAGTGATATAAGTTGATCATTTGTCAGGTGATCTCTGTCGCTTTAATACAACCAAGCTGAAGATGTCATATCATGCATGTGTAAGAAGCCGTAGCACATTTTAATTATGTTTAATATCTCCAGTAACAAGACATGCTTTTACTTGTAAAGGGCATCGCGCTTACACGGAGCACCGTTTCCCCTGAATAATTTCTGCCCTCGCCTATTAGATCGAAAGGCGTTTGAAATGAGGTGACAGCTCCGTTTGCTGCGCAAGAAAAGTTTGACAAAGTAGGAAAAAAGTAAAACGAGGCACTGCGGTAGGATGGAGCGTGAAGGAGGTCCCGAGCGGTCGAGTCCCTCAAGTTTGGCTTCTTGTCCGATGCCCCCACTTAACCCCCACCCCAGCGTAATTTAGCTTTCAGAGCCGCAGGGACTAAATGCTTTGCTTATGAGTGAAAAACCGCATCATGTCACAGTTTATGAGCCCGGGTGCGTAGGGGTGGGGGCTGTAATCGCTTTGCGGGCGCTTGTGTGAATGGCCCGCTGTGTAAAGCCGGGTCGGCGCCCGTGTGCGTGACTTTCTGTTTGACCACCGTCGAAAAACCTGCTTCGGCGCAAAAATCTATCTCCTCCGACCCCCTTAGCGGTGTCTGGGAATGCGTTTCCTCCCGGGGCAGCTGGGGGGCGTTTCTTCTTCACCCCCAGCAAATGGAGGGGCAAACCGCAGGAGGTCTGGGAATCACTGCTGGAACACTGGCTCACATCCCGAGATGACACTTGATATTATGAACAAACATTTCTATGGGCAGTTCGAGTCTTGGTGCTGTCCCCAGTCGTCTGAAAGGTTAGACCCCCAGATGCCAAATTGTGTTACCGCTGGTTTTAGTCCCAGGAGGGACAAGCTGTTTGTGCCCTTGACCAAGGTTAACCTGAACGGCCTCAGTAGATATATTCAGTGGCGTGTGTGTGCGCGATTTGCTGTTTTCTTTAAATCGGCTATTATCCTCAACGTGAAATGCAAGATAGAGGTGAAAAGTGTGGTCGTTAAGTTCCATTGTAATCGAGTGACTGTTGACAGGCTTTTAGCGCCGGCAGGTAATTAGCTTCTGTAATTGGAAGGGGGGGGTTTCCCCTGCCTGTTTGCCATGGCCTGAGTGGGCTGTTGTGTGTGTGTGTGGGGGGGGGGAGCAGTGCAGATATTAGCCTCTTGTAATGGCATGACACAAAGGGCATATGTGAAGTTCATAAAAAGCCCCCCCCAAAACCCCCCCCAGCTGGGTGGCATGTGCTTAAACCTGGCCCAGTTCCACGCCGTTCCCAGGGCCGGGGGGAGGGGGCGTCTAGTGGATGGCCCCCGAAGGTGTGTCATTGTCATCATCCAGGCACGAGTCGGGGGGAGGTGAGGCATCCAGCTCAGTTCTGCGTAGCTGGGAGGTGGGGCTGCTTTGCCCTGGGAGACACTGGTGTTGCTGCCCCATGTTTTTGCCTTTGAAGGGGGCATCTCATGCAAAGCTTCCTTGTGCTGCGATTGAGCGACGAGAACAACAAATTTCCCGTGCTCCCTGACCCCCACGCATGGGCGCTCACGCACTCACCCCCCCCCCCCCATAATGCCTTGGTTGCTGCCGACCGACCCAGTTGTTTTGGTACATCCTGCTCTCCACTGATGGATACTGTGGGCCTTCCTCACGCCGGGGTGCCTGACCTGGGAAAAGCCTTTCCAGGTGAAGCCTTTCCAGGTCAGGCCGCTGCCTGCGAGAAAATACAGCGTTGGGCGCTGTGCGGCTTCTCCAGCCTTCAGCCGTGTGTGTGTGTGTATGGTTGTATGTACCTAATGCCCCCACAATGTGGTAAAAACTTTGCAGTTTAGTTTGTATAGACATTTTTAGGTCCCCAAAATATAAACATCAGTTATATAATAATCTGTGACTGCAGTAAAAAAACTATAATAGCCAGAAGTCCTGTATTTTGTTTGGTTTCTTTTGGTTAGAGCTGAGTAGGGTTAAGATTGGCATAGTCAGGATTAGGATTATGCCCAAAGAAAATAATAAAGAATACCTAATCTGTGTTGTGCACCATACAAGTGCTACCACCTGAACATGCAGTTCCTGGTCACGCCCCCCCCCCCCTTTTCTCCATAGTTTCTCCTGTCTTTTGCACAGATCTGGCACACTTGACACCCCACGTCTATCGCAGGCGCGTGCATCTCGCACCGCTTTCCACAGAAGCTTCCTGTCTTTCCACATGACTGTGCATGTGTTTTTTTCTGCGCTAATCTGCACAGGATCGCCCGCCGTCGCGTCTGCAGGGCAGTGCTGCTAATTATCCGTGTGTGGTTGTCCTCCTTGGAGACCCCGCTCCCCTTAGCCCCCACCTCTCGCGCGTGTCCATGCATCCTGGGGTAAGTAAACCCTGCGTGCCCTCCTTTCCGGCCCCGTTGAGCGGCGGGGCGTGGGGCACTCTGTAATGTCTCCCTGGAGTGACCCGCCCGGGGCTGCAGTGTCAGCGGCGCCACCTGGAGGCAGGGCGTATGGCACTGTGTTGAGGAGGTCTTTTTTTTAACCCCGCCCCGGCCTGTCAGCGTGTGAGTCCCCAACCTCCCCCGAGGTGAATAACAAGCGGGTTCCGCCTTTCTGATGCATCCAGAGGAGTACGCATCACACAAGGCGGCATTTCCCATCCTTAACGTTCCCCAAGCCAATCCACGGTTCACGCGACGGAACGCCGCAGTGCACATTTGTTGCGTTTGTTGTCAGTGGCGGTTGAGTGTGGCAGCTGGGTGGCGTGGTTCTGCGTGCCTCATGGCTACACCCTCGGACCTCACCATGTTTCGGGAGAGCGTCCTCTGCATGTCGGTTCTCTTTGGTTTTTGAGAGGAGCACCCCCAGTGATGGGGGCCACTGATGGCCAAACCACTGTGCTCCATCTGAGATCTGAAAGGGGACTTTTAGACAGCATTAATGCCACGTGGGGGCTGGGGGGTGTGTGGGGGCATTTGCCTGTCCCCATCCCCAAAATAAAAACTACACAGGGCTGCTGTCTTGCCCTAAGATCCTGCCCCCCCTGGCTTCAGTCCCGACAGTTTGATAGGAAAGTTGCAAAAAGGTAAATGCCAGGCTAGCAGAGAGTACAGATGGGGGGGCCACTTTGGTCCCACATGGGACTGTTTTCCACTGCACTCCCCCGAGGAAGAGAACAGAGCAAGGTTGCTGGAGCCGCAGTGCCGCCCTTCCCCCATCCCACCCCCGCAGATCTGCTCTGCTCTTTAAACCAGCCAACACTGTCCCAATTCAGGTATACTCCACAGGATGGACAACATCGCCATGGCGATAACAGCCTCCCTGGTCCGACTTCTCTCCCCGGCGTCAAGCTGTGTCTGTCATTTGTCACCCCCCCCCCCCCCCCCCCCCCCCCCCCC
>JAODJW010000041.1:2420219-2432883 GCA_026777045.1 Hyperopisus bebe | reverse complement strand
AACTGTGTTCTTCTTTCTTTCCCCCCCCCCCCCCCGGTTCTTTTTACTGATGAATGTCATGCCTTTGAGCTTTAAACTAAACACATACTTTATTTAAGCTTCTACTTTTCTGCCTGAGTCTGAGGAATTGAAGGTATAGACTGGCCACCACCAGAGGGCGCCCCTCACATTAGCCCCTTTGCCCGCTGTTAGCAGCCATTGTCCCCAGTCATGTGGATAGCAGGCAAGCAGAGCGTTACCGAGGTTACCTCCTCCTGGCTCATGGATATTCATCTGAGATCCCCTGCAATGCAGGGCCTCGAACTGCCAACACAGCCGGCGTGTTGTGGGTTCTTAGGGCACTGACCCATCACTGTGACCTCCAGGGCAGACACAAGACGGGCAACTCTGAACCAGACTTGTGACCTTCCTTGTTTTATCAGAATTTCATTATTTATTTAAGGTGTTGCCGATTGATCGCCACCCAGTGTTGTCTTTGTGGCATAACCGCTTTTCAGAATAGCCTTGTTCACGCCCACTCAATTTAACGTGGCATAATGGTTCTAATTCAGTTCCTTAGCCACAGCGCCGCCATCTGTCTGCATGCAGGATTGTCCATTCACGTGCCACATGGCACATTTGTCTGTTTACTGAAGTGGCTGGCGGGGTGCCAGACGGAGGAGTGACCAAGCCGTGTGAGAGCCTGGACACAAACAAGCGAAAATAAACGCTAAACAGGGTGTTGCACAGCGGTGGCGGCCATCTTGAAGGCAGTAATTAATGGCTGCGTGAGTTCCGTGGTTTCAGAGGGTCCAGAAGCTCATCTGTACCCTTACAATCAGAAGTAGAGCCTGAAAATTGCCCCCCCCCCTTCCAGTTCCCTGATGTCACTGGGCCCGGGCAGCTGGGAGGCGGGAGCCTGGCGTTGTCATTTTCGGCTTTGTTCTGCCTCGCACGTGAGGGCCTCGTGAGCTCCCAGCTTTTTTTAACACTGTCTCCGGCGTCTTCTGTCACGTCCTCCGCCCTCCGAGGCGGCACGCCCACCCCCCCTGGCATCGTGCACAAAGCAGCAGCAGCAGAGTCAGCAACCCACATACTCCCGGGATGCCGGGCAGCTCCAGAAATTGATCGTGAAGTAGAGTCGCTCCGGTTGTAATTGACGTTGTCCTGCAAGTGCAATAAGATGATCTTGGTGCTGTTTGTAAATGGGCTAAGCTTTCAGCTGTCGAGCGTCTTACGTGGGGATTGGCTGTGAGGGAGTGGGAACACGGGTAGTGCCAACTGACCTCTGACCTCTGAACTTCTGGTGACATATGGTGGTACCAGAGATGGGGTTACAGATTGAGGGACTCTATGCTGTTTGTGACGTGTATGTGTGTGTTTGTGTGTGTGTGCCACATGTCTTAGCCTGCTTTGGGAAGCTGAACAAACGGCCCATTGGGGGAGGGGGGCACCCAACCGGTCTGGAGCCTTGGAAGTTCCAGGGAATTCTGTGTCATCCAGAAGGTAAGCACATGCTTAGGGACAGAAAGGTAGTGAGTGATTAAAATGTTTAGCGTGAGCTTTATGAGGGTCAGGGATCTGAGTTTGGGAGATAAAGACCTTGGTCAGTTATTAAGCTAAAGGTTCCTTGACAGCCTCATACTTCACGCCCAGTCAGATGGCTGATCCACTCAGCCTAAGCATGGCAACACAGGCATGTTTGCTACCCCCCTCATTTCGACCTGGTAAGCTGTGGAGAAGCTTGAGTCAAAGGACCCGCCCCCAAACGCCCCCCCAACTCCCTGACATGTGGGCTTTGACCCACAAACCAGAGCTACCTTGCTGAACTGACTGTTGAAGTTGGACCCACCCCAGAGAAAACTTTTAGTTGGCCGTGCTACATTGTTCACTCAATGGGGACCCAGTGCTTGCACCGTGATCTGTGTTTCCCAACCAAACATGTTCCCTGAGTTTGGCTCTCAGACAAAATTGATGCTTTCTTCTCCACGAGGCTCTTCAGGCGGGCGGCTGCTGCTTGGCACGTGTCTCCCCATGTTCCTGAGACACGGCGGCCCCTGCCAGATGGGGTTGGGAGGCAGCCTCTCTCCCACACTACTGCTCTCTTTCACTGATCACCGTTTATGGCCTAATTGCGTGCAGATGTTCCTGCTATCCCCGGCGCACCGCCCCATGGGAGTGTGATTACCTCACACCAAAGCCCAGACTGTAACCCCTGACCCCTTCAGCCTGTTGGTCTAGTGGCCTCTAGAGCAGATGACATGTCATGGAATGCTGTGGATGTCACCATATCTATGGGTGTGCGGCCCGGGTGCTGCAGTCTATTTGCGCTTTTCCACTGGCATACAGGAACCGAGCCGTACTGAAGAGACACTAGTTAACACCGTGCATTTTGACCAGTCAGAGGGTGTTGGCACAACCAGCTCGGTATGGTCACAGCTTTGGTCCTGCTGGTAAGCTGGGCCATGTCAGCGCGGACACGGTTCGCATGCTTTACAGGGGGAAACTGCCTCTTTGTGGTTTGGCTTGGGATGGCTGGGTTCTTGGTGGTAGTGGAAAAGCGCCATATGATTGGCTGTGGGATTAGGGTCACTAGGACATTAAGGCAGGGCAACGGTAAGCCCCCAGCACCTGGGAAGAACTGCTTTGCATGTGCCTTGCTGCTTGTGGATAGGGGCTCTGAGGGAGGGGTGTGTGTGTCTGAGTGTGCATGCGTGTTTGTACCAGCAGGGGCCGCTGTAATCGAATATGCAGAGCTGAAATGGTCCTTTTTGTCTGATCATCAGAAGAAAGCTGAAGTCACTGGCGGACAGGAACAGTAGTGCAGCACCCTGATTAAGTACACTGCATTCACTGCAGTCAGTGACCAGCACTCTGATTAAGTATACTGCATGAACTGCAGTCAATGGCCAGCACACTGGGTAAGTATATGGCATTCAATGCAGCCAGTGAACAGCACACTGGGAAAGTATACTGCATTCACTGCATTCGGTGAACTGTACACTAGGTAAGTATACTGTATTCACTGCAAACAGTGAACTACACAGTGGATAAGTACACTGCATTCACTGCAGGTAGAACAGCATAGTGTTTGTATTCAGGGGTTCACAGTCAGCAGTAAATCTCCGCATTTGCAGTCGGTGGTGTCATGTTCCTCCGCACCCTGCATACCCATCTGTACCCACACAGAGCCTTTATTCTGCAGATAACCCTACTTTAATATCTCTGCCAACCGCAGCAGGGCAGCCTGGAGACACCCCCTCGCCCCCCTGCTTATTCCCTGCCCCGAGGTGGAGGGATTAGCCCTGGTTATGTAATCTGTACAACTGCCCCCCTCCACACGCACAGACACATGCCCTCAGCGATGATGACTTTGCTGAGCGATCTGTTCACCTGTCCTGTGTGTGTCGTTATTTACTGAGTGGACCGGCCACCTGCTTTCTGTGCAGGTTAAAGGGACAGAGTGAGAGAGTGGTGGGGGGGGAGAGACTCTGAAAGCAGGGATGAGATATTTATAGAGATATTTATACCGTGAGGCTGAATAAGCAGGTCTGGCCGCATCACGGTCTCTCCTGCACACACAGAGACCGACCCTCATTGGACACACTCCAGTTTCTGTCTTCTGAGTCATGCACAGTTGGGGAGGGGATACTTATTGAGGCCTAGGAGAGGGTCTGCCCAGCTTACCAGCTCTACTCTGTGGACTGGTGCACCACTGTGACAGTGAGAACATCCCGGATGCTACATCCATGCGTGCCCACAGTGTTACCGTTACCAGGAGGTAGTTTATATGAGGCCTCCTGTCACTTGAAAGTTCCCAGAGCAGGGCACCTCGCAAACTCCCTCCCAGGGCCTAGGCACCCCGGCAGTTGGGACCCATCTGCACAGGTCTATGAAGCAGCTTGCAGTATTAAATAGTGTGAGCTGTAAGGACCCTCTGAGGCTTCCCTGGGCCAGGGGGCCGAGGCAACCCCCTGCCACGTCCTCTGTGGTCTCTGGCCACCCTCTGCCCTCACCTCTCCGCAAGCCCAGCCAGATGATACTTCCAAAGCAGCACAGTCAGTGTTTCCAGTTTCTGAAATAACAGTCAGGTCTATTGACAGTCACAGAACACTGGGGGGTGGGGGATTGCCTTTGGCCTAATTTGGCATACACCTGTTGACTCATGAGGAAGTTCCATTCCCTGAAACGGGCCATCCAGGTCTGGTGAGGTCACTCTGGCTGCCTGGTGACGCCTCCTTCCTGTCACATGACTCATGGGGTTGGTCCTATTGGCCAGTGTGATCCAGAGTTGTGTCAGAGTGGGGGGGAAAGACATATTTAGCAGCAGCATTGGGCTGAGGGATTTGGGGTGGACATGTGGTCTCTTGTGAAACGTTTCTGACGTCCCCTTCTGTGGAGGTGCCCCGCTGTGTCCGTGAACATTTTGTAAACACCAGAACCTGACTGAAATTAACATTAACATAAAATCCATGCAGATTTCAAGTACCTAAAACTTCCAATAACCAAAAATATTTTTATACGGTCAATTAAATAGACCCCTGTAGATTAATATAAGCAGTCTTACCTTTCATGTCGGTTTAGGAAATGTTGAGGGTTTGTACGATAAGGCAGATGTGGGTTTTTGTTTGTTGTTTTGAGGAAATCCAGGTCATCCTTAATCTCTGTAAATGAAGGTTGAGGCAGTAAGGATCTTCGCATTATGTAACTGCACACATGTGCAGTCAAGGCTCAGGACTAAAGCCTGACGCACTAATAACTGCAGGCTGACGGACGATGCACCGGACCCAGCTACTCCTCTCACTTTCCCCCATGAGTACCGGCCCGTTGTCAGTGGCCCCCCCAGCCACCTGCCGCACCTCCACCTCTGGCCAGATGCAGCACGGTCACGCTGGCGGTCCGTTTCTCTCCGCCTGGCTTTGCGGCTTCAACAACTGGGGACGTGTCGGCCGCTTTATTCGCTAAGCGGACATTTTTACCCATAAATCACTTTGCAGGCCCTCTGCCTTAATCCCTGTCGGTTTGGTATTTACACTTACGGCACAGGGCCACCTTTGTGGCTCCGGCGCAGTAGCCGTCCAGTTCCATCCAAATCCCCCTGGACCGGCGGACGTGCGGGTTCTGAGGCAGAGCACCGCCCTGTAGAGGGCTTCCCATCCACACTGGGAGCTCACACAGGGCTACATTTATAGCTCAGTGGCCCCCTGGATCAGCACCGTCTGGTAACCACCTAGATGGGTCCTACAGTGGCTCTTTCTGCTTTTTTTTTGTCCCTGGAGATAAGCATGTCTCAGCTGGCCGGGCCATCAACAGCCGGGACTTGATCCGCTGGCTGACCGCTTCGGGCCGCAATCGATTGGAGGCCCACATTAGCTGAGGCCCCCCCAGCGATTGCCCGGTCTGCTGACGCACATCCCCGCACTTCATCTGTTTTGAGCTCGTTGCTTTTTTCCCACACTGTCAGTGGACTGTGCTGCCTTTAGGGCGAATGGGGGCTTCGCTCTGTGTGTCAGAGCCATGACCTGCCCCTCCAATTCAGACCATGAGTTTTTTGGCCCCTTAGAATATGCACATGTGCTCACACACATACAGGGCCCATCAGAGAGCGGGGGGGCCCTAGACACTCCCGGTGATGGGTCCAAAACGTGCCGTGCGGCTGCTGTGTGCCTGCACTGCATCCAAAAACTGTCCATGTAGAAAAGACCAGAACATTTAACAGAGAGTGTGTGATCCAAAGTTACCAAGAAGCCCCCAACAATAAAAACGTTCCTTCAGGGACAGAAAGATGAGGACTTTCATTTCAGGATGCGGTGATTTAACACTCCAGCTGGCCGGCTGTACAGAATGTTCCGGATGAGCTTATGTCAGCCGGTTAAACAAAATCTGTATTACAGGCTAAAAACTACATTGTTATTGCTAGTGTATTTTTTATGGAATTCTGAGTTTACTTTACTTTTTAAATCCAGGATTAGATACTAGTTTAGTGCAGCAAAGTGGTTCAATGATAGTAAAACCAGGTATGTTTCTGTTATAGTGAAGATTTTCAAAAAACAAATGGGGAATGGAGAACACAGCTGAGAAGTATGCTGGCTCTCTGTTGGTTCTTTATGCTGGCTCTGTATGGTGGCTCTTTATGATGGTTCTTTATGCAGGCTCTGAATGGTGGCTCTTTATGATGGCTCTCTATGGTGGCTCTCTATGGTGGTTCTTTATGCTGGCTCTCTATGGTGGCTCTCTATGGTGGTTCTTTATGCAGGCTCTGTATGGTGGTTTTTTATGGTGGTTCTTTATGTTGGCTCCATATGGTAATACTTTTTGCTGGCTCTTTATGGTGGTTCTTTATGCTGGCGCTGTATGCTGGCTCTGTATGGCGGTTCTTTATGATGGTTCTGTATGTTGGTTCTTTATGCTGGCTCTGCATGGTGGTTCTTTATGCTGGCTCCGTATGGTGGTACTTTTTGCTGGCTCTATATGGTGGTACTTTATGTTGGCTCTGTATGGCGGTTCCTTATGATGGTTCTGTATGGTGGTTCTTTATGCTGGCTCTGCATGGTGGTTCTTTATGCTGGTTCCGTATGGTGGTACTTTATGCTGGCTCTCTATGGTGGCTCTTTATGGTGGTTCTTTATGCTGGCTCTGTATGGTGGTTCTTTATGATGGTTCTGTATGGTAGTACTTTATGTTGGCTCTATGTGGTGGTTCTTTATGGTGATTCTTTATGCTGGTTCCGTATGGTGGTACTTTATGCTGGCTCTTTTTGGTGGTTCTTTATGGTGGTTCTTTATGCTGGCTCTGTATGGTGGTTCTTTATGATGGTTCTGTATGGTAGTACTTTATACTGGCTCTATGTGGTGGTTCTTTATGGTGATTCTTTATGCTGACACTATAGGCTGGTTCTTTATGCTGGCACTTTATGGAGATTCCTAATGATGGTTCTTCAGGAGCAGGGCATTTTGGTCGTTCCATTGTGGTATCTGTGAACAGTCCTGTTTTTACACAGATACACACACTCACACACCTTGTCACACCCTGGCTAGGAGCTGCTCACTGTCTTTACTTTTCATACACATTCCTATCGCAGCCCGTCACACTGTACAGACTGAGTCAAAGACACCGAGTACAAATGCATACTTGTAATTGTCAAACATGCAGTAATGCTCTCATACACACCCTCAGAGACTCAGTCAGCAGACAGAGGGCGGAAAGAGAAGCATTTGATGACACACAGGGTGATGGGACAGTTCATGGCCTGGAGCTGCTGTTGGTGAATTTCAGTGCCAGTAATGCCTGCCCTCTAGTGTGGAAGGAGGGAAACTGCAGACTCAGCAGTCACTTCGGTTCTTTGCAGGTAGGGCTGGTTGAAAAATTACGTCATTTACAAGCTGTTTGTGCCACAGATACTTAGCATAATGTGAGCTTTCCTTAGGTTTCCACAGTGTCTTTCTGCAGATGTCCTGCGTTCTAGGTACATTAGTGGTAATCTAAACTCAGTGTCCACCCAACCTTATACCCAAGCACCATAGTTTTTAAGCACCACCGTGTCCAGCTTCAGATTCCTGCTGCTGTTATGGGTCAGGTCATGCAGTGAGACCCTGCCAACCTAAGCCCCCCCCCACCCCCCCGCTCATTTTCCCCACAGCTCTAAAGTTCTTTTACTGCAAGCACAAAAAAATCCTCTTTGCATGAAAGTCAGAAACTGAAGGAGCAGATCATGTTTTATTCATGTGTACTTGTACAACAAAAGCTCGGGGGGTGGGGGTGGAGAGGGGGTGAAACTGGGACAAACATCCCAAGCATCGGAATTCTGAAAATAAGGCCGTCTGTAATCTTGAGGACAAAGAGGGAGGGTGATTTCTGTCTGAGGGTGCCTGTTGTCTGTGTGCCCGGGCCTGCCTCGAGGTGGGGTGCCCGTTCTGCCTGCTGTCTGTGTGCCCGGGCCTGCCTCGAGGTGGGGTGCCCCTTCTGCACGTCATCTGTGTGCCCAGGGTAGCCCCAAGGTGGCGTGCTCTGACTTCCCTCTGTCTATGTGCCCAGACCTGCCCCGAGGTGGGGTGCCCGTTCTGCCTGCTGTCCGTGTGCCCGGGCCTGCCCCGAGGTGGGGTGCCCGTTCTGCCTGCTGTCCGTGTGCCCGGGCCTGCCCCGAGGTGGGGTGCCCGTTCTGCCTGCTGTCTGTGTGCCCGGGCCTGCCCCGAGGTGGGGTGCCCGTTCTGCCTGCTGTCCGTGTGCTCAGACCTGCCATAATGTCTTTCCGATTTCAGCATGGTGCGCAGACCTTCCCACTGGCCAGAATTTCACCCCGAGCAGACCAGGCTTGAGACGGGGGCTCCAATAATTCAGAATGTTTAATTCCAAGAGCAGGACCTTCTGTTGTACCTTCTAAGCAGAGGATAATTGCCTTAGTGAATGTCCAGGAAAACACTATAAATGGCTGTCCGTATTAATCACCAAGGTGATGCATATCTTATAGGTTAAATTAATGGACCACAAGGAGTGATTATCCAACCACCACCTGTGGCTGTTGGAGCTGACCGCCAGTAATCGGGCTTTCCACATAATGCTAATCCTCCTCTATCAGGGTGTCTTTTGGGGGTGTGATAGGGATACATTGACCGCAGGGGAGAATAGGCACAGGGAAGAGGAGGTCTCCTCAGGTCAGCCCTGAGCCTCAGGGGTCAGCAAAGATCGCAGTGTAATGAGCGCCGCTCTGGTGGCCAGCTTCAGCCGCACAGCAGCGGCAAGTCTGACTGATCAGCGCTATTTTTCTAATTTTTGTAAATTAGGTGGTCCACAGCCTGCGAAACTCGGAGGGTGGGAAAGGTGCAGAGCCATGTGGCCCCCCGGCCCAGCTGCCATGGTCATGCGAGTGTCTGGATCCTCACCAAGTTCTGATCTGGGCTCTGGTTTCAGCTTCGGGGAGGGGGGTGGTTGCCCTTGAAGTGCTTTGCTCTCCCAGAGAGTGCTTGGCCTCCCGGGCCCACAAGCTTCATGCGGAGGAGTTGGGCAGTCCATGCCAGTTGGAGACTACAGGTGTCCCCCCGCCGTCCCGCCCCATGATGTACACGGGGGGACCCCCTTCAAACTCCTCTCCGCACCAACATAACCCTTTTTCTGCTGTAGTTTCAGCTGTGTAATGCTTCCCCTATCCACCAGGGGGCAAAGTGTGCCACTCTCTCTATAACAACATTCCTCTGACTGGAATGTTCCGCCACAATTAAGAATGCCCGATTCAATGAAAACCACGGCAACCATGTACATAAGCACTGCTCTTCATAAATCTTTATTCCATTTCATGTAAATTAAGGAGCTCTGAGGCAGAATGCCCCCCCTAGCAGTGATTAGGTAGAGGGACAGAGGCTGGGACAGATCAGCATCACTCACTGCTGTCTATGCATCAGCTGTGCATGGCTCTGTCCATTAGTGAATTGTCCAGTGAGGGATGGCCATTTGGTTATAGCGCCCCCTGTGCATGGTACTTGATATAGAGCCCTTTTGTGTGCCATCCATACAGGAGATGGGACTGCTGTTTAGGAACTCCGGGCTGACTCTCGGCTCGCTTCTTTTCCATAGGCAGGAAGCAGGCCCTGTGACCCCCATGGACCAATCGCCTCCACAGCCAGGTCAGGAAGAGCGTGAGTCCCGCCCACTTGCCCACGGTGAGCCATCCCTGGCATGAGAGGCCAGCCCACCTCCCCTGCATCCCCGGGGCCTCCAGCAGGTGAACACAGGGTACCAGAGAGAGGTGAGCTGGACACACACACATATAAACATGCATGCTTCCATACACACACACACAAACATGTTTGTATTCATATGTTTGTGGGGACTCACCATTCATTTCTGTGGGAAAAACCTTATTCCCATCAATGACGACCTTAACCCCTACCCAGCCCTAACCTTAACCATAAGTAACCAAACTAAATATTTATAGTATAATAGTATAATACTTATAAATATTATAGCATTTTTAGTTTTTTTGATTAGTCACACATTTTTCTAAAATTCAGTTTTTAATGAAACAATTGGTCCCCACAATGTCAAAGTAACTTTTTTCTCCCCACAACATTATATACATATATATATATATATTATGATATATATATATATATATATTATGATATATATATATATATATATATATTATGATATATATATATATATCGTACACACACAGACACACATGCACACACACAGATACACACATCTTGGGGGCTGAATTCCAAATGTGACAGTTATTAAACTGGGACCTGAAAAGAAGGACTTTGGTGGAAGAAACACACATAATCTTTTCTCCAAAGTGCCTTTTTTGTGGCTTAATTTAGATTTTCATTATTTTTTAAAATGCTAAAGTTTATCCGGGGAGTGCCACTGCGTGCTTTCTCTGTCCGCCACCTTTGTGGTTCTGGTGCCACGAACAGCAAGTCCTTCAGAGAGACGAGAGTCTGACGCGTTAACATGAAGGGTCTCACAATGGTGCTTCAGTGAATGACCACCAGGGGGTGCTGCAGACCCTTCTACAAATATAAAATAGCACATGCCTAATGAAGACCTTGATGGCGCTACGCCTTTACCCATGGTTCACCGCTGCACAGGAAGCTTCTTCAGTCACTCCGCTTATCTCTCTGCTGCCCTGGCAGCATCAATTTCCTGTGATTGTGGTCACATGACCTTCTGCTTGTGGTTGGCCCAGCTATGCTGGTAATTGGGGTTTTGCGTGTGTGGCGGTTCCCTCTGGCCAATGTGTGTGTCTGTGTGTGTGTGCTTGTGTGGGCGTGTCACTGACTCGTGCTGGTTCTGTGCCATAAAGCTGTACTGTTAATTTAGGCGCTGGGGGTACAGGGTGATTTGTGGCCACTTTTATTTGACTGCGGTGTCTGTGGGGGGTGTTTGTGTCTGCAAGAGAGGCTAATTTCACACTCTGGGGCCTCCTGGGCTGTGTGGAGGAAGCCTCCCTGTGGGGCGCAGGAGGTCAAAGGTCACACTGGACAGCTGACCCTGCAGGAGGCCCACAGTTTGGATACTCTGATCCCGGCTCTTCTTTCCCTGTTCCCATCAAAATGGAACAGAGTTAATATGGAGCACTGGGGTACTCGCGTGGGCCGTGACCCCAGCCTGGTAAGTCCGCAGGCACTAGGCCCCTCCTGTCACCCTGAAACGGAGCTTAAAAGAGCAGCACATGGCCGTTTTCAGCTCGGCTGGACACCACTGTCATCTGATCAGCATGCCAGAAATCTGTAAATATCAGCACTTTAAAAAGAGCGAAAGGATACATGCGGCAGGGGGTGAAGATGATGTCGCAGCGATGGCAGCTGTAATAATCCAAAGTTAATGACTGCGCCCCCTGCAGCGAGGATGACGCCTCCGATGGGGCCTGTCTGTCTTCTCCTGGGGGAGACAGGCAGGGCTGCTTGGGTCTGACGTGTAGGTGGCCGTGAGGTCAAGACATCATTGTGACATCACTTCCTCATGCGGGGCTGCATCGTGCCCAGGGACCTTCACTGCCCACACATGCGCGCACACTCACACACACACACATGCGCACACACATTTTTTATTCATATCTTTGTGGGGACCATCCATTCATTTGTATGGGAAAAACCTTAATCCCATGTGTGGCCGCAGCACCGAAGGAACATCAGGAGCCCGAGGTTTGCTGGGCAGAAGCTGGGGCCAGATAATCAAATTACTCTATTCCGGTGGATTAGAGAGAGCTGCCCCCCCCCCCCCCCCCCCCCCATGTGGGGAGGTTATTATTTTTCTGCTCTGAAAAGGAAAAGCCCTTTCAGTGAGGCTCTGCCCCCACCCCGCGTTGATTGTGGAGAGCGTAGGGGGGGCCTCGCTGGCTCGCTGGGTGGGTGTTTGGTCGCTGGAGAATGCAGCAACTTCATTTGAAAAGCTCAAAAACAAGTAAGGGAAGCTAATTTCTTGGCCACGGTGGACACTGCCGTCACCGGGCAAGTGACACTGTGGTTATGTATAAAAATGTACCAGGGATAAAGGTGCTGTTTTTACAGGGAAAGTCTGCAACGGGGTGCTCAGCTCGTCATATTTACATGCTGTACAAAATGCTTCCTCTCAGTCTTCATCTCACCCCCTCTTAAAAATAAAACATAACGTCATGCCCTCAGTCTCGGGCGATGGGGGAGGGCAGAGGGTCCCGATCAAAAGGCAGATAGGAAAAGTTATAGGGCGACGAGTCAGCTGTATCTTACGATGGCGATGCGACCCCCCCAACAGATTGGTGGCAGGACTCCAGAGTTTGAGCACGCGTGTGCATGTGTGCGCACTCAGCCTGCCGGACCTAGTGACTCGAACCGGATCAGCAGCTGGAAGGACTTTCCCTGATGGAGGGAGAGTACAAGGAGGGTGAAAAAAAAAACAAGAAAAGGAGAAACATACCAAAAACAGGGGAGAGTGAGGCACAGGGAAAAAGAGAGAGAGACTGAGAAAGAAGGGAAGAGAGGGAGGAACAGAAAGAGGAGGAGAGTGACAGATAGAGAGTAAGGAAGATGGGAAGCGAGGGAGAAAAAGAAAGAGGAAGAGAGTGACAGAAGGTAAAGAAGAAAGGAAGAGAGGGAGGAACAGAAAGGGGGAGAGAGTGACAGAGAGTAAGGAAGAAGGGAAGAGAGAGAGGAACAGAAAGGGGCAGATCACTGAATCACGAGGAGGGATTGCGAAAAGGCGGGGG
>JAODJW010000041.1:2394695-2407742 GCA_026777045.1 Hyperopisus bebe | reverse complement strand
TCATCATAAAAGCCTCGCTTTATGGACCCCCATCGATTTTCCTTGCTTTTAGCGGGACGGTGTCCGATAACGCTCCTGGTGAGGCGGGGTTTCTCTTCCGTTAAGCGAAGGCATTAGCACGCGCCTGGGGATGGGACACCCGAGCGAGACGGGTAAACGATACATAATTACATAGATTATTCAGATCATAAACAGCTCTCACGCGAGCTCCGCGCCTGGCTTCGTGTTACACTAGTGCACCCAACTAACTGGCTAGTTTAGCAGTAGCATAGCAACGGCTGTTCA
This sequence comes from Hyperopisus bebe, assembly GCA_026777045.1. Classification (NCBI taxonomy): domain Eukaryota; kingdom Metazoa; phylum Chordata; class Actinopteri; order Osteoglossiformes; family Mormyridae; genus Hyperopisus; species Hyperopisus bebe. Next base: position 2,407,457 of record JAODJW010000041.1, on the reverse strand, counting down.
GGGGCAGAGCGTAGGTGCGGGATGGCATGGACACAGGTCCGTACCCGTTTGCCAAATCCCAGCTTTCCCATCGCTGGCTCCATCCGGCCTTTTGGCTCTGGAGGAAGTCGCCGTCTTAACACACAGAGTAGTTTGAATTTCAGCTCATTAAGTGCAAACTGATGAACTTTCTTCAGTGGAAACATATATTATCCTTTTATATAATGCTGTATATTTTTTGGAAGATAAATGCCAGCAGAAGAGTATTTTTGGAAACGTAAATAAATAAATAAATAAAGTTTGAGTTGAGTTAGCAGTCTCACAAAGTTGAGTCCCTCCAGGAAAAGTTTCACTCCGTGAGAAAGGTTCAGAGCTTAAGCGGAAATAAAATCCCCGGCTGCTGTAATGAGAGTGCATGGAGCGATTCGCTCACCGACACGAAACCTGACCCATTCCTCCACAAAGGCGGCGGAGGATGAAGGGTGAACACTTAACTCGAAACACCTGTGGGGGCTGTCTCCACGTCGGCGCTGTTTACTCGCCACTCGACCCCCCTGGGAGGGCAGGAAGACTGACAATAGTAGGAAGAGCTGACAGCTGGATGGAGCGGATAGGGCAGGGTGTGGATTCGCCGGTCACTGTCTAGATTTGGACAGCGTTTACCCGGCGTTCAGCTGTTGTCCTCCAGCTGGGACATCTCAGGATGTGAGGACAGTGGGGTGGGAGTAACCTCGAGGTCAGCATCCCTGCCCTCCTTGTACATATTCCGAACCACTGCATGGTGACATAGTGTAGAGCTCTATGCAGGCACACTATACCCGTTCCAGGAGACTAGGCACTCTGATTAGACCAAAGCACCACCAGACCTTCGCTGCTCCATTATCATTTTTTTTTTTTTTGTCTTTTGCGTGTCTCCCCCTTCCCGTGTGCTACTCCGTGTGCTGTTTTATTCACTTTTTAATCCCAACATTTATGTACGCTAGTCATCCTATGTATATTTTTCATGCTGTAAATATCTTGTAAAAACTGTTTTTAATAATAAAAAAACCTAAGGAAAATTAATGTTTCTGATGATTCCTGCGGTTATTTTTACAGTCTAGATTAGTGGGTGACAGGTTTTCTGTAATCAGCTATGTGTGGGTGTTTTGGACATGCATGTAGGACAAATTCCCTGTCCATGTCAGTCTCTGCTCGACTATCTGCAGAGTCATCTTTATGATTATTAGATTTCATTAATCCCCGAGGGAAATTCTCTTTTCGCCTACACCATCTTTCTCTCTGTAGGTGAGTATATGCAGCCATCTTTATTGAGTGTAGAGCCATCATTACTGTGTCTGTAGAGTCATCTTTACTGTGAGTGCAGAACCATCACTACTGTGTCTGTAGAGCCATCTTTACTGTGAGTGCAGAGCCATCACTTCTGTCTGTAGAGCCATCTATACTGTGAGTGCAGAGCCATCACTACTGTGTCTGTAGAGCCATCTATACTGTGAGTGCAGAACCATCACTACTGTCTGTAGAGCCATCTATACTGTGAGTGCAGAGCCATCAGTACTGTGTCTGTAAAGCCATATTTACTGTGTAGAGCCAACTTTAGTATTTAGTATCTGTAGAGCCACCTTTACTATGTGTATATAAAGCCATCTTTACTGTGTTAGGTACCATCTTTAGTGTATATGTACGGCCATCTTTACCGTGAGTGTAGAGCCATCTTTCTTGTCTGTGGAGCCATCTTTACTGTGTATATACAGCCATTTTTACTGTGTTTGTAGGGCCATCTTTAGTGTGTCTATTGAGCCATTTTTACTGTGTCTGTAGGGCATCTAAAGTCCCCAATGACTGGGCTGGGAAACACTGTCCTAGTAGCCTGTGTTCATCCACATACTAAGTACATCAGGTGTTCTGAACAGAACCATGCTGACCTGAAAGTCATCTCTGAAGATCCTTCATTTGTCATTTTCATCTACTGCCTGCATCTAGACTTCTGCTTTATCGGGATTCAGACAAGCATCAGTACAGGCAATGTGATTAAAGGAACAAATGTCTTCTGTCATGGCAAATCTTACAAAGAAACAGGAAATACACCATGGTCTACAGTGGTACTGCTGTCTTAGGAACTTGTCATGGAATATTCCAGACTTCAGCTTGCAAGTGGTTAGTCATCCCCATTGTTGCCCAAAGCAGACAATTCCACTAAACTGGACTGGGTCTATGCCTGTTCTAAAATGAAGGTCGCAGAGTTTGATGAGCCCCATGGCAAATGTGGGGAAGGATCCTGGCTCTTATTGGGTCTGTGCAATCAGCAGCTCATCGGGTAGTGGGGTCCGTTCTGCAGCAACTTGTAAGTTCTGCTTTGAAGAGGATCAGTGAATCTGCTCCCTACGTGGTTTCTGGATGAGCTCTTCAGAAGGTCGTTCGGTCTGCTCCCCATTTTGTTTCCAGGTGTACTCCTCAGAAGGTTGTTGGGTATAATCCCAGCTGGTGTCTGGGGGGTCTCCTCAGAGGCTATGGGGTCTGCTCCCCACGTGGTTTCAGGGTGAGCTTCTCAGAAGGTTGTTGGGTATAATCCCAGCTGGTGTCTGGGGGGTGTCCTCAGAGGCTATGAGGTCTGCTCTCCAGCTAATCAGCTTCTTCAGTGTGGAGGCGAGTGTAGGGTCTTGGGCACCTTCACTGTGAACACCATGGGCTCCCGGGTCTTGTTGCCAAAGGCCTGGCGGATGATGTCCACAGCCTGCTGGTGGGTCAGCCCCTCCAGGGGTTTGCCGTCCACTGACACTAACTCGAACCCGGCCTGGGAGCAGCCAGTGGGACAAGTAAGAGCTGACACAGATATACACACAGCAACCCAGCATAAACCAGAGTGGGAGCCTAGGCTGCCTTACTAAACAGGCCATTGTTCCGTTAGATGGCATCTGCTAAACAGATATATGTGCTTAGATAGCGGGCATAATTTTTCAGTGCTGTTTTCCAGCATGTTCCTATTTTGGGCCTGTTGTTCATTACCCCTCATTATATATTCTAACTGCTATTTTCTGATTGGACAATGGGGTTACACTAGTGGGGGCCACACAAACAACAGCACAGAATCCCAGCGCAGGGCCCTTCGCCACTCTGTCCCAGTTGTCAGGATGCACCTGCCTCAGGCCCTTTCAATGCCCCGTCCTGAACAGGAACCCCCCCACCCTCCCATCTCTGTGTTCATGACCTCATCGCCTCCGTCCTGTGACTCTGTCATCATGATCAGGGCCATGCTTGTGTGACTCACGTGTGTCACATGACACACGGTGCTGCAAGCTCCACCTACCGCCCACCACAGTGACTGTGGGGCAAGCAGGATGTCCCACAGATAGACTCCAGGGGCGGGGGGGGGCGCTACACAGGTCCACACACGCAAACATACGTGTATGTACATACACACACACCAGCATGTCTGACTGATTTCAAAGCGAGAGCCTGTCTATGCAGTGTACGGGGGGGGGATAACGATGATGTCACCCGACGCGGCGATAAACACCCTGCCGTTGAGCGCTGCGCTTTGTGCGCGTGTGTGTGTGCGCACATCTCCCTTTAAAAACAGCACATACACACACACACACACACACACACACACGAATGACCTCACAATGCCGGCACAGCACATATTTATGAAACCAAAGTATTTGGTTTAGAATCCAATATGGTTGGCCAGACGTCTTGCGCCTGATAATTACGGCACTGTCCAGTGGAACAGCAGGAACGGCGATTAGAGGAAATAACTGCTTAGGCAGATAAAGCTGTGGCCTGCGGCCGAGCTGTTGGTCTGCGAGCCCCCCCTGCCGCCCTGTCTCCCCCCCCCCCCAAATGCTGCTGCTCCCATTATCTATGCTCTGATACTGTCCAGCCGACACACCCCACACCTCCACCCAAGAGCTCTCTAACACTTCATGCCCCCCCCCCAACTCACAGCTGCCACGCATAATAAAACTCCTCTACACACATCTGACACCCCTGCTGATCATTCTCTACTGCTGAGAGCGAAGAGGCTGCAGCTCCTTTCACAAGCCGCTGGGTTTACGGCAGACGGGGGGTGGGTGTGGACACAGGCGTGGGGGGTTTGCATTTCAGCACCGCTCATTATGGTGTGATATTCCAGGATGGTGCTCCAGGGTGGGGGGGGGGGGGTGGTTTGCTGAGCTGAAATTTCTGAAGCATTACATGAGGCACACAGGGGGAGTGTGATTTTGGTGGCGGGAGGGGGGGGCTGTTACCTTAAGAACATCGCTGGCAGCAGCTGCGCCCCCGGGAAAGATTTTCTCGATTTTCACGAACGGCTGCACCCTGGACTCAATTCCTCCAGAAATGCTAATACCTGCAGGGACAGGGGGTAATGATGATGGTGACCAGCCTGGCCACGGGTTCAAATCCCAGTCATCGAAATCATCTCATGACATAAAGCGGCAAAAAACTGCGAGAGTAAACGGTGCAGGTTGCTAATGTAAATATTTGAGCGCCGCACTAATCGTAAGGCCCTTTTGCAGCTCCTAAAGCAGCTGTTAATCGGTAAAGCAGGAGTTCACTGTACGTCATCTGAGAAAGATGAACATTTTGGACAGATGCTCGTGGTCTGCCTCAGTGATAGGCAGAATCACGGCTTCACTGCATTCAGGCCCTGGGAGCCGGGTAATAGCTTAGCGCTGCTGTCAGCAACAGCCTCTGGACATGTGATCTGTGAATGAGTAGTGAGTACAAATGAGTACTAAATGAGTATGAGTAGTATGAATGAATACTGAATGAGTGTTAGTATTGTGAATGAGTATGAGTACTGTAAGGATGTCTGGAGTGGCAGAGGGTCACGTCCATCACTCAAACCACATTTAAGCATCCAGAGAGGCAGCATCAGTGTCAGTTTGAGCAATTCACTTCCTGCTTTATCTGATTGCTGTTCCCCTGGCTGCGAAATCGAACTCCTCCAAAGTTCTGCCACCCCCAGAAACTGCATTTGCTCACTTAGTGCCATCACTCTCATAGTTGGGACATGAGGGCATCCAGCGGAGCAGAGTGTGGGGGCATGGACTGTGAGCTTTGCCCGGCGAGGATGCACTTACTCCAAAATCCCCCAAATGGACAGAAGTCCAAGGAGGTCCGTATAGCAATGGCAAACTATGAAAGTCGGGATTTAATGTTCCTCTGCATGGGCTAACTTCTCAGCTGGGCGTTCTGTCTCATGATGTCCGCCTCTCACTGTACCACTATATCTCAAACTCCCATAAGCCTTTGCATCAGTGTGCTGGGCTATCACATGCAGCCAGTTAGATATGGGCCTGTTGTGTTGCTATAAAAACACAGGTTTAGATGTGCTGCCCCCACACACTCCTCTTTTCCTCTCTGTGTAATTCAGATTGTTCTGTTGCCATCTACTGCTCAGATGTAGTAATGCACTAAGCAACACAAAAGTCCCATTTATAAAAACAATCCTCTATTTGCACACTGGAATTCTTCTCTTCGCCTACCCCATCATGCTCTTCATAGCTTGAGGGTTGGAGAGACGGGTCAGCCAATGTGTCCCTTGGAGCTAGGACTTAAGGGCCCTGCACAGGGGCCCATGGACATGTGGCTGTTGTTGACGAGGTTGGGTTTCTCAAACCGGTGATCTTTCAATCACAGGCACCGAGACTTAGCCCACAGTACCACTCACTGCCCATTTCAAGGCTGGATGAATCACTTGAGGCTGTGTCTCCTTATTTAGTCTTGACTAATATTACCTTCATGCTGGTGTTCCTGCTTGTTTGATTATCAGTAATTGTGACCTGGGCTGTTTCTCCAACGAATTATTTGTGGGAATTATGAGCTAAACCCTGAGGAAAGAGACAAACTTGTGTTGTCCAAGGACAGCTAGCAGTTCCACGATCACCTAACCTGCTAGCATCCCGCATCAGGCTGTGTCCGGCCTGTCCTACCCAAACCGCTATACTCACCCAGCGACTGTCTGCTCTTGGAGATGCTGACAGGAGTGAGCTGAAACTCCTGGATTCGGCTGTTGTGGGTTTTGCCCTGCTCCTTGTTCACACCGTCTGCAGGGGGCACTGTGGAGCTCACATCCATCTGCGAGCCAAACACCTGGGAGAGGGGAGGCCGCCCGCGCCGGGGTGCACTCACCACGCCATACATGGTGTTGTTGGTACCCCCGCCATTGCCATGGCCTCTGTCCCACTTCACTTTCGAGTGTCCGTTCCGGAGCGGTGACCTCCCCCTTTCACGGAGGGTGCCCCCGCTGAGGGGTCCCGACCACAAGGATTCCACATCCCCATGTGCAGATAGGGAGGTGCCGCTCTCTCGGCTTGGTAGTTCCACCCCCTGTAAGCGATGGGGGCGTGGCTGGGGCGAGCTGGCCTCGTAGCCGTCCAATGGCACGTCAAGCAGAGGGGCGAGGGCACCCGACAGCCGCAGCGTCTCCATCTCCGCTGCCAGCCGCCGGTCCTTCTCCAGATCCTCCTCCAGTTTGAGCCGGAACCCACCCCGGTGGTCTGGGAGGGACGGGGGACAGGAAGCTGTCACTCACTTGGAGAGGCCATCAGAAAGGGCTAGGTCACTATGATGTGTCCTAAAGAATGCAGGGCACATACTGTAAGAGCCTGCTGGTTCAGTACTAAGCTGACGGGCGGTTGTCCGGTGCTGATAAAAGTAATTAACCAATGAGAACACAGTGTCACCTTTTTTATCATTTCATACTTTTTCACACATCTGGCACCTGTTCTGTGGCAGTGGTGAGTGTGTACCAATGATGCGTCCACACATGCATAGCCTGACGCTAATAGGGACTCTTATCTTGTATCGTGTGCGTAATGTAAAAAATTCAGTGCGTGTGTATCAGTTCACACTAACTGCTTAACCTCAGCATACGACAGTGGCTTATAAGTCAGGAAGACACAAACAGTGCAAACAGTGACAATTTGGAGGGACACTGGCATCTATGGCATTGAAGGTGGCGGCTCCATGTTCACCGAGGGCTTCCAAAGATTTCTCCCTCATTACAAGATATTAAAATATCCAGGAGGAGGAAGCCAGGTGGGGGGATGGGGGGGCTGTGATGTGCAGGGATGTTTCATTTCCTCCTCGTTTCAGAAGGAGACCTCAGGGCGACAGCATCAGGTGGTCGCCACACATAGAGAGATAGCAGATCAGCAGCAAGTGAGGATGCCCACGATGTCACAGGAGCATTATATGATGTCACAGGAGCATTATATGATGTCACAGGAGCATTATATGATGTCACATGAGCATTATATGATGTCACATGAGCATTATATGATGTCACAAAGGAGCAGCTGATCACAGGACAAATTTCATGCAAAATTCCACATGACAACTGCAGTTCTGTGCTCACACAGGTCTCCTGTGCTGCCCTCAGTTAGTAAAATCCCTGATTCACAGTCAACCCCCTGACCTGGGATAGGGGTGATGAGTTGCTTCCTTGGAGCTGGTCCCGTCCTTGGAGATCGAAGGGCGGGGGACCTAGCTGTGAGACAGAAGTGGAGGGTCAAGGAATGAATTTCACTAACTCCCCCCTCCCCCCACAAAACCCCTAACACGCACACTGGAAATGGGACAAGCTTGTACCTGCTACCTCTAATCTAACCTTAGAACCCAAATATAACCAAGAATGCTTGGCAAACTTCCCGTGCTGCCTGGGGGGGCTCCATGATTAATCGGCTAATATTTCATACCGCGCTCAGGCAAAGGGCTACCCCCCATAGCATCGCTGCTCACCCGCACGGCTCCTCAGGAGCCCATAGGCCTCCTCCTCGACCGGGCCCACTGCATTGTCGAAGCATTCCAGGTCGGTGGGGGGGATGAGCATTCTGGAAGCGTGGGGGTATGAGAGCAGAGGGCCAGATCACGCTGTCAGTCACTAAAAGTTAACGGGTCACCTTCTTATCGCTACCAGTCCCAAGGCATGCTAGCTTAGCTTAGCCCACTGCAGCCACCGTTATCGGAGTCGGTAGGGGCCAACAAATGGCCGCGGGTGTGGAGCAGAAACATTCGTCTATTCTCAGAAGATGGAGGGTCAGATAAGAAGGCAGAAAGGAAAACTGAGGAAGAGGAGGGAGTGAAGTAGTATGGGGAAAAATCCTACCAGCATTATGTTAATTACGTAGTCATGTCAATAAAGTTATGTGAATTCGAATTTGGATATGAAACAATCCAGTGTAGGTAAAGGGAGCCTGCCACTGGCTCGTAATACATCACCAGAGCCTCGATTTCACTCACACTCCCTCGTGTGATGTTTGCCTCAAATTTACCCCACTTCCACCCCCACCTGATCTCCCGCAGCAAGAGGACCTTCTCTGGCCGGTCCAGGAGCACCAGCAGGGGGCGTACAAGGTCCTCCAGCACACGCTCTGCTGCAAACTGTGGAGCCACCAGGAGCAAAGAAGAAGAAAAGAAAAATAATATAAAGGAAAGCAGGAACAGAACAGTCAAAACACAAAGCAGAAGCAAATTATTATCGTCATCTTCGGCATCTAATGTTTCTCCACCTTTGTTGTCCATTTCTTGCATGGTCTCTCCTGAATGATGGTATGTGGTATGTAATTTAATCACACATTGTTCTACCCACACAGCTTCCTGGCACAGAATCACGGGGTCCCTCAGGGTCCCTGCATGGCAAACCCGCCCGAGGTGTCAGGTTAAGGTTAACAACACCACTGATCCCCCACCAAATCAGCCGGAACGTCCCCTCACCAGGGCTAATCTCCTGTTATCCACGCTGAACCGGCATGCTGCAGCGTAAACATGCTGACAAACACACACACAGCACATGGCCGTCTCACATTATCCGGCTGACAGGCTTACACACTCATCAGGGCCCTAATCCCCGGACACAGCTTGTCACCTAAGTATGTGACAGCAAGGCCACTGGGCTATATCACCAGACCAGCATGGACACACTGTCAAGTATTTCAGCGAATTGGTTCGTTTAAGCATAACTACTTTTAAACGATTCCTCACCCGTCTGCAGTGCCTCATGACTGCAGCCACCTCATCCTCTCCCAGAAGCCTCTGGGCCATGGTCTCCACCATCTGCAGGACGTCTGCGCTGGGCAGTGGGCTGCGTCTGCGGCCATGCTGCTTATCTAGGGAGTCGCGGTGCAGCGGTCGGCGTTGGGAAGGCAGTGACATGCACACTATACTGGGAATGTGACTGTGCAGTACTGACTGTGAGATCGAGGGGCCACACACGCAGAGCAACACACAGCAGTACACGCACACACACGTAGGAACCTGCAGAAGCAAATACAAGTGTAGGAACATGCAGAAACACACACACACACAGACACAGACACACACACACACAGGAACACTCAGACACTTATTCACCGTTCTTCAGCCATCTGTGTCTGGACGTCTTATCTGGTTGACAGCCAAAGAACCATAATTACATGCCGACTCGGCGCTAACGCCCAATCCTGCACCTAGCCGTCACCCCACACTTAAACAGCCCTCGCTGAGCACTCGCACATCTGGCCCTGACCCCCCTCTTACCCCGCTCCACTTCTGAGCTGGACGGAGAGCTGGAGCGCCCCCTGGTGGCCTCCCTCTTGCGCGCACCCTTTGAGAGCAGACCCATAAAGGTCTTGCAGCGACGTAGCCCCTCTCCGTCCCCCTGGAGCCGCCCGCTTGGCCGCTGCTCCTGCTTCTTCTTGTGCCTATCCTCTGTGGACCAGGATAGAGGGGGTCCTCAGCATGGGATGGAACATTCTGGTATCTCCAAGACCCCCGCCGCCACACTCCCCACCTGCTTCAGTGACGTGGCTCTGGGAGCGACGCAGGGGTTTGCTGGGTCGACTGAGGGCTATGAGCATGTTGGTTTTCGGGGAGCTGGCTGCCTCACCTGCCGAGGGCCCCACAGAGGAGGCCCGGCGGCGGCACAGAGCCGCACTCAGGCCCCCGGGGCCCCCGGCCCGGATGGCAGTGTCCCCCAGCAGTACTGTGGCCCCCAGGCGCCTGCTGGTCTCGCTAGGGAGGGGGACGCCCAGCCTTGGTGACACGTAGAGCTCAGCGGGGTCAGTCTGGACCGAGGCCTCAGACTTCTCAGGGGGGGCACTCCAGAGAGTGGGGGTGGGAGAGGGTGACCGGGCTTGGGGGGGGTCACCGAGGGAACTGAAGGGGGTCATGGAGGACAACGATGACACCGAAGAACTGGAGTTGGAACCGTGGTAGGAAGGAGACCCCCCTGAGGGAGGGAAGGAATATACACACACACACATACACACACACACACACACACACACACACACACACACACACACACACATACACACACAGACACGCATGAATCACCATCCCATTTATCAAACAGTTTAGGTTCAAAGACGAACAAAAGCAAAGCAAAGAGGAGATGGTGAAAAGTCTCAGAGGCATGTGAGGTGAGAGAGAGAGACAGATAGAGAGAGACAGACAGACAGACAGACAGTGAGGAAGAGAGCCAGAGAGAGAGGAAAAGACAGCGAGACAAGAGTGAGAGACAGATAAACAGAGAGAGGAAGAGAACGAGACAGTGGAAGAGACAGCGAGACAGAGAGTGAGAGAGAAAAAGACAGAAAGGGAGAGAGAGAGACAGAGAGAAAGAGAGACAGAGAGAGAGGGAGGAGGAGGGAGAGACAGGGAGAGAGAGAGTGAGAGAGAGATGGACAGACAGAGAGAGCCAGGGAGAGAGAGAGACAGGGAGAGAGACAGACAGACAAAGAGAGAGCCAGGGAGAGCGAGAGACAGACAGAGAGAGAGCCAGGGAGAGTGAGAGACAGACAGAGAAAGAGCCAGGGAGAGCGAGAGACAGGGAGAGAGGGAGACAGGGAGAGAGACAGACAGAGAGAGAGGGAGACAGGGAGAGCAAGAGACAGGGAGAGAGGGAGAGAGACAGACAGACAAAGAGAGAGCCAGGGAGAGCGAGAGACAGGGAGAGAGACAGACAGAGAGAGAGGGAGACAGGGATAGAGAGAGACAGGGAGAAAGACAGACAGACAAAGAGACAGCCAGGGAGAGCGAGAGACGGGGAGCGAGGGAGACAGACAGAGAGAGACAGGGAGCGAGGGAGACAGGGAGAGAGCACTCTGACACATACGGTTATCAAGCCAGCTGTACTCGGCCAGGACCTCCTTATAAGCAGGGTATCTGCCGGCCTCCTGGCATGAGGGAACAGAGACAAGGAGAGCATTTTAGGCATGAGCTGGACGTGTTCCTCAACAAAGTGTCGGTGAAAATGCAGGGACTCTAGTTGTAGCTCTAGCTAACTGCTCACTCCCAGTTAAACCTATAGTGTGAGGTGTAGAACTGGGTTGGGATCGGTGCCATTGGCTTTGGATAAACTAAACGCTCAGTCTGTCACTCTAGCTTCACACCCCCTTGTGGAATTGGAGTGCTGACGCTCAGGGACCCCCCATGCCTGCGTTCCTACCTGCCTCTCACTTCTACTCATGCTGCCATAGCCGAGAGTTTACGTATTGCGCTGCCTCTAGTCTCCCCTACTTTGGCTAATTGCTCATTTTATTTCCCCCCTCCTGGGCTGTGCTGCCTGGAGATCCCAACATATTAAGATATCCTGCCCACCCTTCTGCCTGTGGCATCTGCCTGCCATCACCTGCCCGTCCCCCACATTGAAAATCTTAAAATTTGCATAATGTGAATTGAAACTTTTCCCATCTTGCTCATTTGACTTTGATTTCCTTTGCTGGCCCCTGGAGGATGGACTTTGACCCTTTGAATCTGGATCCTCCCAAAGATTATTCCTTCTAGGGAGGTTTTCCTTGCCTCTGGCTTGCTCACTGGAGGCTTTGGGTGGGAATTTTGTAAAGCACTTTGAGACAATGTAATGTTGTGAAAATGAGCAATACAAAATAAGCTGATTAGAACTGAATCGAAAAAGAACAACAGAGAGCAAACAGAACATGGAGACCTGTGATGCCGATGGGGTACCGTGGATAACGGGGTACCGGAGGTGTTGTTTTTCTTACGATCGAGATGACGCTCTTAAAAACAGGGCCATCTTATCAGAACCTAATCCCCGTGGCCTGGTGAATTATGCACACGACCCCGCTGTCTTTTTTCCCAGGCGAAACCCAAGCTTTGGTCCGTAAGGCGAGCGCCGAAGCATGCTGGGAAGTCACCCCAGACTGCACAAGGTCGCCCCGGCATCCCGCCACCAATCAGCTGTCACCACGAAGCCTCCTGCTTCCTTTGCTGTTTTTGCCAGAACTTCAAAGCAGGCTTATCTCTTTATGTCCCCCCCCTTCCCCAACTGCGGCTCCAGACCCCCCACCTTGATGGTCAGCATAACGTGGGCATTGCTCCGCAGGGTGTCCACGGCGTCGGCGTGGGTGATGTCCTCGAAGTTCACCCCGTTGGCCACGAGAATCTGGTCTCCCATCTTGATGCCGCTCTGCTCCGCCAGTCCCCCTGGGTCCAGACTGGGGACACATGGGGCCAAAAGTTCAACCACCACCTGATTCACACCTTAAACGATGGGGAATTTCCCTCATATGATCACTTCAATTAAACGGTTATAGTGTGAGCGCAGCGAGGCTGGGGACTGGGTACGGCTCGTTCTCCGTTTCCTGCCGAACCCCACAGCACCACTAAGCATTAACATTCAAGGAACCAGTCAAACGTCTCAACCTACTCAAGATCATTTGTTTTCAACCAGATAAAGACCTTAAGCACTTGAGGTTATGCAGGCACTGTATTATCTTGTGAACAAAGGAAGAGATGGAGTGCTGTGACAATTAACCTGGTCCCCACAAACCCCCC
>JAODJW010000041.1:2374502-2394595 GCA_026777045.1 Hyperopisus bebe | reverse complement strand
CCGACGTAAACCCTATTGAGCTGCTTTGGGATGGTTTGGATCCAAGAGTAAGAGCAAGAGAACCAACTGGTGCCCAGAACTTGTGGAAACTCCTTCAGGACTGTTGGGGAAGCATTGCAGGTGGCTACGTGTGGAAGCTGGCTGGAAGGATGCCAAGAGTCTGCAACGCTGTCATAGAATCCAAAGGTGGCTTTTTCGGAGAGGCTAAAATTTCAGGATATTTTCAGATGTGGAACACGTCACTTAGTCATTGCAATATTTGATAAGTAAAACTTCATTGCCTAGAGACCTTTCATTATAAGGTGAACATCAGAGCCACAGGTTTTTCCAGACTTTAGACTGGTACCGTATTTAGAGGACACTCTTATCCAAAGTGACACACGTTTCTTTTGAGAAAGCAGAGTCACAGTCTGTGAAGGGTCCTGCTCAGGGCTCTAACAGTGACATCACTCTGCCAGCAGCAGGTTCTGACCTCCCAGTTACAGGCACAGCGTCGGAACCCGGTGACCCACACAGAGACGACCGTCAGCTGAAAGGCAGCATGATGCGCTAAGCCCGGGGGGGTGGGGGTCACAGCTTTCCTTCCGATTATGGACGTTAACTTAAGATGGCGGCCCGCACTTGGAGATGTAGATGCCCAGGCCAAACTCGCGGCCCCCCCGGATGTTGAAGCCCAGGCAGTGGTTCCTGGGGGAGGTGTAAAGGTGCACGACCCTCCTCAGCGCCCCGTCCGGCCCACTCAGGGAAGGTGTCCGGCCACTCTCCTCTACCAGCATGCGCCGGTGCGTGAGGTCCACCCTGCAGGGGGGGGGGGGGGGGGACAGATGGCAGAGTGTTTAAGCCAGCACAAAACCCAGGACTTAACGGGTCAGGGAGCCGTTTAGAAAAGTCCCCCATGAAAGCAAAAAGAAATACCCAGGGCAGGTCTTAACAGGACTGGCCAGACCAGAGGACCCTGCACTCTGTTAATATAACATGTCTGACAGCTATATGGAGAGGACATTGATACAGTTCTTTGGGGGGTGGCTGCATTGGACGGGGCTGTTAATCTCTCATTAGGACACTACAAGGAGATGCTGGGTCCACATTAAGGAGATGGGCTTGAGGAGTTATTGTGAATATCACTGCCAACAGGGGGGCGCTATGCCTACCAGGTGGTCTTCTCCTGAGTGTAGCGGAGCCCGGGGAGCTTGCCCACGCGGTGCACAGTCATACGCAGCCGGCTGTTGCCCGTCAGGACCTTGACGGCGCTGCTCATGGTGACGCCCTCCAGACCGACGGCGTTCACCTCCACCAGCTGGTCACCCACACAGAGCCCCGCCTTGGCTGCGGACACACAGGAGACAGGAAAAGTCACAGATGGAGACACATAGAGACACAGTGGGACACGGAGAAGGTCGTATGGAGACGAAGTAAGACACAGAGAAAGACACATATAGACAGGCTGAGACACAGAGAAAGACACACATAGAGACACGCTAGGATACAGAGAGGATCAAACAGAGAGACACACTGAGACACAGAGAAAGTCACACACAGGCGTACACTGAGAAACAGAGGGATACTGAGAAAGTCACACACAGAGACCACATGACTGTACACATAAGATCAGACCAGGTTATGATGAAGATACTAAAAAATAAAGAGCAACAAGACTACAGTTAAAGGGGAGTGTCAGGGAATGTTGGCCATGTGGCTGTATAAATAGTGTCAGACCAGGCTTTAATAAAGACTATAAAAAATAACGACCACTAAGGTTACTATTAAAGGGGAGTGTCAGGGAGTGTTGGCCATGTGGCCAAATAAATAAGGTCAGACCAGTATTCAATGAAGATGATAAAAAATAAAGAGCATCAAGGCTACTGTTAAAGGGGAGTGTCAGGGAGTGACTGTTAAATACACAACATTGTCAGAGTTGTTAATAGGCCAAACATGTTAATATTCTGACATGGCTAATGCCTTTTGGCTGTGGAAAAGCGCCTAGGCTTTTTTTGCCCCTCCCTGTGACATTGAAAAGGGCAGAGTATCTAGAGCTCAGACCAGATGTGGTCCAGATGCTGGCACTGCGCACATTCAGATGAGGTGGACACTCGGCGCCGCCCTGCTGGGCCCAGGGGACTGACCCGCAGAGCTGCCCCCCTCCACCTTACTGACGAAGATGCCGAGGCCGTGCTCAGCCCCCCCACGGACGCTGAAGCCCAGCTTGCCCTCGGCGCTCCTCTCCACCGTAATCGTGCGGGTGACCTCACCACTGTCGCCACCTGTTGACCAGTGGAGAGACACATGCTCTTCGTTTTCCCATAATGCATTTTTAAATGGCATTTAAAGATGGGAAATCACACAACATGCAGTAAAATCATAAGGTAGTAAATAATAAAATGAGAAAACTAGCATGAAGATGAAGGTTCAAACTCCGTCTCGGTGGTGCTAATTTAACCCTCCTCTCTGGAGGAGAGTCATTTTCATCACTGCCAGTGTTAAATTCACACACCCAGCTCAGCCTGTCGGAGGACACTGTGTTCTGATGCGCTTCCTTAGGGCTGTTTATATAATGGGTCCCTCTCCAGTAATAATAATAAAGCTATAGCTTGTCAAGGACCAATGGCGCCCCGTACACTGCAGCTGAGTTACTGGGCCATGTGTAGATCCAGGGACTTACCCTCCACAGGGGCGTGGATGAGCGTGGTCCGGCCCACGGGGGAGGGCGACCGGTCTGCGACCCCCCTGCGCCAGTCATCATCCTGCTCATGGCAGAAGGTGATCCGCGACCCACCGATCTGCCAGACGGGCCGGGGGCTTGAGCTCGGCTCATGGCCTCTCATCCTGATGGACCGGGGGGGTGGACAGGCACTCCAGGGGGTGCAGAGGTAGGTGTTAGGAGCGGCAGTGGGGGGTGGCCAGCGGCATGCGACACAGCGGGAGGTTGCCCCCAGCCCACAGTCAGAAGCACACAGAACGAGCCATGTAGAGCTCGAGGCTGTTTCACCTCCCTTATTTAGCCATCAGAAATGCAGAAACAGGGTTCGCACCCTCTGTGATTGGATACCAAACTGGAATCCAGGAATGAGGGGATGGTACCAGGAAATCTTTTTTTTTTTTTTTTTAAATCAGGCATCCAAATCCGCAGGTGTCCCGTAAGTCCGGCCTGAAGATGCCCAGTAGCTCCTAGGGCTTTCAGAGGTCCAGCTTCCAGCTGCTCCTTCCTTCAGTTCGCAATAACGCCCGGTTTCATTCTGAAGAACGTCACCTCGAACCTGCACCCAGGACTGCAAGGCATCGTCAGGTGAGAAAATGAGACGTATTCAGTCCGCAGGTAGAAGGCGACTATAAGGCTGTGTTAAGTGTTGGTCTACATATACAAGAAATGTTCATTCAGCACTTTCAGTGTTTATTTGAGACCGACTGGACATCTACGGACTGTTAGCATTAAATTTGGATTCTGTAGGTTATAAATGCACGAAATGTCTGCTTTTCCTCTTTTCAAAACCTTCCATTCTGCAATGCCTATGCTTATCCTTGCTAGGGCAGCACCGCGGACAGCGCAAGCAGGAGTGACAGGTTACCGAAGATCTTCAAAAATAAAACAGTATAATAACAACCTAATTAAAATATTAATCTGCACCTCGTGAACTAGTTAAACGGCTGCACTTGGCTAACTAAACGGGTTTATAAACTTATAAACACGTCACATATTTTACGTCAGCAGCAACTTTTTTAAGTTAGAACCCCAATACCTCGGAGTTTCGGTGTAGGTTTTTTAAATAAACATTGTCATGGAGTATTAAGGCAAATTTGCAATGCAATGCTAATCTAAGGTAAGTACCCTGCCTTATGACCATTAGTGAAATGCGTAGCCTGTTAGTAACTAAATAAGAAAATAGTTTTTATATTGTACGGAGTACAAAGATGCAAGTCGCGCTGCCTGCTGAAAATTGCCCTGACTTTACCTGGTATCCATGTTGCGGTCTGTTACCTCCTGCGATACTGAAGCGCTCCTTTGCTTCTGAAACGTCCGCCTCCTCCGGCCAACTGATTGGCTGATTAAAAAAACCACCGATAGGGGGCGCCATCTGCCGCGCAACAGCGCGTGGGGGGACTGCCTGGTACAATTTCCAGAATCAAAGGATGTTTATAGGGATTATTTTTTACGTTTCCCGAAGGTTGCAATTTTAATGGTCAATGATGTATTGTTTTGTAATACAGTTGGTGATATGGTGATATGTCAATCTAAGCAGTGTAACATATTAAGTGGCGTAAGCTGGAGCCCCGCAGGGGCACAGATACCCCGGCAGAGTTAAGGGGCCCAGCTTGACACTAAATAGGTAACATTCTATGTAAAATTGGGTGGGCAGGAGTCCAAGCTGCCATCTGTCATAGGCCCAACATTTCTAGCTACCCTGGGTGTAAGTGCAAAAAGTTTATAGGTTCTAAATCAACATTTTCTCAATGTTTTCGTCTGGTCTTGTGCCGTTATTTTTATACCCATGTAGACCTGCTGTCTTTAATATAGATCATGCTGCAGAGTAATTTTTAAACAAAAAGTCAGCTCGGTATTTATCCACTCGGAGATCGTGTCCTTTCTTCGTGTTCAGCAGACGGGAGCCCATGACTCATTTTGGCCGCTCGCTCTGCCAAAAGGGGGAGCGCACATAAGCGTTTAAAGGCACAGCGTGCCGATATATATTAAAAACGTTTTACTAGTATATTCCATCCACTTAACTGGAGAAATGAGCTAAATACCGGGCAGGCGGGGGTGGCGGCGCTTGTCGTGCCTGCAGTCGGGGTGTCGCCGCGGGCGGCGCCGCCTTTCCCCGTGGGCGCTGTCAGGTGACAGCCCGCCTGCCCCGGTTGTCATCCGGCGGTGTCTTTGCTGGGCATTCGGCGGCTTTCGAGCACCGCGGAGGCGCACGGACCCGCTTAGGGATTCGGAGCCTTTGACACTGTCCAACCTCATAAGCAAAGGTAGGTCCTCTGCTTGGCCATTTATGTAACCGACCGCTCCTGCTAGTTTATCCCAGCCTGACTAACCCCCATGGGTCAGACAAAACAGCTCGGGCGATAACACCGCCTTTTCCTTCTGCTAATTCAAAGTTTCTTAGCTTACTTCTTTCTAAAACGACGAGACAGCAGTTTGTTATGACCAAAAGAGCTCTTTAAAAGCGACCTTATAACGTATTATTTTTACTGTTGTTAGCCATCTTAACTGTGTAAAAGCTTAAAATATTTTCTTCCCCATTTTCACCGGAAAAGTTGGCTACTACACGTTAAAATTCCACTTTTCTGGCGTTTTATGTAATAAATCGACTGGTTTCCGAAGATCCCCTACATTTAACTCTTCATTATTATAACATTAGTTTCCTATAAGTAGCGGCAAATTACCGACTTTATTGTGGTATAGTAATGTCACTTCGCTGGTTAATTTATTACTAGCCAATTCAATGTTTTTACACGAGTAGTTTCACTTTCTGTTACTTCAGAAAAAACGTCTGTCTGGCAAACATAGAAGCCTACTGTGGGAAAAATGTTTATTGATGGCTGCGCAAATATTTTAATAAAAAAAATCTAAATAACTGTCATTGACCTCTTAACATTATTGTTATTATGGTGAAAACATCGGAAACTTTGTAACTTGCTTGGTCCGCTTTAGTAGCCGCTACACTAGGCCTGTACTTCTTAATGGACAGAGTTCACCCTGCAGACTTAGTAGCCTGTATTTTACATATCGACTAAAATAATGATAATACTTAAACTAGAGAACTTTATAGTAGATTTTCTTGATCAGGGTTTATTCTTGCCGAATGCCAGATTGCGCTGGTTCTGCATGGCATTTATGATAATTCGTAGTTTATTATTATTATTATTATTATTATTATTATTATTATTATTATTATTATTAACATCCACTAGCTATCGCTCAAAAAAGGACGTTAAACTATTTTGCTCGCTCACGCACACACCGCGCGCGCCGCATTCCCGGATGATTCTGCAGTTGCATTCTTACGGTCGATGCCCGTGACGTCTCGAGCCAGTGCTAGATATTTTGATCCAGTTTCCGGGTGATCTGGCTGGTTCTGTACGTCCGCCCATTCCTTTTGTGAAAGTAATTTGCATATGGCACAAATCATGTAGGGCAGTTATGATTTTAAGTAAGTAATGATTTTTAAATGCAGGATATTAAACTGTCCTGACTAAGAGCTTTACCTTTTTCGCCCATTTTAATTTCTCTGATCCTGCAAGCATCCTGCATTTCAGCTTATAAGCTCAAAATTTATTGCACAGCGCATACTGATTCACACTTAGCAATTTATAATGCAGCGACTTCAATAACAAAAATGCTGTCATTGTGGATAGAGGGCCCCATGAAGACAGGGTCCCTGACAGCCTTCCCGTTCTGCCCCCTTCTGGTCGCCCCTCCCTAGGTAACTCTATGGGCTCCTGCGTAAAGCATCCTCAGTAAAAACACCCAGGTGTGGCTCTGCAGAGCGTGAACAGCTATTGTACCCTTTGACATCCTGCCAAACCTGAACTGCTCCTGCTTATCTCTAGTGGAAGAGAACATGAAATGCCAACAGAGCCGACGTTACTTTGCGAAGTATTTAATGGATCCGAGGAATTCATTTTATCTCGTTTTGTACTGGCTGACCGATTGTTTCATGTCATGCCTATGAAGACAAATGACTTGCATCATCGCCAAAGCACTCAGGTGCCTGAGGTCGCCTTCCTCTGACTCGGCTCTCGCCGGGAGGTGAATCATGTGACTGGAGTCAGACAGGCACTGAGAGATTGTGCACTTAGAAGCCCGTCTAATGTTACACTCACTCACGCTGCTTGGCTCAGGCTAAGCAGGTCACTCAGGGGATAACCAGGGAGCAGGATTGTTTCTGTGACTCCACTCACAAAAACTGCCCTCTCAATCAAATAAAGAGACACAGAGCACCATTCTGCATCCCCATCGCGGTTTGGGCAAAAGGTATTAAATGGGGACGTTTTAGGGAATCTGGGAGTTATGCGAAAGCCACAAACCACACGTGAAGGCCAGCAGATGAGAAACAGAAAGTTTAGTAACATACAAATGCAAGAAATATACGTACAATGCTGGTTTGGAGCATGTCACAGGTACGTACAGCAGCCGTTCATGTGATATCTCGCGGTGATCCTTCTATCTCACGCTTCTCGTATCTTTTTGCCTTGCTTGCCAAGGGGACCAAAAATTTTTATGCCGCTTTTTCCAGATCGAGAGGGCCTGTGTGCAAATGCGCGATTTGCGTGGTGATAAATGCCACCACTGTCAAAAATAGCCTGAACCGCAGGAATGTCTGTCACATTGGAGAGAGGATTTTTCAAAGGGTCACCAATGCCTGGTGTCCCCAGCAGGGGGAGCTGAGCTGCAAGGATGTCAGGAGGGCTATCACCCAGCATCAATATCGCCGAGCCGCGATGGGACCAGGGCACCTTCGCGGGCCGTGCCAAGCACTTCTTCATGGTCACCGACCCCAGGAACGTCCTTCTGTCTAACCAGACCCTGGAGGACGCACGTGTCATTGTGGAGGACTACAGGTGAGTTTAGGGTCAGACAATGAGTTGTCATTTGGACATCAGCAGACCTCCAGGAGTACAGAAGTGCTGATTTTTGGGTAGAAAAGTGGGCATGTTCTACATTGTGTGGCTTTTCCCCTTGGAAATTTTCTTTGGTGACTTTTAGGGCATTTTCGCAAGCTTAATCACCTTCCTGTTTTTTTTAGCCATTTTAATCCAGCGCAGGGGTGGCCAATCTTATCCACAAAGGGCCAGTGTGTGTGCAGGTTTTAGGGGTAATCCTTAGGTCAGCTGTTCAAACCCAGGTGTGAGGACTCTTCAGCCAATCAGTCCTCTAATTAGTAATCTAATTAGGGAGTTGCAGCGAAAACCCGTCTACATAGTGGCTTTTTCCGGATAAAATCGCCCCCCCCCGTGATCAAGCACCTTCATCAGCTGTAAGTCACATGCATGTGTGAGCGACCTGTTAGCCAGCCTGTTTGAACGTAACAGCAGCTCCCTAAGCAGTGCTAAGCTCTGCTGTTTGCGTGGCACCAGAAGGGGGATCGTAAAGCCGGGGCTGTCAGAGGACGAGCTCTGGAGGGCCAAGTACATCTATGACTCCGCTTTCCACCCGGACACGGGCGAGAAGATGGTGCTGATCGGCCGGATGTCTGCACAGGTGCCTATGAACATGACCATCACCGGCTGCATGCTAACCTTCTACAGGTAAGGGCTTGAGATTTTCAGCACTGTCACGGGCGCGTGTGATTGGTCAGAGCCTCACGTGGCTTGGAGGAGATCGAGTCTAAATCTCCTCCCCTCCATCCTGCAGGACCACCCCAGCTGTGATTTTCTGGCAGTGGGTCAACCAGTCCTTCAATGCCGTGGTGAACTACACCAACCGCAGTGGGGATGCACCCATCACCGTGAAGTAGGTGGCCGCTCTGCGTGCTGAGAGTTTGGCCTTATCTTTGCTAGTGCTGTCGGCTTGTGAGTAATCGTGGATGTTCCTTTGCAGGACGTGGCCATTAATTTACTCCACTGACATGCTTCCAATCTCTTTCTACATTGTCTGTGATTAAAATGCCGCTCCATAGCTCCCTCAATAGCTCGAGTCTCACATCTCCAGTGTCGCCGGTCTAAACCCAGCCCCATATCTCTGCAGAGCTTTCATGGTCTTCTAAAAGGCTTCCTGGATATTCAGGTGGTCAATCTATTGTGGAAACTGCATTTCACGTGGCGTCCACATGGTGCAGAATGTTGTCATGGAAACTGGTGCTGCATGCCACTTGTAAATGCTGTGACATTGCCCATCTCTCCAGCTCTCTGGTTGCCTTGAAGTCAAACAGGAAAGATGGTGGATAATTCTAACGTGTCCTTGGCTTGTGGTGGAGGCTGATGTGATCAACTGACAGAGAACGATCGTCTGTGCGTCTGTGTGTCTGTGTTATGTAAAACCTATTATTTTTCCCACAAGGTGAAACTCTTTGAAAGTCAATCAAAAAACTAAAAATTCCATAAGTCTTGTATTTTGTTTGGTTACTTATGATTAAAGTTAGGGCTGGGTAGGGGTTAAGGTTGTTGTTATTGGGAATTAGGGTAGTGGCCATAGAAATGAATGGAGAGTCCCCACAAAGATATAGCTGTCTAATCTGTGTGTGTATCTGTGTGTGTGCGTTACAGCCAGCTGGGTGCTGCCTACGTCTGTGCCACCTCTGGTGCCGTGGTCACTGCCCTGAGCCTCAAGTCCCTCGCCAAGGTAATGGCACGGGTCTCCTGAAGCCCCACATCACAGAGGACCCAGATGGCATTATGGGTCAATGGCTGAGGTTAAGCGCTTGGGACTGTAATCCTGCTTACAAGCCATGTTAGCTGTTAATGTCCCAGGAGTGGCTGTCTTCCCCAGGCAAGACATTGTTCATCCAGCTGGATATTTTATCTGAGTAATTTAAGTTAAATGTCTTGCCTGGGGATCACAGCCTGTTCGGCCAAATTAATTCATTTAGATGAAACCAGCAGGGTAGTTAAATAAGTGCTCAGATAGATGATAATGCAGGGAAATGGACGAGGCGTGTGATCTGTGAATTCTCCTTCAGTAACATTTTCTTTCTGTGACTTATTCTGCCCACCGCTGTGGCGTAATGATTGAATGAATGAAAGACGTGTGTTTTTTTTTTCTCTGTGTCCTTCCCAGCACCTCCCACCCATAATGGCTCGTTTCATTCCCTTCGCTGCGGTCGCCGCCGCCAACTGCATCAACATCCCGTTCATGAGACAGAGGTGAGGAACGTTAGGGGCGGCAGCTGGCTGAAATTGGAATGTCATCTAGTGTATCAGGCTACAACAGATGGATGCCCTCTGCTGGACTGGCTGAAAGAGGAAGGGCAGGGATGGGCGGATGGTAGCGCATTTGAAGCGTTGATAGAAGGTCGCCCTCTGCTGGACTGGAGGTCATTGCACAGATATGTCACTTCGGTCCGGATTAAAGATGTTTTCCAGAACCCTTTTACAACAATTGTGTATGTCCCCCCCACCCCCACAGGGAACTAAAATATGGAATCCCTGTGATGGATGAGGATGGCCACCGACTGGGACAGTCCACCCAGGCCGCCAGACAGGCTATCGTCCAGGTTGTGGTGTCCCGGATTGGCATGGCCATGCCAGCCATGGGTGAGACATGGGCCCCTGCATGATGTTCTGACATTTAGCTTCACTGTCCACCTCAAATGCAATACAACTGCCTCTAGGTCCACAGTAACACAGGTCTAAATACAGAGTTGGGTAATTCAGGTCCGGAGAGTAAAATTCCAGACCGGGATTTTGTTTCAACCAACCAGTTGAGTACTCTGCGACTGTGACTCTTTATGTTCAACTGGTTGGTTGAAACAAAATCTTGGTCTGGACTTTTACTCTCTGGATCTGAATTACCCAACTCTGTCTAAATTTCACTGGGAGGACAGGAATGATTGACGATCAGCAACTAAAAGCCACTGTATATGTTCTAGCAGATAAGATGATATGAATTACCTTCTTTGGTTTGTATAATTTAACAAATAGACAGAAAGATTAATCTTTGAATGTGTTGTGGGTACTCTTGTTATGGCTAGTAACAGTGGGGGCTGTTTGACGGACAGTAGTGTCACCCAGTGAGAGTCATTGGTTGTCCCACTAATCGCTGTCCCTTTATCGCATTTAAGCAATCCCTCCAATCATCATGAACGTGCTGGAAAGGAAGGCCTTCATGAAGGTACGCCCGGTTCGGTCGCCAGTGTTCTGGAACACACCAAGACCCTGGTGTCCCCTTCCTTAGCAGTGTACTGGTGAAAGACTATCTGCCAGTGAGCCAGTGTCACTGCACTGGAAGAGTAAAGCTTTATCAGCAGCGCTCTCCTTATTTGTTCCTTGCAGCGGTACCCTGTACTCAACGCACCCGTTCAGGTCGGGCTGGTCGGGCTCTGGTAAGTAAACGCCACAGTGTATCTGAGCTGAGATGCAGGTCAGCGTCTGTAGTAGTAAACATGTCTGGCTGAGGCTCTGAGCTGCCCTGCAGGCTGCTTGTGTGGCACTTCCTTCTTCTCTAAGAGTTTTACGTCTCTCAGCTGGTCCCCTGTCACCTGTAGCCTTCCCTCCTCTCCGACTCCCCTGTA
Source organism: Hyperopisus bebe (assembly GCA_026777045.1). Classification (NCBI taxonomy): domain Eukaryota; kingdom Metazoa; phylum Chordata; class Actinopteri; order Osteoglossiformes; family Mormyridae; genus Hyperopisus; species Hyperopisus bebe. Next base: position 2,383,430 of record JAODJW010000041.1, on the reverse strand, counting down.
GTGACTGATTGTAGCCAGCAGGGGGCCTCCAAACCTCATGGGCCCCAGGTAAACATGATTGCAGTGGTATTAAACACGGCCGCCGCTAACTCATTCTTAGCCTCACACTTTCCCTGACTCTACGACCCGTTTCTCTCCCCCCGATTCTCCCCGTCTCTCGTGTCTTCCTCGGTCGGTGTACACTGAGCACTGTTTTTCTCCTCCAGCCTGGTGTTTGCCACCCCTCTGTGCTGTGCCCTGTTCCCACAGAAAAGGTAAGTCTCTACCCGCTGTAAACACTGTATTCTATTGCAGACTATAGAGGTATGTGTAGGTCATTGCACAAATGTCCTGCCCTGTCTCAAGGCCAGTCATTATTTCACGGGAGCCCCACACTGCCGGACCGTCCTCATTTCTGAATGCGTTTACTCCTATTGCCAATGTGCCAGGCAGGTGGCGCTGTTGAGCAAAGCCATTCTTAATTGTCACATTTATCGTGTGTAGAATGAATGTTTGAGAATTAATGAAAAAATTTATCAAAACTAACTGTGCACCATGTACTTACAGTACGATAAGCAGGGTACTTGTTAACAAAAATACTTCCTGTTACCATTTTTTCATGCTATTTGGCTAAAGTATGGATTTGGCCCTCTTGTGCAATGCCCTTGAGCCATAGAAACAACCAATGATACTACATCGCAATACTTTGTAGACGCAAACAGTCGATCCCTAGAAATAAAATTACTAAAACCTAAAATAAAACATGTAACAACTACACATCTTTAAATAAAAACTAATGATCCCACAGCAAAAACTGAAACTAAAGTACATTAGAAATGGAAATAAACATTAATATTAAAAACTAATTTAAAAAATCTAGTTAATACTAACACTGACGCAAAAACATACACAGGTATATGGCATTGCAGTACAAACATATTTTATTTTACTTTGTAACCGTCTGGGAATCTTTACAATCCTGTAAATGCTGGTATTTATGGACTTTCTCAGTCATCCGTTCTTTAGATCCACTTGTAATTGTTATCATTCTGAAAAGTTGTGCACGTGCGATCCTTGGTCCGATTACTTTCTGCCCTCCTGCTACTTTTCATCTGGCCAATGAATGATCGAGGTTTGTTTGCATCACTGAACAGTGCCTCAGTGGAGCCTCTGCACTCCTACTGAAGTAAACTCCAGCCTTCAGGCAGTTGGGGGTGGGGGGGGTGGGGTGGGGTGGTGCATGTCCCATTGACCCGTCTGTCCTACCTGTCCTCCACACCTACAGCTCTATGAAAGTGAGCAGCCTGGAGCCGGACCTGCAGGAGAGCATTCGGAACAGCAGCCCCCACACCCATACGGTTTATTTCAACAAGGGCCTGTAGGGGGCGCTGCCTCTACAGCGCAGGGCCTGAGGAAGGGTTAGTAAGAAGGGTGCAGGGGATCTCTGTGGGAAAGGTGGGGTTGGATTGGAGTGTGTGGGGAACTGACTGCCAGACGTGTCCTGCCACTGGGTGGAGCAGAGCTGCAGTGAAAAATGCAGGAGAGATAAGAGAGAGAAGCTGCATTCCTCTGCTTGTGTGGCCCCTTTGTTGTAAGCTCCAGTGTTGCTTTGAAGCTTAAAGCCATCCTTTGTTGTTTGGACTGTTGTCATCTAGGGGTGAAAATGAGCAGAACGTTTAATTCAAAGCCATAAACCACATGAGGTCATCCCAAATTGGTGTATTCCCTGCCTTACTTTTTTGCTGAACACTTAACTGCACCAGCACTTATGCATCCGGTGACCAGAGTCTTGATGGAGATTCAGCTGTGGAGACAGTGGCGTTTATGGACTATGCTGTATGACATGTCAGACAGGGAGAATATCAGGGATTGGTGACGTTAATGCTAATTCTTATGATGCTAATGCTAATTCTTATGACATTAATGCTAATTCTTATGATGCTAATGCTAATTCTTATGACAGAAATGCTAATTCTTTCGATGGTAATGCTAATTCTCACGATTGTTAATGCTAATTCTTGCTTTCTGGCTGTTTTCTGCCTTATGCTTCTGCGACATGGAGTCACAGTCTACACCCATCTAATCCTCAGACACTGCTGATGTTTTCAGTAAATGCACCCCCCAAGAAAACTGACCTACAATATAAACATTTCCTTTATCCATTAGCATTCCCTCCACAACCCCCTTATGTCCCGCCTCGCCTCTCCCCTTCCAGGCCTCATGCCACCTTGTCAGTCTCAAGGCAAAAGCTAAACGTGTCAAACACGCAGACCAGCCATGAACGGTCTGTATTTATGTAGCTCCACAAAGACCACACACGATGCACACAGACCTCGCATGCTCACTTGTTTTAACATGGTTTGGTTGTTCCTTCAGAAGGTTTTATGTCATTTTCAAGATGAAGTAAATTAGAACAAATGTGCTGTCTGACGGGAGTCCTTTCAGCGTCGGTGCTCTGACTCAGTGGAAAGACTCAAGCCAGGTTTAAAACCTGCAGCCCTCACTTGATAAGCTGGTCCATGGATCGCTATGTGCTACAAGAAAAACAAAGGAACTTGTGGAACTGAGTTCATTGATGAAATTATTGTTGGCCATACTTAGTACCGTGATGGATGTGTTCAGATTAGTGTAAATCATTGTGTCTGTTTACAAAAAAACAACTTATCATTACAACATAGCAAACAGCAGGTTTGTTTTTATATCACATATACCTTCTATAAAGTGTTCAACAGTACTGTGCAATAGTTAGCAAACAAAGTGATGTATTAAAGCTGTTTATTGGGCAGTGAGTGCATGTTTTCTTAAGAAAAAATATAATCGCACATTGGAATGTAAATAAACAGCAACACAATAAAAAATGACAAGAATTTCTTCCATTCTCCAAACAGTTACTGATATATTTTTGGATGAGTATATGAACACCGCTTTGGTTCATGTATCTGTCCATTTTCACCGCCAGCTCACTTAATTAACTTTTATTTAATTAGCTTCAAGAGGTGTGGATTAGTGTTGTGGTTGGATTTTTTTGGGTGGTAACTACAAATGCTGCAATGACTTGAGGGGAGGACCAGCTGACGGACGTTGACAGATGAACATCATTTAAACGCAGTTTTCCTCCCAGCTCATACACTCACTCTCAGTTAGGTTCCAATCCCATTTCCGCTGTGTGCCTGTGGGATTTGCATGTCCACTCTGTGTTATATGGGTTTCCTGTGGGTAGCTTGAGGACGTACAGGGAAGGTGGTGTCTCTAGATTGTCTGCAGTGTATTGATCTTATTATGGAGCAGCAACCTGTCTAGGGTGTACCCCAGCCCTGTGCCCCGTGACAGACTGGCATACTATCCAGGGTGTACCCCTGCCCTGTGCCCTGTGACAGACTGGCATCCTATCCAGGGTGTACCCCAGCCTTATGCTCTGTGCTGTCTGGGGTAGGTTACTGACTAGAGTAAGAACAGATGTCTAAAAATGAATCATTGTGGCATGAGCTGCTAGTCTCCTCCTCACCACGATGTCATGATGCATAATTGTGGTTATGAGGCTTCCTGGGAGCCCACAGATTTGCTTACCAAGCTTTTTGTCGAGAACAAATTGAGGTCCACATATTTTGGTTAGATCCAGAATTTGGCTTATTAAAAAGCCAAAGCCCCTGATTGTCAGGACAGACCTGGGTCAGCACAGTGACAGACGTGGTACCTTCAGTTGACTCCTGTCCACACACACAGCAGAGCTGGGTTTCTAACTGCCAACCCTAGAGGTGTGAGGCAACTGTGCTACACACATCCTGCTACACACAACTGCCCTTGTGCCCCGTGTCAGGCTGGCATCCTAACCGGGGTGTACCCCAGCCCTGTGCCCCGTGACAGGCTGGCATCCTATCCAGGGTGTACCCCAGCCCTGTGCCCCGTGTCAGGCTGGCATCCTATCCAGGGTGTACCCCAGCCCTATGCCCTGTGTCAGGCTGGCATCCTATCCAGTGTGTACCCCAGCCCTGTGACAGGCTGGCATCCTATCCAGGTTGTACCTGTGCCCTGTGACAGGCTGGCATCCTATCCAGGGTGTACCTGTGCCCCATGTCAGGCTGGGATCCTATCCAGGGTGCACCCCAGCCCTGTGCCCCGTGACAGACTGGCATCCAGTCCAGGGTGTACCTGTGCCCCGTGACAGACTGGCATCCTATCCAGGGTGTATCCCAGCCCTGTGCCCTGTGACAGACTGGCATCCTATAGTGTACTGCCTGGAACATGTAAACAACACTCCCACCCAGAAAACGTGATATTAAGTGGAGGTAGACCATAAACCATAAACGTGATATTAAGAGGTAGACCATAAAGAGCTAGACTGTCTCCAGAATATGTCATGTGAGCCAGAACTAATTTTCTGAAATAAAATTAAATTTTCTTTCTTCACATTGAAAGCAAAGGAAGCATTTAGATTAATGTATGTTTATTTTCTTAAACTATTGAAATAATCATGCAGTAAATAACAAGGCAGTTTCTTTGATATCTTTGTATGTTTGGCGTACAAAGTAATACTGCTCCTTTGCTTAGTGATGTTAGCGCTGCTGTTGTGTTATGAAGTCCAACAACATGCGAATGTAACAGACAGTGGTTAGTCCTCACATCCTGTTTATCTGGTGCACCTGATTTCTCAGCTGAAAATCTATGATGTGCTGGGGGGGGGTAGATCGAGATTTTACCTCTACCATCTTTTTAAAAACTTGAAATACCAACAAATTACTTTTTTATAAACTGTTCGCTATTTAATTAATTGGCCTGAAAAGCAAATCAAACGTACCCTGTGGTTCAGAGATAACAGGCTGAAGAGGTTCTGGAAAACAGCAGGCCACCTGTCCTGGGACCCACCCTCCCTGCCCAGGGCCCTCAAGGACCCGAGTACGGAGAATTCTACTAGGAAGGAGATGTTGCTCTGAGATGATAATCAACTTCATGTCCCACATTACCGATTCATTTAAACAGAAGCTGTACTTTCCCTCATCCTCTCAATGACATTTTTGTTGCTGCAGTTCAGGAACGAGTGGTTGCTGTGTGATGAATGTAGGACTACAAGTATGACGGGGGTAACAGCCTCCAACGAAGAACATACACTTTGAGTGCCATATTTGGGCGTGCTTTCCTGGAAAATAGCACGCGCGTGGAACTTACAACTTACCCCCCAAAACAGCCTCTGAGTATTTCTGTGGGTGCTTGGTGACCAGAAATGGAAACCATGACCATGGTGCAAGAATAAGGGTGTATGTGGGGGTGGGAGGGGTGAATACTTTATTCCTGACCAAGGAACAGGCACTTTCAAGTCCAGGCTGAGTGTTGACGGACGAGGCCGTGAGGAAATGCATCACATCAGGTCTGCTTCCCTCCAAAGCAGAGTTTAGACACAGACCATCATAAACACACGGACACGCCATCACATCGCCATGGTTAACGAATAGGAACTGGGCTGGGTGGGGAGGGGGAGGCAGTAATCATGGGACGGAGAGAAAAACCATGCGACGGCAAACCAGGCAGCAGAGACGGTCAAAGGGTCTGATCCGTAGCTGCCTTCATCTCCCACATGGCTGATGAGTCACTCGCCAAGGAGATCAGAGCTCCCTGTGCAGAAGGTCAGCAGAAGATGTACTGTGCTGTGAAAGCAGCCCATGCTGTACCTGACTTTCTGCTGACCTTCTGTGAAAATGTACGCAGTGAACAAAGACAGGGAACAGCGAGAGGCTGCCGGGGAGACACATTGTATAAAATCTCCAGCAGTAACAAAACCAAGTCATTCGAAAACTAATCAAAAACTACTCCATGTAACTAACTAAATCTAGAGAGATGGACAGTCGTGATTTCGCTTGATTAAACGGCAATATGCAGTCCCCAATTTTCTACTTCAGCTGGATTTTCTTTGCTGCCTCCAAGACCGATGACACGTTGACCTTGTCCCCAAATTCCTTCTCCCGATGCTCCAGCAATATTCCCTGGAATGATACGTATGTCCGTATTTAGAATCGACACTCATCAAACCACTCACACCAAAACTGACTCCATGTCAATTACTTTACCTGCTGTGCAGGTCCAATCACAAAGACTCCTCCCAAAATAAAGCCCTCCCCCTTGGTGTTGCCATGGTAGCCCTTCTTCCAGACTCGGAGGAGGTTCTGCCAAACACCCAGACGAACCAGGCCTAGACCACCCATCCTTCGATTTTGGGGACCGTAGAAACATTTCTGAAACCCAAATGAAAAAATGAGGGTCACAATACTGACAAATAATCATGACTGAACAAGAGAATGTGCTTTCATAAAGAACTTCAATACCCATGATGCTCCTCCTCACCTTCTCATCCAGGAAGATTTCCCCAGCAAAGAAATTTCTAAAATCCTGGACCTCTCTGCCAATGTTCTCCTTCACCACGGCATACAGAGGGACCCTGAGCTCTTCCAGCTGGGGCTTGAGAGAGGACAGCTCAGAGGCCTCCTGTAGGGGGGTGGCACACCATCACACCCCAGAACCAGCCGATCACCCCCCCCCCCCTCCCCGGAATCCACATACCGAACTCTACAAACACAATAAGAAACTTCAGCAGATCCGTTAACTCCTATCAAGTGCAATATTGACACTCAATGAATACAAGCAGCAAATCAGGCGGCTGCATCAGCATACATGCAGCAAATCAGGAGGCTGCATTAGGATACATGCAGCAAATCAGGTGGCTGCATCAGGATACATGCAGCAAATCAGGAGGCTGCATTAGGATACATGCAGCAAATCAGGTGGCTGCATCAGGATACATGCAGCACACGGGCAGATGCCTGATCTAAGCGTTTCTGAACACGGTGTGATTTAGTGAAAGGTGTGGCTGTTCTAGCATCTTAGACACAGCCACCACCCCGGGACTGCCAACCTCCCCCCACAGGCTACAACCTGCAGTCTCTGCACCATGAACATACCGAACTGATTTTTCATTTTAGTTTGGGTTTGCTAATTTGTACGTCAACATGATATTAAAATTGTACATAGTTTAACGGAGGAGTCAGAGGAGAAATCGAGTTTATTAGGAAGGCGACAAGTGAAAAAATTATTCGGTGTTACTACTAGCTAGCTGGATTTAAAAGGTGTACACACCCATCCATTTATACGTATGAGCATTTACTGAAGCAGCATGGACTAAACGCATCATTCTCTGGATGTACAACCCTAACCCTAACCAACTGGAGTTGGTGGGGTCCTGGGTGTGTGGGTGGGGTCCTGGGTGTGTGGGTAGGGTCCTGGGTGTGTGTGGGCGGGGTCCTGGGTGTGTGGGCGGGGTCCTGGGTGTGTGTGGGCGGGGCAGCCTCCCATACCTCTCTGCACAAAGATCATCCGGGTCTGCGCACCGCCATGACAACGGCCCCCGATTCCTCCCACAGGGACTTGGCCTTCAGGAGCTTCTCATCTGTGTGCGTGAGTGGGGGGGGGGGGGCAACCAGCAAGACATCAACACCACAAGATGTACAAAACTGGGTTCTGCTTCCTCCCTTGGACCCCAAACAGGTGTGCCGACTTTGGTGCCAGATCCGGCACCCCGGTGTACCCCCCCCAAGCCCCTCCCCACATGCTGGGTCAGAAATGTTTTGCTAACCCAGCTCCCACCCCCATGCCCGTATACCCCATTCCTTCCTCCCCGCGTCACCCGGCTAACGGGGGGCACATCACTTAGCCTGTGCGTCATCGGAACCTTAGAGAGCGCTCTGGACCTGAAGCTCCACCATAAACCCACCATAAACCCCACCCCATGTCTCTCAAAGCTGGAGTAGGCGGCAGGCTGGTCACCTCCTCCGATCTCTCTCAGCTCCGCGTCCTGCAGGTAGGTCAGGCTGGCCTGTTCAGGTTTGGGCAGCAGGACGTCCATGTTGGCCAGGAAGATCGCCACCAAGGCTGCACCCACCGTGCCCACCACCAGGGTCCAAATGGCCATTGCCAAGAGCTCCCCCTCCAGGAAGAAGGAGAGCACTGCAGCGGGACACCAAGGGCACAGGAATAACGGAGGGCAGACGGAGGTTCATCACGCCTGCCATTCTGTCAGTCCCTTGTACTGCAGATGAGTGCAAACATGGCCTCGCTACTCCTGTGATTTGGCTGAGGACTCTTACCAGTGCTGTCATTGGGGGGGGGGGGGTAGTAATCCCTTCCCTTGCCAATATAATTACAGAGCTATATATAGTAACTCAAGGAGTCCTATAAGTCATGAATAGATTCTCCGACAATAAAAGGCAGTCTCTGAGAGCGGGTGCGAGCAGAAGACACTGCCCTACAGCCCGTCTCTGTTCTATCCTCCTTACTTCTGTGATAAAGTTCATGAAATATGCAGCCAGTGTTACTGAAATATCTGATGACATGACCTTTCTACAGTGTTACTGTATCTCTTCCTTTGGGAATTTTGCAATGCTTGTTCATTGCCCTGATGGTCCAGCCTTAAATGAACAATAATAACCTTGGTTAAATGCATCTATGTTTAGTTACACTCCGCTGATAAGTGAGTTTGGCTCAGTGTGTGCAATAAACCTCAGGCATTATTCAAACTCTTTAAAAGTCTATCTGTGGGAGTTTAACGCTCTTAATTAAATTCCCAAAAATTATGAGCTTACATTCCTTCACTTTGTGCTGATATCTCCAGTTTAACTTCAGAAGAAAGCCCATACAATATATGCTCAGTCCCTCATTATTCTATAAAATTTTCTATATTCTGCAAAGACTTACCAGACTGCAACCCACCCAAGAAGAGAGTCAGACTCACACTGAAAACTGCCCTTATCGATTTACACACTCAGCTAAGAGATGATGCAAATCCAGAGACGAACGGAGTCATGATTTCACTTCATTCAATGGAAACGTGCAGTGCCCAACCAAGAGGACCAGCTACAGATCAACCATCCACATGAAAAGGTTAAATCAATCTATCTATCTATCCAT
>JAODJW010000041.1:2348544-2366183 GCA_026777045.1 Hyperopisus bebe | reverse complement strand
ATATGCCACCTACATTGTAATGCTACGTAAATATGCTAGCTACATTCTAAAACTACGTAATATATGCCACCTACATTGTAATGCTACGTAAATATGCTAGCTACATTCTAAAACTACGTAATATATGCCACCTACATTCTAATGCTACGTAAATATGCTAGCTACATTCTAAAACTACGTAATATATGCCACCTACATTCTAATGCTACATAAATATTCATACTCAAATTATAACCTGAAGGAAGATTCAGTGTTATTTTGCAAAACCTAGCAGTCAAGATTAGTTTCAAAGTATTTTGCAGGCTTATGGTGTCCTTGACGTACACAAATGTTCTTAATTTCATGTGTGCCTCTGGCTTCTCCCCGCCAGCCCACAGCACATGGATGAAGTCCACCACACAGTGAAGCCCAAACCATTCATTTTTATCTGCAGGACAATGGCCTCTTGCTCCTGCACACCTCTGACTTCTCCTGATGCACTCTTTGCTCCTCCTCCTCCTCCTCCCACATCTTCCTCCGGTGTTCGGCCTCAGCTCTAGCCTCCTCCAGCTCCCCCTGGTACTCCTTCCTCTGAGGAGAATGAAACCCACTGTTTTACATCCTCTTAACGTTCAGCATGTGCTGCTGTCACTCTTTTGGAGAGCTTCTTGCAGCCCTACACCACGACTTTGCGCTTTATTAACAAACGTCCTGTGATTGCCGCTTCACTGCAGCCATTCAGAAGCATCTTTGGCTGCTTTGTAATTGTAATTAAGCCTACTTATAAAATAGTGTTTTTCCTCCCAGGGATTTAAATGATCCTAGTACTAGCAGAATAAATGAAATGTATAGTTATTCACACAGCTAATTCTTATTCAAATTCTGTCTGCTCCTATTGACTGGTTTTGTCTGGCATTTTAGCCACCTGTCCATACAGTGTATATCACATCTGCCTCATGGTTCAGCTGTCTGAAATAGCGGTGACGTGTGTCGTGACCGCCTCCAAGTGGCAGTATGTCAGTATTACCGTCCCGACATGTAACACTCACTTTTCTCTCGTAGTCCCGGTTTTCCCGGTATTTGTAAATCCACTGGGCCAGAAACTCGATGGGGTCCATGGGTCGCTGCTCCACTACTTCTGCCAGTCCTTCCACTAAACATTTACCGATGCTGTTTTTCAGGTACTCCGTGTCCATCTTGGCAATGTATTACTAAATCATAGACGAGATTAAAGATGTATGTGTAGCTGAGCAAAGTAGTTAACACTGTTTAACAAAAGATAGCCAAATATCTTTACATTTCCTTATATATAACCTTATTAAACGACAAATGTGTATGTTATAAACTTGCCCAGATTTCGCAAGTCGATGAGTCGAGTAGCTCTTTAGTTCAAAGTTTTACGTTTGTTAACCTAAACATCAGAATGTAAAATATAATCTATACACAGCATTATTAATGATTTTAAAACATATGCTACCGAAACCTTTCTAAAAGCAGCGAAGCGTCTTTATACTGAAGGATCCAGCGGCGTTCGGAAACAACTTTGGTCTCCATGGAAACGGTGTCGCGGTCTTTATCTTCCCCATAATAAAACTCCCCGCTGATAAAATAAAAATAAATATGATTTATAATTTTATAGTTTATAAATCTGCCTGTATATTGTTTTGTCAGTTTTACTTTCATTGCATTTCAATAAAAACCGTGTGCGTTGTTTTGGTACTTATTTTTGTAAATAGCTTCTCGTTATTACTCAAAGACCAAGTAAACTAACAAAACGTTGCATGTCACTGAACTTTCGACCAGCACAGCCTGCATCAGTGTACATATATAACTAAACAAGAATAAGTGATCGATTAAATAACACGTCATCCGTTCAGCTATCCGTGCGTCGTACAATGAGTACAATTAGAATTCCCTGTGCACAACATCAGTCGGGCTCAGTATTTAAGTTACTTCTGTTTGCTGCGGTACAGCACAGTAAGATATCTCATGCAGCTGACCGTAACTGCGAATTCAACTGTTCTCTAAAATCGTTAGTCTGAGACATTAAATACTTTTGACTAGTTAAATAAACTCCCAGTGTAAAAGTTAATATCGACAATTATGTCAATCGGCCGGACTGTGGGTGTGCCGGGCCCGGCCAGCTGGAGGTGGATGAAACCAGAGAAGGCAACGGCACGGGCAGCGCCGCCTTTTGACCAGGGGAGGAATGTGCTGAGGGGTGCTGGTGGGTGAGACCTCACCCCGCAGCTGCTGCAGTTTTGCTGCTGGAGTGGCAGCAGGAAAGGAGATCCCTGCGCTGAGCTCATCTAGCCTGTACCCAGCCTCAGCTATAAGCCTTCCCAAGGGCTTATGACCTAAACTGACAGGTTGATGGAGTTCCATACTAACTGCATTGTTTTAAACCCACCTTTTAATGTTCTCACTGGTTCCCAAATGACAAAATGGCTAGTTTAGCTCAGTCAGTCTGAGATGTGTGGAAAGCTTGTATGCAGTGTCACCAACTTTGGTCACCTGGCCTGCGTGAGATTTTCAGTTTGAGATGAGTCTGCACACGCATTTACATGTATGTAAGTTTTGTTACCTTGAAATTAGTGTGTATGGTTTGAGTATGGGCTCCATCATGATCTAACCGCGATTGTGGTTGGCTGTGAGTCCCTGGGTAGGTGCTGTGTGGGACACTGGCTGGGCTGCCATCTCTCACACATCTGGCGTGACACTCACACTCACACTCACACTCATACTCACACTCACACTCATACTCACACTCACACTCATACTCACACTCACACTCACACTCATTCATGCTCATGCAATAAATCTTACAGCAAATCTATATTATTCCATTATAAAACCTAAAAATAGCTACATCTAAATCTTTGGGGTAGCCTGCAATCCCTGCAGACTACTTATAAGGAGATAAGACTGTTGCATATATGTAAATTGTGTGTACGTGTGTGCAGACTTGTCTGGAATTGAAAATTCCACGTCAGCCAGCTGACCAGAGTTGGCAGCCCTGCACTGGGAGTCAGACACACACGTGGCACGTAGAGAAGGATGCCACTGCTGATTCAATAGACAATAATTATTATTAGATAGATAATAATTATTTCGGGGGGTGGGGGGCTAGGGTGGGAGGGAAAAACAAAGTTTTGGTTTGTATATAACCTGAAAACATTTTCCAGTCTTTGTCTCTAAGCTTGATGTGTGATTTACTGTAAGCTAATATTGGAGGAGGTGAGTTGAATCTCACATCACAGGATGACCCATTATTGAGTGAACTTATGACATGGGTGAGACAGAGACAGATCAGGGGTTACATTTCAGGCTCATGCTGGGATAGAATCCAGCTCATGAGTTCATTTCAGGTCTTGGAAACATAAAAATTTGTCAGACTGAGATAACTGAAACACTGTTTGCCCCAGACACATACACAACTATTCCAGAAGGTGTGTCACAGCCGGACGGCCAATCAGGGGTGAGGCTTTTCACCCCACCTACTTCTGCGGGTGTTACCCCACCAAGACATACAGTGATATACACTCAGCTCACATGACTGCTGCAGTGGTCAGAGATGAACGGCAGGGAAGCCACTGTGAACGGGCTTTGGTTTCACCCATCAATCAAATACGAGCATGGAAGCAAAAAAGGAGCCAGAGAGCAGGAAGCCGTGGTCCTCCATTAGCAGCCAAGCGAAAGGGCTCAGTTGACAAAGTGATGTAAAGTAAACGATTCTTCCAAGTAACATTTAAGGTAGTATATCCCAGGTAACATTTAAGGTGGTATATCTAATACTGAAAAAGTTACATTATAACAGGGAAGCCCAGCTTGTCAGTCTGGCACTAAAAGGAAAAGAAGTTATAGGCTTTTATTTCCAACTCCTGAAATGAAGGTAATGGTTAATTACTTGACATCACAGACGCCTCTATCTCCAGCCTCAAGGCTGCTTTTAGACCTTGTTCAATGTCCTTTGAACCGACCGAGCCAAGTAAGCTGGGCTTTGGAAACCAGTTTCACAACTGAGTAAACACCAAGTCGTACACATTTCTGGTTGTTAGCCTTGAGTTCCAGGACCAGATGGATCCAGCTGGGCCTTTTCACTGAGGTTTTTGGCTCTGATTGGACTAGGTTGAGAATGTTGTTGGAGATCTACCTCTGATGGGTGTGCACATGGCCGTTCAGTCGAGGTACATTAAAGGTTCAGAGATGCGCTAGGTGACACCACTGTCACTGAAAGTACTGGGACATTTCGTCATAGCGGCGGGTTGTGTACATAGTGGGGACCAAGCCTGGAACATGTGCTGTGTCAATAGCTGGGACACGGTAACCGATGACAGAAGGACACAGAATGTGATTAAACAACAACAACGTTGGCGACTCCCCTTATCCAGGGCACAGGGTATGAGGGTATCATCAAGGTCCATCTTTGGCCTGCCACCCTTTCCCATTAAGGTATGTAGGAGAATGGAAAATATCCCTTTTTAAAAATGAATTCAGTCGTTTCCTTTGCTTTTTCCCCAGATGTATCCATCCACCTACTGTCTGCATGTTCTGGTCAACGTTAGATGGGCCTGGAGCCTGAACCAAGCAGCACAGGGCACAAAGCTGGGGTACACCGTGTACAGCAGGGGTCTCAAACTCCAGTCCTGGGGGGCTGGAGTCCTACACATTTTTGGGTTTCCCCTCATTAAACACGCCTAATTCAACTCCTTGCACCTCCTTGTGCTGATTTCCACAGCTGAATCATTTGTAGTGGGAACAGGGAAAGAACTAAGCTACACAAGACTCTGTGCCCCCCGGACTGCAGTTTGACACCCTTGCTGTACAGGATGCAAGGCCATCACAGGGTACAAGGCTGGGATACACCCTGTACAAGATGCCCCCGCCATCACAAGAACTAACGAGGGCTAGAACTAAATGCAAAGGACACACTTACAAGACAAGCAAGACACACTTACAAGACAAGCAAGACACACTTACAAGAATCACACTCAATATCTGCAACATCTAAAGAACCTACAAACGCACAATGACCAACAGAAGAATAGACAAGGAACAGACGTGGGCTATGACAAGTAACCAAACACTAGGAAGTAGGAGTAACAAGAAACAGGTGAGGGTAATTAACAATCACGACTTACTCAAACATTACGAGAGACTAGAAACAGAGGTTATAGAACATTACTACAGAGTAGATAGAAACAGGGGTAAATATAAAGGTACCACAACAAGGATCCATACAGAAATACCTGAATATGTAACTAACAAGGTTATACACAACAATTTTGGGGCACAAAATGTCCAACAGCCCATGCCAGTAGGGTTGCCCGGTCCCAGTTGCCCACTTAGTCCATTCAGCCACATGGTTGCCTGGGGAGCAGGGAGACACACTAGGAACCCTGGGAAGCACCGGCAAAACTGGACGGCCACTGACACCAAATGGGAAAATGATGGAAAGAATGGGAAGAGGCAGGGACTGATCCTGACATTAGTGATGTCAGTGCAGTCAGACTCTAAGCACTGCCATAAGTAGTTTTCAAAATCAAAGACAGAGGACAGGAAAGAAAACAGTGCAAAACAGGTCTAGAATAAAAATCATCTGACGACTTCACCTAACCCTACCCTGGCAGGTCAGTCTTGTACCCTTCAGAATGAAGTCAATGTCCATGACTCAAATGGACTCACCATAACCAACCGCATACTGAAGAGTTCAGGTCACTTCCTGACCCTATAGCTTCTTTCTTTCCTCTCAGCTAGATGATTTACAGCCGAGAGTGACAACGTTTTGTCACCTGTGTCCATGTCTTCACCATCGTTGCTGGTCATTAATCTTTGGTCTAGCGTGGTCATTCAGTAATACAGTAGCGTGTCTAACTCCTTCTTTTAAATATGATCTTTACAGCAATATATCACTCAAAAACAGTGTTCACCTTCTGTGTGTCTGCATTATGTTTTATGATGGTCTTTCAAGGTCGTGGCACCATCTGGCACTACCTGCGTTGGAAAATGAAAGGCGTTAGCAGTTTCATCGTGACCCTTTTCGGAGATGCCTGTTTCTGGAGCCTTTTCCTACTATAAACAGTATGGGAATCAGCTTCCTGTTTTTGCAGACCTCCTTCTCCCCAGTAGCCAGCTGAGATAGAGTGCTGGAGTCTGTATCCTCACTCGCCAGTTAATTACAGCACATCAATGTGGTGTCAACACCACGGCTTCTGTCACACTTCAGTTTTCTCCCCTGCCTCTCCAGGAGAGGTTGACGGTGGTCTGGAATGGCCAGGCTGGTGTGAACCTTGCCCCTTCACCTAAACTCAGTCGCAGTGAAGCTAAATGAGAAGGTGACAGAGAGAGTTAATATCACAGTAAGCTTCTCCCACCCCCTGGGATAGTGCAGCCACGTTCTCGGGGAAGGAGCTAAGAAAGTAAGCATGGTACTTGAGGGGTTAAAAGAAAGATTTCCCCCAAAGTTTGAATGGCCCTCCCTGCTCCCCCACCCCCACCCTCTACACGGAATGGTCTGCCCCGCGCATTCACATGACCCGCATGTGTGTTTTCTTTTGGCCATATATAGGGCCTGCGTCGTGGGCAGAGACTCGTGTGACGGACTGCCGGCGAGCCACGCGGGGTTTGGTAGAGAGTGTACCCCAGGGGCAGTGGGGAATCCTGTGTACCGCCTCTCTGCCTGCGGAGGAGAAGGAATTCCAGCCTGTTCTTTTAGCCTTTGTTCTTGGTCCCTGTGTTTTTTTTGCTTTCGCTCCACCAAGTGTGCCGCGGTCTCCAGCCATGAACGGGCCAGTGGACGGCCTGTACGACGCCCTGCATGATGACGGGTCTTTCATGTTCACGTCAGAATCTGTGGGAGAGGGCCACCCTGGTGAGTGAGACCCCCCCCCACCCCCCCCTGAGCATGCTGCCAGGAAAAGCCTGCATGGTTGTAGTTTTTTATAGAAGCTGGAGGCTGGTTATCTCCTTGGTTGGCGATTAGTTGGGCAGGACAGTGTGAGTTTACCAGCCTGTCAATTGCCGGAGGTAGTATTTTATTGACAGGGAAGTGTCCCGTCATATGGTAGTATTGTGGCATGGTGTATGCGAGTGTGTGTGTGAGAGAGAGAGTATATTTGTGTGTGTGCTTCTGTGTGTGTATGTGTGTGTGTGTGTGTGTGCATGTGCGTGTGTGTGTTTGTGTGTGTATGTGTGTGTGTGAGTGGGTATACCTCACCTTATGGGGACACAATGTCCCCACAACATGATGAATACCCATTTTTTCCCCCTTCAATTTAATAAAAATCTGTGACTGCAATGAAAAAACTAAAAATGCAAAAACTGTTGTATTTCGCTTGGTCACTTATGGTTATGGTTAGGGCTGGGTAAGGGTTAAGGTTGTCATAGTTAGGGTTAGCATTTTTCCCAAAGAAATGAATGAGCGGTCCCCGACATGTGCGTGAGTATGCACAAATACTCTAATACTACTATGCACAAATACTCACAGCTACACCACCCCCCCCACACACACACACACACACACCACCCTAAACACGCTACACATTGTGCAGACACTGGTCTATGCCCAACACCTGCTCATCCAAACCCCACTAACGTTAAGGTTTCAGTGTCCTCACCTGTACCTCAGTATTCTGACATGCAGGAAGGGCTGAAACCTTGTTTAACTGGTTAGGTTAGTAATGTACTTCTGTTACATTATGGATATTAAGCCCTAATCTGGCAGCATGAACATATTTTAGCCTTAGCATCAACACATGCAGTTACAAGTGTGTGCACATATGAACACACGTGTTTGAGTCTAATTTTGGATGTGCTGAGATACTTCTGATGGCTCCGAAGCATAAACACCTCGTGGCATCTTTCCCACTCTATTACCCCACCAGTGAAATGATCACTACAGCACCCCCTTTTGTCAGGTTTGTGTCACTGCCTCAGATACTTGGGTAAGGATTACCTTTCTTCTGCTTAGTGACATGTAATCACGTAAAAAGGAGGCAGACCTGCAGAGCTATCTCGCTAACCTCTAGCAGGATACGTAACAGACTTACTGTTGCCCAACAGTGGCCCCTGTTTTTGTGTTTTTTGTTAATGTACGTTTCACTGAAAATGTGTCTGCTATCGGAGTTTTTCCCCTGCAGTACCAAAGGGCAGATAAGCAGACTGCATCAGAACTCTATTCAGATCTCGTATTGATTTTGCACTGGGAGAAAAACTGCAAACATTGAACAGCAAAATGATGTGCCCTGCCACCCCCTGCAGGAAGAACAGCTGAACTGCGCCCTTTACTCTCCCGCTTAGGCATATTAATGAGACATCTCCCTAATTGTCCTGTTCCAGACAAAATCTGTGACCAGATAAGTGATGCTGTGTTGGATGCACATCTGAAACAGGATCCGGATGCCAAGGTTGCTTGTGGTGAGTGCTCTAGTCTGTGCAAGCCTAGCTTCATCAACAGCTTCGAGTGACTGGACTTTTTGGATATGAGTTGGTTCTGAATGGATGATATGGCTTGCAGAAACGGTGTGCAAGACGGGTATGGTGCTGCTCTGTGGAGAGATCACGTCTAGAGCCAACATAGACTACCAGAAGGTGGTGAGAGACACAATCAAGCTGATCGGCTATGACAACTCTGAGAAAGGTGTGAGCTTGTAGGGGTACGGAAGCGTCTGGCCAGTTCACGATGTCCCAGTGCAGCTTCAAGGAAGCTGTATGAGAATGAAGCAAATTTTTGGTTTTGATCAGACATTCCTCCTTTAAGCATCTGGGCCTGGGATTAATTCCGGTGTTTGATCCATAATCCAACAAATTACAATGAACTATGTTACAATGTGTTCCATTGTTAGAAATCAAGTGGTTTTATGTCAACCAGAAATTTCTTTGAAGACATTGAAACTTTTTAATGTTGTAACCCTCTTTTGCACCGTCACATGCTTTTACTAGTAAATATTGGGAAAACCTGTGGATTTAGGTCAGGGTTCCCCAGTTCCAGTCCTGGAGCCACATTGTATATCAGTGTGCAGATTCCCCTACTCAGACACATGCATTTGATAGACTGGTAACTGATTAAGGTATGTTTGAGCAGGGAAATCCAACTTTGTTGGATTCTGGCCCTCAGGGTTTGAGGAACCTTGATTTAGGGAGGTGCCCATTCTTCAGCTTCTCTGTCTGCCTTTAGGCTTTGACTACAAGACCTGCAATGTGCTGGTGGCCCTGGAGCAGCAGTCTCCAGACATCGCCCAAGGTGTCCACATAGACCGAGATGAGGAGGACATTGGTGCCGGAGACCAGGTAAGGTCTCGGGTACACCGAAACAGGATTTCTGGTGTGCATCAAGGTCAAGTCAGCTTTACTGTAAGTCAGGAAACCACAGAATGCATCTATGTCTTCATTCATGAATAAGGGAGAAGTGGATCAAATCAACACACAAACCAGGACACCTGACTCTTCTTCTGAGATAGCCACACCCCTTCAAACAGCCAATGAAATTATTATTTAAGGATACCTGTATCTTGTCCAAGATAGTGTAAGGTCATTGCAGATAAAAACTGATTAGTCTTCATATAGAGAGATAGCAGTTAGTGGTGTCCTGCTCAGACAAATCCTTTGGGTAACTCTGGCTAGTCATACAGGTTAATCCCGTTGTTTGGACTTCATACAGGGTCTTATGTTCGGCTACGCCACTGATGAGACTGAGGAGTGCATGCCTCTCACCATTGTCCTTGCCCACAAACTCAATTCTAAGATGGCAGAGCTCAGGCGAGACGGCACCATCCCTTGGCTTCGTCCGGACTCCAAAACCCAGGTACCAGAGTCTAAACCCAGGTGGGAGCAGTTGTACTGACATGCTGCTTTCTATTCGAGATTGCAGTGATGTTTTGGAAGACCATTGCACACCATGGATTGAGATACTGGCAGTAATGCTGAATTTTGGATGAGCTACAGTAGTTAGCATGACCATAGTAAGACAGCCCCAGTGATTCAGAAGCCTGCCGAAATCTGTTCTGCTGGGAAAGCCACTCATTTTGCACCACTCAGACGAATGGGTGGGATGGACTGCAAGCGACCTCGTAAGGAACGGAGATTCGGGGAAACATCCACCTGTTGCTCAGCCCCACGGCATGTCTAAGAACGCCAACACTCAGTTTGGCCTGGCTTGGAAACTGAAACCCTGGTGCTATTTTGGAGTTCTTGAGATTCCTTTGATCAGGAGCCCAATGAATGAGATGCACAAGTGTCCTTAGCTAGTGTGGCTTAAGGTTTCTAAGGTTTCATCCTGAGCTTCCATGTATACTCTACAACTGTGTGACCTGGTTTAGAAAGCCTTATTTCAGACCCTACATGGATGGCAAATATCCAGTTATGTATATTTTTCTTGAGGCCATACCATGTCACCGTGCAGAAATAGCTGAGTTTGATTTTCAGCAAACAAAGTAGACCGTGGAGGTTGCCTGTAATTGGTTTATGCCAATGCTTTTTTGCTGTCTTCCTCCTTCCAGGTTACAGTGCACTACACCCAGGAGCACGGTGCAGTGGTGCCCAAGAGGGTTCACACAGTAGTGATCTCCGTGCAGCATGATGAAGATGTCTCGCTGGAGGAACAGAAGCAGATCCTGAAGGAGAAGGTCATCAAGGCAGTGGTTCCGGCCAAGTACCTGGATGATGGGACCATATATCACCTGCAGCCCAGCGGCCGCTTTGTCATTGGTGGACCCCAGGTGACTCAGCAACCATGACACCCCCCATCACATCAAGAACATGCTTGATGTTGCCTTACCATCTGTGTCTGGCATGAGTGTCTCCTGATGACTGATGTGTCACATGAACTAATTCAAGAGGAACAGGTTATGCTTTGTGATCCAAAATGTTGAGGGATAATGGAGGAGACTCTCTAGTGGATTGTAGGCCGCTGTGACATGGGCAGCTTCTCTGTTGGCAGGGAGACGCCGGTGTGACTGGCAGGAAGATCATCGTGGATACATACGGGGGATGGGGCGCCCATGGTGGCGGCGCCTTCTCCGGGAAGGACTACACCAAGGTTGACCGGTCTGCTGCTTATGCAGCTCGCTGGGTTGCTAAGTCACTGGTCCAGGCAAAGCTGTGTAAGAGGGTACTGGTGCAGGTGAGGTTTAGCGCCATCAACTGGGAGGGGGAGGGTATTTGACTCCTATTGCTGTATTTCCATGGAATTGTGTGGAATTCATATCTATTACTCTAATATAACACATAGTACAGTAAATAAAGACCTAGGATTGCAACTTTTGCTGGACGTCATAGTACGTGAATTTCCAAAAGTTTCTGCAAAGTTGCCGAATATAAAGCAAAACGAGGCAAACCCTCTAAAAATGATGCTAATGCTAACAACTGTTTAGGGCTGATCTACTTCCCAGGTCCTCCTTGCTGTTTTTCTTTATAGCAGCTATTCCTGTCAAATGGATGCATGGCTGATATCCAAGCACTTTATACCGCAGCTTATGCAATGCAGACTGGGCATGTGACCTGGTGCAGACATGTGACACGACCCTTTTTTGTACCGCGCAGGTATCCTACGCCATTGGGGTGGCCCACCCCCTGTCCATCTCCCTCTTCACCTATGGCTCCTCTCAGAAGACAGAGAAGGAACTCCTGGCGATCGTCCACAAGAACTTTGACCTGCGGCCAGGCGTCATCGTCAGGTGGGCTCCTGAGAACGAGTTAATTCTCTGCTTCCGAGTCTTACGCATGTTGCAAGTGTAGGTCAAACTTATGATTTCTTAGGAATCTGCTTTTCCTGGTGCAGTTAAAAGCAGATATTTCCACTACAATGACTAGCAACTAATAATAATAATAATAATAATAATAATAAAAATAATAATAATAATAATAATACCATAGCATGTTCAAATGCTTTGGCCTTGTGCCGCTAGTGCATCACCATTCTATCTCATTATGCACCCGATTGCATCTTCAGATCCTTATCAAAATCCTCTCTGTGTCTCAGGGACCTGGACCTCAAGAGGCCGATCTATCAGCGAACAGCATGTTACGGCCACTTTGGCAGGAAGGAGTTCCCCTGGGAGGTGGCAAAGGAGCTGGCGCTGTAGTCACCAGACCCGTGCGGTTAAGGGGGCGGGCGGCCTGCTGCTACAGGCGGCCTGCTGATACAGGCGGCCTGCTGCTACGGGCCAGATACGTTACAGCAAAGCCCAGCTGCCAGCGTCATCGGGGACTGGGGCGGCTTGTAATTCAGCCGCCCAAACACACAGAGTTACAAATCAGTCAGAAACCAGCTGCTTAACCTCATATACCTCGCTATTCTGTTTATTTTTCAATCAACGCCAGAAAAAATTTAGGGTGGTCAACAAGTCTTTTCGTTTTAGAACAATTCTTTCAATAGATGTTCAGTATCCATGCTTAAAAACAATCTATTTTAGTATAATAATTCAGTATATATTTAAAAAGCTTGCTTGGAATATTTTCCTGTCATAACATTACCTTTAACCTGCTAGCCAGTCGTTGTCATGGTAACAGAAGTACAGGCTCACCAGTTAAAAGCTGGTTTGTGTTTTGTCATCTTAAGTCACCGCCTGCTTCTGCAGGTTGGATATCTAATTACCCAAACTTAACTATAGGGGACAATGAAATTAGACCTATATATTTCACAAGAATGCCTTTCAGCGATTAGGCAGAATTAGCAGATGACCAATCCTGCACCAAGCTCTTCCACGCTTTATGACATGCAGCAGGAAATGACACATCCTGCCCAAGAAGAGGCCAGAGCAACCGTGAGAAACATGTAGGATGTTCCGGCCTTAGTTTGTTTTTAACCTCTGCTGACTTGCATGCATCAACATCATGTGATAATTTTAGACTAACATATTTCAAAGTCAATGAGACAAGTTACCCAAAGATAAGAATGATTATGGGCTACATTAATCTTCAATGTAGGGCTTTGGTTTAAAACTAAATGTCATAGATGGGTTTTAAAGAAAAAATGCTGTCATATGTAACACCAAAATGGATTTTTAAACCCAGTAGACTTTTCTAGCCATTACATGTGGGTTTTGGACTGGAGCTAGAGCATCGTCACTGTGCCTCAGATATCTCACATCTAGATCTTCGGGTCTAAATATCAGCGATACATCAGTCCAAAGACCATGTGACCCATCAGAACATGACGTGGGACCTGTTGGGGGCTCCTGTTAAGGTCCAATAGTCTGTCTGCTGTTCCAAGAGTCCATGTGTACCACAAGTCAGATCTTCATTTAGACCATAATAGCGTCCAGCATGCTCCGTGTTCCATCCAGCATTCATAAATGGAATGAGGTTCTCTGCACGCCGTGACCACATCTGATGAGAATACCCTTTGATTTTGGTAGCAAGTGTCATCCCTGTAATTCATAATGGCTGTAGGCTAATGGCCGCTATGTAGCCATATGTTTGGTCTTAACTAATTGGAGATTGATTATCATCACGGCTCTGACTTTGATTCTCAGTTCAAGCACAATCCTGCGGCTTAGAGACACAACTTCACTGCCATATAAATGCTAGTTCTGGGAAGCACAGTTGTGGTACCAGTTTGTACACTTGTGTTATTTGTCCCTTTCAGTTCAGTTTGGTAGCCAGTCTACACTTAACCTTTAATTTTTTTGTGCTTTTGCTCCAGCTTTGATGTTGGTTAAATGAGCTGGACCTGAATCAGGTGTATTTGTGAGCCAGTGCTGCTTCTCAATGTCCTGGATGATGCACACATTTCACTTTTAGGGAGACACCTCGACTCCTTGAACATGAGATTCCTAAAACAAAGTGTGTAGAAATTGCTAAAATATTTTCCCCCAAAATGTGGAATTACATTTCTGCAGTTCGAGTGCCAGTTCTGTATTTTTATCAGAAATCAAATGTCAACACAGTCTCACTGCTAACAAATGCCTTACAAAACATGAGCCACCATGATGTATTGATATGATAAAGCAATAGTGAAAGCCAGAAATGTTCCCGTGACCCTGGGGTGGCTGAGCACGAAACTGAGGAAAGGCATGGTTATGAAACAAGCTCACCACCTGACCCCCGGGGACTGGGGTGAGGGACCAATTTCAGGGAGCTAAGTAACGTCACACGTTTCATGTTTGTGTTGCAGGAGGGACACATTTTAACTGCGCACAGGCTGGGGAGTCTCCTCACAGCTAATTCTCATTTAATCCGCTACGGCTTCAGCGTTAACGTTTGGTCTCCTGAGTGCAGACCAAGGTGCTGCTTGCTGACCAGGGCTCCATTTTTAGAGTCATCATTCATCTACATCCTCTAAATTAGGGGTGGGAAATATTACCTGCAAAGAGCCAGTGTGTATGCAGGTTTTTGGGATAACCTTTAGGTCAGCTGTTCGAACCCAGGTGTTAGGACTCGTCAGCTAGCCAATACTCTGATTAGTAATATAATTAGTGAGCTGCAGCAAAAACCCATATTCACTGTGGCCCTTTCTGGACAAGACTGAACTAGATCTTTTGGAGAAATCTAAAATTGTAAATAACTTTTTACAAAATTAGTAATTTCACCTAAAATTGCATGTGTTTTCTGTTTATTTTTTAGATGTAAACATAAAATCAGAAAGAAAATAAAACCTTTTTCTGGATTTTTTATTGAGTGTACAATTCAAAGTCTTACATAATCTAAGCAACATTGTCCTCCTTACTGCTACTTAAAACTTTTTTCAACCTCTAGAAAATCTAACACGTATTGAACAGTTTAACATAAAATCACAGGATTAAATCTTTGGTTTGAAAGTAGAAAAAAGGCACAAAACATCACTGCAAGATTTCACTGTCCAGACTTCAGCCAGCTCACTGCATGCAGTGAGTGTAAGGCCAGTGAGTTCCGCAGCCATGTCTGCATGTGTGAGATACTTGCCATTGTTTAAGGCACATTGAATCTCCCCAGTCTCTGCTATTTCGCCACAAGCCCTCTCTCTTCCTCTGGCCCCCACCCTAGCTGAGAGAGCGCTTGGCGGTGACAGGGGTCTTCTCACCAGTGTAGGCAAAGCTCACATCTTTCTGCTCCTGTGGTTCTCGACCTTCTTGAGACATCACCTTAAATCTGTAGTTACCCCTGTGAATCTGCACCTTCCAACTGGCATCAGATGCCTGCCCATGGCCCCCACTGCAGAGATCCACCAGCTGCCTGGCGCCGGTTCAAAGTCACCTGTGGCCCTTGAGCCAGCAGCAGAATCACCGTCCCCGTGCTCCAAGTTCGCACTCTTGGAGGCTGAGCAGCAGCCATCCAGGATTTACATCCACATCCCAGCAAATACTAATCTGATGATACTGCACATCCATGACGCATCCTCAGTAAAGCGTGGCCTGGACACTGTAATAAAGACATACAGAATGCTAACGTGCTAATATCGCTGCACATCCAAAAACACATTGTCCTTTTGTTTCTGGATTCAAGAAACAAATTATATGTTTTTTGATACTCCAACTACAAGCTGGTAAGAAGTTGTACTGGATTTTCCTGAGACAGAAAAGACAAATTAAAGAAAAAAAGAAAAAAAAAAAGAGTGGATAGGAATACACATCTATTACGGCTTGTTGCATTTCTGTAAGACAGCAGCCCTGAAGGTAAAATACACCCGCTGACTTTTACTGAAAGAGAATCTGGAGTCTTGCTATAAGGTGCGACAAGAATAAAAGCTACCAAAATCGAACAATGTAGTGACCTCTTCTGACCACAAGGTGTCAGCCTTTCATTGAACAAGAGATCCTTAAAAAATACAGTTGGAGACTGAAGCAGGCAGACTGGCCGTAGAGTGGCTGTATTTGTCTTTTTTTGTAGGTACTATTAAAATTACCATACCAGCACATCACAATGTATATTTTGGCAAACCTTTTTTTTTTGGTCTAAAACAGTTGTAGTTTAGGGCTGTTTTCCTTGCATAGTTAAAAGCGACTTGCATGTGAACTTTATGTTCTTGCATTTGAAAGCACTGTGGTGGGGATATGAGAACAAGGCAAAGGAAGATTAATAGATTTCCCACCATGTGACAGATTTCTTCTGGAAAAGCTTAAGTTACAGCCAATCAGTGATTTGTAAAATTAAAAAAGAAATCCTTTTGCTCTTTTCCGTTTCCATTACAGGCCCACGCTTCTAAGCTACAACGATGGTGGATTTCTGGGGAATCAGCAAATACTACATTCACTAAAAACACTATCAGGTTTTACCCCTTTATGCTGGAAAAAGCAGCAGCTTTCAACAAACTGGTGTGGGATTAAATGCCGTCAATTTAAATTGACATTTAATTGACTACAAACCCTCCCAAACAGTTAAATTAGCACATACTTTGTATGTTGTCCCCAATATTTTTTTTTTACTCCATCAAGCACCAGGGACAGGAGGAGTCTGAGAGTCACACTGGATGCCCTGCTTCCTCCTGCAAAATGTCTCATTACCCATCATGCGTTGCTGAAGTCCCAGGTGTCCATCCTGGTCCCCGCGAGAAGTGCTCTGGGGTGGTATGTTTTGGTTGGAAGGAACCCTTTTTACCCAGGGGGGGGTGGTGGGCCTTTCAGGGTCCCTGTGCTCCTTGACGGTCCTTTCTGCTGGACCTTGAGAAGTCAGGAGGCCAGTTTGGTCATTGGTTCTCAGAAACAGAGAAACTTCGGCAGGTCAGCCACGCATAAAGCTTTGGCCACGCCCTCTGTGAGCCCAAGTGAGGGAGGAAGAAGCCCCTGTTGCCCCTCCTGAAGGTCCCCCTGCCCTCTCGTCAGTGGCAGATCCCATGTCCGGCTGGCAGAAAGTCTCTTAGGGCACCCAGCCCTCAACTACAGCATGGACACGCCGTCGGGAGGGTGCAGGTGACTCGGCCCTGTTACCTCCTCCGCCTTGCGCTCACTGCGACACGAGCCCCGCGAGCCCCCGCCCCGGGCCAGCACCATCAGGGTGTCACTGGACACGTCCCCAAACTCGAAAGCAAATGTTCCATAGAAGAGCATGATGATGACGGCGAAGACCCACTCGAAGATGGCCGAGGCGTGTTGCAGCGCAAAGCTCTCCTGAACAAAGAACGCGCCACCTGAAGGGCAGGAGGTCAAGGAGCTACCAGCAGGGGGCAGTGTTTACGAAGCCATAAAAACTATTACCGTCTATAATGCTGTAATGAATGTTTTGGAAGGTGTCAAGTTGGCATAAGAACATTCCCTCCACACACACCCACACACATGATTGTATTCATATCTTTGTGGGGCCCATCCTTCCATTTCTATGGGCATAAGCCTAATCCCAGCAATGACGCCCTTACCCCCTACCCAGCCCCAACCTTAACCATAAGTGACCAAACAAAACACAAGACTTTAAGCACTTTTAGTTTTTTGATTGCAGTCACAGATTTTTAAAAAACCGAATAAATTGTGGGGACATTTGGTCAATGTAATATACACACACACACACACACACACACACACACACACAGCCGGAAGGATACTGAGCACCAGGGAGACGAAGGCCAGCAGCGCCATCCCCAGGCGTAAATGGGCCACGCCGTACTCCACCTGGGTCTTGGCGAGCCGGTAGGTCAGCGCCGACTGGAGGCCCACAAACAGCATGCTGGTAGGGAAGGCCACCCCCGCCCCCACGTAGTGCAGCACCTTGGCGTAGTCCACCTATGGGGGGGGGGGGGGGGGGTTGGGGCCACA
>JAODJW010000041.1:2329320-2342844 GCA_026777045.1 Hyperopisus bebe | reverse complement strand
GGGGGGGGCGGGTTAAAGGAGAGGGACCTCATGACAGTGAGAGATACCTGGTGATGTGCCCCCACCCCATGCCTCACAGATCTTGCCTTCAACACTTTCCAGAGCGCCGATGGGACGATCCGCCGGCCCAACATGCCATGCCGATGTTTTCAGCCACGTTTCCACTTTTGTGGAAAAAGTTTCCTGGGAACGAAACGTGTTCCTAACTGAAACAGCCTGCTGGTTCTTCCTAAGAGATCAGTGCTGTGGTTGACTTGGGAGAAATATCTCGCGTTTGGTCTCCATTTCCGCTCAGAAACAGGTGGCCCACAACCGAAAACCAGAGAGCTAGCATTGAAATATGTTGCAGGTGCTTGTGTTAGACGCTCGCTCACAGCGCCCCCTACAGGGACGCCGGCGTAAGACGCTCGCTCACAGCGCCCCCTACAGGGACGCCGGCGTACGACGCTCGCTGTGTCCCCTACATTTGTTTGTTCTGCAGCTCACTGTAGACTAATATTTTCCATAGTCTGTAATTCCACAAAACAAACACGAAAAGATAAAGACACCGCAGGTGACCAGACTCCAATAAACAGAGACCGCCGAACGTCCATCAGTCCAACGAGGAGCCACCGGGACACTTAAAAGTCACCCGATCTCAAGTCCACAGTTTAGTGTCAATACACAAAGCCAAACTCCACGGAAACAGCAATCGAAAGGGACCGGACACGTCTAAGCTGGGGTCCGGCCACATTTTAACATCATCTTAGTGAACATGCTGTGTTTGGGAAGGTCTGTGTGGCTCCTCGTCATGTCTGGGGGGTGCGCATGGTCAGTGTGAACTTTGGGAGAATGTCTGGGTTGAAGGTGGTGATCCCCCCCCCCCCAATCAGACCAGCATAATCATGTAGGAGAGGTGGGGGGCAGGAATGTACCCCAGGCTGCATAGGGCACACAACTGGGTACACCTGAGATAGGATGCCAGTCTGTCACGGGGCACAGGGCTGGGGTACACCCCGGTTAGGATGCCAGTCTGTCACGGGGCACAGGGCTGGGGTACACCCTGGACGGGATGCCAGCCTGTCACGGGCCACAGGGCTGGGGTACACCCTTGGACATACTATTATGAGCGGAGGGGCAGCATGCGTGCAGACGCTTCACTTACCCATGAAGGAGCCGGTGCTGCAGATGAGGCTGAAGAAGCAGCTTTCAGGGGGCAGGCTGCCACACTTACTGTGGGGGGAAAACGGGGGGAGACGTTAGCCAGTGTGGGGTTTAGGCAGCCGCTCCCCCTGAGAGGTCCGGAGAAGATGAGATAAGGACCCGGGGTGCCTCCTGTGAGCAAAATGTGGCCTCGGTGACCAGGTGAGACCCTGCACTCTGATCACCAGCAGTGAGCCCCCCCCCGCTGTTATCCTGTAACTGCCCCCGGGACACTGTGTAACCAGCACTGAGACACGGGGCTGCCCAGCTCCACTGGAAAAGCTTTACTCTGCTGCCAAACAGAGGGTCCCAGGGGATGAGAGGGGAACCTGGATATGGGGGGGGCGGCGCTGGTATCAGATCCTCAGGCCCCTTCCTCCACCATGCCGCTGTAGCCCCCGGAGCCTCACAGATGTGGTCGCTGACCTTTTACCTACTGCAGACGAGAGAGCTACTCCACGGTCAGGAGGTGTGCCAGGAGGTGGGGGGGCGTGAGCAGGGCCGCGGGGGCTCCAGACACTGCAGCGCTCTGCTATTTTAGACACAGGAAGTCACCTTCCCCACCCGAGGCCGCACAAGGGAGTGCCAGTTCCTCAGAGGATGCCAGGATCCCTCGTGTGAGGAGAGCAGGGGGGGGGGGTGTGTAAGACAAAAAAATAAAGAGCAGGAGGAAACCTAGATGTACGACTGCAGCTTCAGAGCCAGGGTCCCTGTTGATCTGAAAAGTCTGCGAAGCTCCGCAACTGCAAGTCAGAAGCTTCAGGAAAGCAGACGAGGGCCGAAGTCTCACATGGCCCTGGACTCTGTGCCACCATGCGAAAGCTAATTCTAGGTTTCTTTCAGCCTCACTGCTGGGATCCACGTACCTCACAGGAACACTGCCTGTCCACAAGCCCCGCCTTCTTCTGCTAGTGCCAAGGTGGGCTCCGCTCCCATTGGCCGGCTTCTCTCAGCCCATGTAAGGGCCACCTCTCTTAATTGGCTGGCTGTGGCTGCCGGGCTAACATCATGTACCAGGCCTGTGTGAGACGGCCCACTCTAGGTCTTTTCTCCTTTTCTACAGGAAGATCAATCAGGTCCTGCTGCATTCTTCCCTGACCTCAAACTCCCAGTCTGACTCCAGTTCTGATCCAGCCATGACACACAAACCAGGCTGGCTTTCTTAAAAGCCAATCGCACACAAATATACACACACAAAGTCCCCACAACGTGGTAAAACCTGCCACTATTTTAGCTTGTGGAGACATCTTTCAGGTCCCCAAAACATAAACATTAATTTTACTAAAATCTGTGACTGCAATCAAAAACGTAAAAATGCCAAAAGTCTTGTATTTTGTTGGTTACTTATGGTAAAGGGTGGGGCTGTGTAAGAGGTTAAGGCTGTCATAGTTAGGATTACAGTTTTGCCCATGTCTGCTTCTCTGTGAGAAGGCTTCTTTAATACAAGAGATTGTGTAGTCAGCCAAATTACTGATTACAGGGAAGGAATTTTTGTTGGGTGAAAAGACAGTAGGAAGGATGGGAACTGTGGGTTAGGGTTAGAGTTCTATTTGCTGCGTAATACCGGCTGGGGGTCTGAATGGACCCACCGCACACTGACCTGATCAGGGGCACGTTGTCCAGGGTGCAACACAGCACAGGTCCCCTCTGCATGGACAGGTCCACCTCACAGGACTGGTTATACACCCTGCAGGGCGGAGGGTGACAGTCAGCTGGAAGCTGCACGCACACACGGCCGAACGTGTAGCCAGCGCGGCGAACTGCCTTCCAACTCTGAGGAAAACGATTAGCGATCAAAACGGACGAGAAGAAAACCGAATTTTTAAACAGTAATGGATCTATCTTGAAGTTCGAGGTCAAGATTCTTTGTCGCCATCTCGCCATATAAGGACGCGTGGGCCAACCATGGGGCTGCTGGGAAATTTTATTTCTCCAAAGGTGCTGTGCAATTCAGAAGGAAGTAGAGAAAATAAAACTCCGCTCATTCGCACCTCTGTCAATCAGTCAAGCAAGCATCTGACATGAAAATAAATATGTTCGACCTAAAGATAGAGATGATTACGCGTCAGGCACCCTGACAGCCAGCTATGGGACGGCACTTGTCGCCAATCGGCCGTCTGGGGCTCCGCGGAGCAGCGGGGGGAGCAGAGAAACTCCAGAGTGACAAGGACGTGGCGGAGAGAGCTGAATTCCAGCTCGTTGGGAATGGGGCCACGACGTACATAACTTACAGGGGTGACAGGACCCAAGCGGGGGGAGGGGTGGCGGGTGACCCCCCCCACAAGGGCCTTTAGAGCGAGCCTGCCAGAACTGGGCTATTCTCACAGTGAACCCAATGCGGAGACGGAGCCGGCCGAGGGTGAGACAGGTGTCATGCGATCGGCCATTTAAAAATACAGTGGGGGGGGGGGTCGAGCCTGTGAAACGTCAGAAAGTAACACGGCACGGACGTGGCCCCCACAGTCGTCAGCCCGCACCCGCCATTGCCGTGGCAGCGCCGTGTTTACACAGCTCATGCTGCCTGGGGGGGGGCGGGGAGCCTAGAAGGAGCCTCACTCTGCAATCACTCCCCCTCCCACTCTGTTCTGTCCCTCTTATTTGTCATAATGTCTCCAGCGCTTTCCCTCACAACCTCCTCTCTATAGCCCCCCTGTTGCCCCCCCTCCTCTCTATAGCTCCCCTGTTGCCCCCCCTCCTCTCTATAGCCCCCCCATACATCCTCCTCTCTCTGTCATGCTGGTCTCCCCTCTCTGGCTTTGAGAAGGTGTAACTGTAAGCTCCACCGGTTTTTAATGCTCCACATCTGTGGCCCGGGCCGGGGGGGCGGGGGGGTCTCTCTCTAGCTGCCTGCTAATTCTGGGAAGGGAGTGCTTTTAAAATGGATGCCTGGCGTTCTGTCGACTTTGTGGCCGGGGGGAGTATTTTCTGCACGGTGCCACAGCCACCTGAAGAGGTGGCACCGTGGCAGATGGCGATAGCTCATTCCGGAACATTCCTCTGTGTGTCAATGACATTAAAGCATTGTCACTAATTGCTGTACAAAAAGTTACAGCAACTGGGGAAACAACCTCAAGGCCTTCAAAAATCAGACCACAGACCACTGACACGCACCCCCCCCCCATTTCTGACTGTCTTGACACTGCTTTCAAACACCTGATTTAAGCACCCAATTATTCCCCTGTTAAGACACCCCAGCACCTTCTTCCGCCCCTGATGTGGTCACACAGGATGTCAAACACAAAGCACCTGTCTGGAGATGGGATGACCTTAATAATGCCACTCAGACTGTGACCTCAGGCCGTGACCTCAGACTGTGACCTCAGGCCGTGACCTCAGACTGTGACCTCAGGCCAAACAACAGGCACCGCTTCCTTTTTTTAACGTGAACATGTTCTGCTGTATAGTAAATCTGTGTAAAGCGATGTGCACACACACACACACACACACACAAGCACCGTATGCTAATCTACATCTTAAAAATAACTCCAGAAAGTTTAAACACAGACACATTTAAACACATTTAGACACATTTAGAGATTAGAGTTGGTCATAGATTACTGTTAACAGACCTGTTGTCACTGTTAAATCATTGTGTGGCTCAGGAAAAAAAGCGAGGTGTCTGTCCTGTGCTAACAGGGCCCTGTGAATCATCGACTGTGCTGCACAGGTCACCCTGACCGGACGGTCCATTCTGCAACCGCAAGGTGCCGGGGCGAGCGGGATTACGGGAGCATGTTGCATGCGGGATAGCGGATGGGAGGCGGAGCCACTATACCAGTTATCCATGGGACAGACGTGCTGGTTGTAGAGGGCCATGGCGTATCTGGAATGAGAGGAAAAAGGAGAAAATGAGGGATTAACAGCGGGAGGAGGTAAGCAGCAATGCAGGGGGGGAGGGATCCCATCTACCAGCAGGCATTGGGAGCCTGAAAAACAGCATGTTGGGGGGCCAGACAGGTGGGTATTAGATCTGAACAGCTGGCTCTAATACCTATCTGTATCAGGGGCAATGGCCTTGGGTCACTGCACAATGCACATCGTCCCCAGTCATCTGATAAGACTGCCCCCAACTCCCCAGTTTTCAAGAGAAGAGAGGCGAGTGGACCCTGGGTGGTGTGGAATAAGGATTTTCCTCAGTGGGAAAATCACCCAGATCTGGGATCTTCTGACAAGTCCGCCCTCCAGCTTTTGTTAGGACTGCAGAAGGTTCCCCGTTTGCTCTGAACTCAAGCCCTGATCATGCCGGTACTTTCCCTGTTGGTTTCCGGCCAACGCCTGACTCACTGCCAGAGACGTCTTAGCCTGCAGTCCACACCATCCTCTCTCTTCAGCACGTGTTCTTTAACAGCGCGTCCATACCAGGTCTGATGCCATGCCCCCAGTTTCTGGGTCCTTTCATGCTGAGGTGTGAGCCTACGCCCCACCTTTCCATCCAGACCATCTCCTCTGCCACCATACAGGGTAATTTAACCGGAAGCTTCCCTCTTAAGATGCGCCCAGCACCTCTTTCAGCCTTGATGTGATCGCGCAGGACGTCAAACACAAGCCACCTGCCCAGAGGTTGTCGTCTCCCAGGTGAACCTATTATCCTCCACGATGCCACTAAGACTGAACATCTCACACAGTGACTCCATCAGCAGGGAGTCACAGAGGCTACTCAAATAGATGGCTTAAAGTTTAACGGCTCATCTGGCGACCCGAGGAGGTTGTTAGCGGCTAATAGGGGACGTGTCAGGGTGACCATCCATCGATGTCACTGCCCCGACATGAAGATAATGGTGATGTTTACTTGGACAGAAGTGGTGGAGTGGCACTTGGTTTACGCATGCACTGCATTCTGGGAAACCCAGCCTCCCCTTAGAGTAGAGCAGACGTTGCAGCCCAGCCACATGGAACCAACTGTCCCATTGCTTTTATAAGACCATAAACTTGTTTTTCTGTCACCGTGGCCACAGAGGGTCATTGATAGGTTATCCCAAAAAACGAGAAAAGAACCAAAACATTTGCGTTGATATTGTCAGCTGTGATTTAAATTAATGACCTCTTATTGTCAGACAGAGCAGTCAAATGGTGCTTTTCCCACGACTAAAGAACTGAGCCATACTTGAGCTGTACTGCAACCTGTACCGCAAGCAGTACCGTGACCTGTACCGCAACCTGTACCCGAGCTGTACCAATACGGTCCTGTAGGGCGACCAAACCGAGCTGGTTGTGTCATCATCTGATTGGTCAAAATGCACAGAAACACCGGTGTTCTGAGGGTATATTCTATGTACTATTCATTATTAGTAATTTTGCACATCGCGGTGCATTCCCGAAACCACGGAACCTGAAAATTTCTCTTTGGTTTAACGTTGCTGTCGCTCTCCAAACCCAGCAACGCTTTTATGGAGCCGACCCTTCTGCAATGGAAAACCGAAGCGAGCTGGAACCACGCTGTAACTGTGCAGTAACTAGTGTCTCTTTGCAGTACAGCTTGGGTACAGCCGGGTACCTATGTGCCAGTGGAAAAGCACCAATCAGGCCCACTAGACAGAAAAAGAGTGTATATCACATGTATGCTGGCTGGCGTTACATACTTTACAGAGTATAGTATGACAGAGTACAGTAAAAAAGTATAGTAAAAAAACACAGCCATGTAACTGAGGGGCGTAGACTCCCCTTGTAAATATGTGAGCCTGCTAATTCCTGTCAAATTAATAAAAAAGTATATTTTTAACTATTTTAATTCATAAGCAAGACCAGAGAAACAGCAGGGTGTGGCGTGCCACATTAATATAACTGGTCACTTATGGCCACCAATGGGAATTTTCCATAGGCATCACTGGTTACAGCACGACAGAGATATAATGCCGCCGATGGTAAGCCAGCTCCGACCAGGCTGCCGCGTTTGTGCGGTTTCCAGCTTTCCGGCCTGCTAACAGCCGCGCTACTGAGAAAGAAGCTAAGGCTAAAATGGGCCGTTAGCTTAATAATTAGTTCAATTTGGCGCTTCAGCACTCAGATGGACCAAAAGGGTGCACACACACACACACACACACACACACACGATTCACACAGCAGCCCGTACAGCCAGACGCAGTCGGGAGACCAAAATGGAGGCCTGCAATTCTGCCCGTATGACTGTTCAAGCAGGACGGGCAGTGAGAGCCATCCCACAAAATCACAGGGAAGAATATGGGCTTCCTGTGGCTTGACTTCAGGCCATCATCCCTCCAGCCAGGACCGAGACACAGAAAGGCGCAAATGTAGTCGAGGTTTTGGTTCCTCAAGCCTAAAACACAATACGTCGAACTTTAGGTTTCCTGAGCAGAGGGTGAACATTTCACCCCCAGTGAGTGTTTCGAAGGGGGCGCAGACTGTAGCCGGTGTAACACAGGCGCTCAGCAGGCGAGTCAACAAGGGTGGGTTTCATGACAGGAAGACATATTTCAGGAAAGAGTTCTGGAAGCCCCAGAGGCCATGACTGCCAACTGGCGCTCAGGAACAGAGCGCAGAAAACGGCGGGAAAATGAACCTTCACTGCTTGCTTTGGACGTCTTATGCTCTCAAAACCTCAAAGTCTTTGGTCGCCACACATGACCGCCCTCCCGCTCCTGATCTCAACCTGTATGGCTGGAAAATATCCACATAAGAGCCACATGCTTTTGCTTTACGGGTGTAAATCACTGTATAACGTACGGCCCCGGCGCCGCTGGACAACAGGGGGTCACACGGTCTGGAGGAAACGGCAAGAAGGGAACCGAGGGCAGCAGGACAAAGAAGACAAGCAGACTGGGGACTTGACCAGCACAGAACACACAGA
This sequence comes from Hyperopisus bebe, assembly GCA_026777045.1. Lineage (NCBI taxonomy): Eukaryota > Metazoa > Chordata > Actinopteri > Osteoglossiformes > Mormyridae > Hyperopisus > Hyperopisus bebe. Next base: position 2,334,857 of record JAODJW010000041.1, on the reverse strand, counting down.
GAGGCGAGTGGACCCTGGGATGTACGTGGGACCGAGGCAGGCAGACAGAGGGAGAAGAACGAGCTGGAACTGAAGTGCAGTTATATACAGGCCTTAGCTAAGAATATCACAGGCAAACAGGCGAGATCCCAAAACATCACAGCTTCCTCCACAACACAAGGGGGCCCTTGTGCCCCACCACCTTGGATCCATTCGCTTTCCGAAATTTTTAAAAGGGAGCTTTTCCATATTCCTTAGAGGCACAAATTGAAATTCATTTTGGTCAGGAGGGATTTTTGATGGGGGGGGGTGTGTACTAGGGCACTTCTTTCTACTCAACATAACTGAGCACAAGCCCGTTTTCAAGCCACAAGAACTACACAGAAAGCTAGTGTCAAATGCATCATTTCCTATATTAATAATTCACTTCATCGGTAGTTAAGTACTTTGCTCTTTTGAACCTATGTTCCAGGCACAAAAACATATTTGGTCTATTTGATCTGCTATATTCTAAATGCAGTTCTCATTTTGTAGACTCAGTTAATACCAGAAACACCAGATAATTGCCTCTAGGTGGCGCTGGTGACTGTTTATATCCATTGATATACTTGACTTGCTTAAAAGCGGACCACCTTACATTTAGGGCTCAGGACTGCCTTCGGACACAGACTGAGCCCATTTTCCAAATGCCGTGGGCTGGTAAACTCCTGGGCTTCCAAAGCATTAGCCCACCTGACCTCTCATGCAAAGGAATGTCATGAAAAGGCTGCCCCCCCCCCATTCATACAGTGCCACGATGTCCCATCCTTCCGTGTCAAAGTCCTCCTCCTTTCCACCTCACATCTGTTAGAGGAGCATACAGCCCAGAGAGAACATCTCTTGTTCTTGGGAGGAGGCCAGCAATCGAGACCGCACATCCCCCCCCCCAGGTTCCCCTCTGGGTGAGCCCCCTGCTGCAGTAGCACCACCCTCCATTTTGCCCTCGCCTCCCCAGCGGTGCTGACTGACGAACCCACGGACCTGTCCAACACCGCTGGCATTCCTACTGCGTCGTGCAGACACAATGATAATAGTTCTTCATCTTATCATCATCATTTCTAGCCATGTTGTCCTTGGACAGGCAGGGCCCCCCCTGCACTTTAATCTCTGACCTTAAACTGGACCAGAACCACTTCCCAACACTGCGAAGAGCCTGAGCACCAGCTCTCTCCCACAAAAAACACCAGCACCTCAGTGCCCCGTCAGAGCCTTTGGGCCCATTTAATACCCCGTCACCCACCCCCCCACGCTGGCCCTGCGGCCTCCTCACTAAACACAGTCAGCACTGCAAAGGCAGCGCCAGTTAGCGAGTGCCTTTCCAGTCTCTTTGCCCACAGGTCACCTGAGTGACCCTCAGCTCCCTGGAAACAGCAAACGTTCCCACGTAGGCCAGCTGTCAGGGTCCCGCTGAAGCAGCCTGACTTCCGGCTGAAATTCAGTTTGCACGAGGGATCCTGATGTCACCCTCTCCCTATCATTTTAGGGCAGCGATAACCTCACGTCTACAGATCAAGGAGGTGTCATACCCCAATAAACACAGAAAGAACACCACTGCTTCCTTTAAAATAACAGCAATTCGTCCGTGCCGTTTCAAATTCATTAGGACAATTCCGAGGAATGTGTTTAAATGAAATCATTAATACGTTTAATAAAAAGTGCAAATTGTAAATGGACGCTCGTGAAATCAAATCACATAATCTTCAAGAGCGTTTTGCGGTTAGGTTAAAACTTAATGCATCACCCTCGTACCCGTGAGAAACCTATCTAACCTGTATTTCCTCGCTATCAAATACCCAGCTGTGAAAACTAATTTGCTTAAGGAGAAGTGGAAACGACTTATTTAAATTCAAGCATTTTGATTCTTAACACAAAAGCAGAATAGAAGTTATTACTATGTTGTTAAATGAGGTATTCAAGAAATTTAACTCGTTGTAAACCAATAAACACGAGCTCATTGTGAAGCACGAAAGCATCGGAGAATGAATTAGGCTATAACTGCACCATAATGACCAAAAATAATCAAAAGTCATATTAATACTATACACCGATAAACTTTAAAGGGACTTTAGAAAAAGTTTCTTAAAGCAGTTAAGCGCAGCCCGATCATGGTCATACAGCAGAGCTCCGTACTTAAACCACCAGCAGTGTGTACAAAGCCAAGCCAGTTTGAAGTTAAAAGGTGTACTTACACAACCCATATTCCGGTGATGGTCAGGACGGGAAGACTGACGGGTAAGATGGTCCAGGGAGACATGTCCGAAGGCCGTCTGCGCCGGGGAGGGGGGAAAGCCACGCCGTCCGCCTCTTTCTCCGTCGCCAGCCGCTCGCCACCGCCTCCGTCCCGGTTACCATTTAACTTGGTAACCAGATTAGTCTGCCATGCACACGATGCAGGGAGAAAGCAGCAAGCCAAGCTGGGGACGTATCTGAAAAGCCCAGAATGTTTCCCGTTTTAAGACCCGTATCATTCTTTAAGAATTCTAATCACTCCTAATGATAATAAAACGGATACCATTATTAAAGGAAGAGTGACGTGGCACAAAAGTGCAAAACGGAGCATGCAGTATAAAATCAGAAAAAAAGCTGGGGGGTGCAGGTCTGCCCGCTTCTTCCCGGAAAACACCGCAAAATGGCTGATGAGAGCGTAATTAACTTCAGCCTCTCCATGCTCCTCGCATCTTACCTGCGCCTCCCCTCCCCTCCAGTGCGCCAGTAAACTTGGTTTCTCTTCTTCCTGCTCGACTTGTAGGGACGCGCCGCCTGTCTGAGGAATGCACATCTGTCACAGCGCTCCTTCCAGCGGCGCCGTCCGAAGCGCCCCTTGCAGCGGTGCCGGTCTGCCGCCTCTCTCTGCCAAACTCCACACCACGGCCAAGGTGGATGGAACTTGTCGCTCCTTTTCAGCGGAGTCGTGTGCGTTGAGCCCGCCCAGAAATCCGCCGCACTACTTCGCTTTTCTCTCAAGTGTGTTCAGCGCTATTTGATAAGATACAGTGAACGCACGGATAAGACAGAAACAGAGTGATAAAGCTTTGAGGGCAGATACTCCGTTATGATTAATATAAAGCAAAATTTAAGAATCAAATCAGATCTCTGTTTTAAATTAGATAATATTTGAAGCAAAAATAAGAACAACCGTAGGTCTACATATTGAACATTTTTTTTCATTACAGACTGCATGTGGTAACGTATTAGTATAGTCTGTATATTAAAATTGTATATTTTAGATGGGATAAGGATTTCATGCATACTGGCGCTAATATGTTGATTACACATCATTGAAAAAAATCCCCTAACCTAAACAAGCAGCAACGATTATATTGTTGAACTATATAAATGAACTATTACATAAGTTTACAAATTAAATTGTTTAAAACAAGACTACATTCGGCAAGTTGATTTGCCATCTTCATATGGAATAGCGGGAGTTGGGGTGCTTTAGATACTCCGCATTTTGTACCACATAGGTACCTTCTTTTACGAAGAACAAACGGAGACTTAAGCGTTTCTTCTCTCGGCTACACCTCATTTTACCATTAGAAAGCTCGCTGTTACTACATACCAAAATATTCCTGGGCCCCATTCATGTCACAAGTGCTGGTTTCCTGCAACAACAGATAAGCTAGTGGCGTGGCAAGAAGTTATCGACCATTTCCCGCCCCTTCAATCATCTGAACCCACATTTGATTCTTCTGTTCTGGTTCCGAGGTTCTGTTGTTTCTTTTAGCCTCACTGCGGACATTCAGCAGATCTCAGTGTCAACAATAAACACATTTTTATGCATTCTACTTTATATCGTACTGCAACATTACCGGTAATAGGCTACTTATTTTGAAAATATTCTTTTAAAACGAACCTAAAGTGATGAACCGGTGATGGTGATGGATGGATATTTGGTGATGGATAATCATTAACTATTTACAGCAGCTAAGGGTCGTTGGTCGTCAGTGTTTCATTTTATGCGCTTTCAGGTATGTGCCTGTTTCTTGATGATCACACCCTTACTGTTAATTACTGCCAATTAGCACCCCAGTGTTCAAGAACAAATGCGACGAGTCTGGAGTGATCAATGCCTTCTCTGAATTCAAATGTCGAAATGTTGATTGAGTTTCCCTTTTGCTTGAGAAGTTACGATCATAACACCCTCATAGGGACGGCGAAACGAGCTTGTCTGTAGCATCGAGGCACACCAGCCCGATGATTCGCCAAAAAGTTTATCACTGGAAGTGCTATTCAACACAGTGTGAACTAGTGACACCTATTGGTGAAAATATACAGTCAGTCACTGGCCACTACATTAGGTACACCTGTTCAACTGTTTGTTGCAGAAAATATCTAATCAGCTAATTGCATGTCAGCAGCAAAATGCATAAAATCATGCATGTACAGGTCAGGAGCTTCAGGTAATGTTCATATCAAGCACTAGACTGGGGAAGAAAGGTGACTTAAGTGACTTTGAACGTGGTAAGGTTGTTGATGCCAGACGGGCTGGTATGAGTATTTCAGAAACTGCTGATCTTCTGGGATTTTAATGAAGAACCGTCTCTAGGGTTTACAGACAATGGCCTGAAAAAGATAAAATATCAGTGGCAGTTCTCTGGGCAAAAATGCCTTGTTGATGGCAGAGGTCAGAGAAGACTGGCCAACGTGGTGCAAGCTGATGATGCTGTTAACGGTCAGAGAGCAGGGGAATTACGGAGTGGGGAATCAGGGTCGGGAAATTGGAGAGTGGGGAATAAGGGGTTTATTCCGAAGAAACAACAAAGCAGGCACAGAACGGCACACAAAGTCAATGACAAGACTGGGGAAACATACCCTAACGCGGACTGAAGTACGCAAGACTAGTTGAAAATAAGAAGCAACAGCTGATGACATCGGGATTTCACACAAGGTTAACGAGGGGGCGTGGCACACAGGAGGATCGGACGAGCAGGTCATGACAGATGTAAAAACAACAGTAACTTAAATAACTGCGCTATACAACCACGGTATGCAGAAGAGCATCTCTAAATGCACATGTCAAAACTTGAAGCAGTTGGGCTACAGCAGGGTACCACTTCTGTCAGCTAAGAACAGGAAAGTGAGGCTTCAGTGGACATGGACTCGCCAATTTCGGACAACAGCAGACTGCAAAAATGTTGAATCAGATGGGTCTTGATTTCTGCTGCGACATTCAGATAGTAGGGTCAGAATTTGGCATAGCCAACATAAAAGCCTGAAGCTATCCTGCTTTGCGTCAACAATTCAGGCTCGTAGTGCTGTTATGGGGGCGGGATATATTTTTGCCATTCTTTGGGCCCCCCAGTACCAAATGAGCCTCGTTTAAATGCTACAGCCTACCTGAGTGCTGCTGCGGACCATGTCCATCCCATAATGTCCACAGCCTACCTGAGTGCTGCTGCTGACCATGTCCATCCCATAATGACCACAGCCTACCTGAGAGCTGCTGCTGACCATGTCCATCCCATAATGACCACAGCCTACCTGAATGCTGCTGATGACCATGTCCATCCCATAAT
>JAODJW010000041.1:2280422-2294244 GCA_026777045.1 Hyperopisus bebe | reverse complement strand
TGATGACTGACAGCTCATACAGTGATATGAGGGTAATGATGACTGACAGCTCATACAGTGATATGAGGGTAATGATGACTGACAGCTCATACAGTGATATGAGGGTAATGATGGTTGACAGCTTGTACAGTGAAATGTGTCATGCAGCGAGGCAAGATGGAGAACACGCAGTCGGGCATTGGGGCAAACAAAAGAGGATTTATTAAAGCTATGAACAAAACCAGATCATGAGGGATCAAAAGGGAGAGACTTTGGACCTGGGCACATGAAGCAACACAATGTTAATGATGGACCTGGGACTAACAGGACAGGGAAGCTCTTATATACAAGGATAATGAGGGGGCGTAACGAGAGGTGGATGCAGTGGATTACGTGAAGGCTGGAACAAGAGAAGGGAGCAGTGGATGTGGCTTGTTAGAGGCATGCCAGAGAGGAGACATGAGGACCTGGAGAGGCAGGACATGACGTATGAGAGTAATGATGACTGACACCTTGTCCAGGAATACAAGAGTAGTGATGACTTGATGCAGGTGGATGCTTGAGGTTTCTACTGGTCTGACTGGTCCGACTGGGATGTGTTCTTCTTTCTAAATCTTAACCTTACACTCATCCTGTTGAAGATGTTAAACATTTTCAAGAAGCTGTGATTTGACAAAAATGACATTTGTGTATGATTAATTTGGGTTCAAACATAAACTAAAATTCCCTGAAGTCCTGTAAGTGGCAGCAGGGTGGTGCAGTGGTTGCCACTGTTGCCTCACATCTCTGGAACCTGGGTTCAAGTCAAGTCTATGCTGTGGCTCCCTGGGTGTGGCGTTTGAATGTTCTCCCCAGGGGTTTTCCTCTAGGTTTCCCCCCACACTCCAAAAACTTGCTGAGCCTAATTGGAGTTACCAAATTGCCCATAGACAAGCTTGTGTGAGTGCCCTGCCATGGGTTGGCGCCCGATCCTGGGTTGTTTCCTGCTTTGTACCCATAAGCTCTGGACCCCCCATGACCCTTAGTTGGACGAGTGGTTTCTGGAAAAGGGATGGATGAAATTGTGTGCCTGATAAGCTGTTATGAAGATGGATGTATTTAAAATGTTATATATTGCAGCCTATATGTTTGGCTGGCTTGTACTTACATCTGTCTTGTGTGTGTCTTGGTAAGGAGGGTAAAGAGATGAAGGATTAGTGATTATCTTCCAGTGCATTTTATTTTATCTGTTCACTGTCAGACTCGTTTATCAATAAATTCATCCCCTGTCTCACATTGCCACATTTGCCATCTCATGTTTTTGTTATCTGAAGTAAAAGTCTTATTTCTGAGTCGAACATTTTTGTTTGAAGGAACTTAAAAATCCCAAACTTTAAAACTTGCCTTTACCTGGAGCTGTAATCCACCATAGCTGTGAGACAGAGCCCCGCAGTTCTAATTTTGCCGTGGTTTCACAGCAAATAGCAACGCATCTGTTAGCTTGGCCAATGGCCTGCATAACATGACAGCAGGTATTTGTTTCGTCTGCCCACTGCTACGCTCGCTTGTACTGTTTCCAGCACTGTGATATCTTTCTCTGCTTGCTTTTTTGGACAGGAGCTGTTAAAGATACACAGGCCTCATTTCTCCTGAACACGGATGAAGACGCCTTTTCAACTGTTGGAGCAAAGAGTAAAAAGCAATAAAAATCACTGAGTGATTGGTCAGATAATAAAATGATTTCCATAAAAAATAATAATTGAAGAAAAAAGAGGGTAACCATCTCTGTAGCTTTTCAGGATCATGTCTTATGGATGTGAGGGCACTTAACGGCGAGGCACGAAGGCCCTCTCGAGATGTCAGTGCAGTCGGCTCAACCTCAGTGCAGGGAATGGAGGTCCTGACTCTAAATTCAGATGCCCTTGAAAGGCAAAGAACTAAACACATGGTCAATGGTGTCAATGGGCAGGATTTTAGTCCTACTGGGTCTCGTTCCAAGCCCCGTGGAGTCAAGTTCCAACCCCACCCTGTAGATGGCTCTGGCACTCACAAGCAAAAGTTGCCAAATGGCGGGGATGACTGCTTTGTGTCCACGGCACTCCAGAACGGCACAGACAGAAAGTTTGGAGACCCAGGCACACCTTCTGGTGAGAGTCGATTGCCTAATGTGGTGTCAGGCAAAGAAGGCATGCGATCTGTTGTCACCTTCAGTTACATCAAGAAGGCCAGCATTAAGACAATCGGAAGCCCCCAGGGAGCATTGCACCATAACTCCGGGAAAGCCAACGGAATGGAAACAATCTGCAGGCCCAAGGAGGAGAGGTTAACACCTCGCAAGAGGCTGAGCAAGCCCTGGTTCAATGGTCCTGACTCTTCATGTGGCTCCAGCCCAAAGCTGTCCTATATGGCCTCCAGGGGCCGACAGGAGACCGCCGCGGACATCCGCTGCACCCCCCTCGAGGCCATAGGTCGAGCTGCCACACAGAGAGCCCTGAAGGAGTTTGGGTCCCCTCAGCTGAGGCTCAAAGTCGCCAGAGGGCTCTGTGGCCGTAACTCTATGCACCAACATCACCCACGCTGTCTGTCCTGGTCAGGCTCCCCTGGCCTGATGCGACGTACTGACTCACTGCCAGTTGGCCCCCATGCCAAAAGAGACCTGCCAAAGGCAGCATCCAGCTTACCCAGAAGTCCGGCTACCAACCACCTCCCTGGCCGATCCAATCCAACTGTGGCAGTCTCTTCCAGAGTCAAGTACCAGGTGTCTGCAGATGCTCAAAAGCAGACCCTATCTAAGAGTGCTGTGCCCCATTCAAACAAACCAGCTTCCATTCCTCATGATGCATCTACACTAAATGGTACATGCATTCCAAGTCCTGTACCTGGGTCTGGCTGCAGTGCTTACTTGAGCTGCAAAGCTCACCTCCATGTGGGTGAGAAAACAGAGGGAGGGATGAACCAGCTGAGCGGTACAAAAGTCGACAATCCAACTAATACTCCAAATTTGGCTCACAAGATAGCTATGGAAGCCACAAAGCTATCTGCCAAATTCACAGAGGTCAGGAGGTCTTCTTTACCCAACGCTTTAGCAGACGCTCTTCCATCGGGGGATACACAACTGACAGGGAGCCAGTCGCAGGACTCGAACCAGAACCAAAAACCCGAACAAGACAGAGGACCACACCAGGCTCCGATGAATATCCCGGTTCATGGCCACCAGCTACCTGAAAGTAACAACATGGCAGACGGTATTCCCCCGCAGGGTACGCCATCGTTTTTATATATGTGCGATGAAAACTCTTCAGTTGTGCAGAGAGAGGAGAAAGATCGCAACACTGACATGCAGTACTGCCAAAAACCTGCCCTGCATGGGGGAGACCCCGGGGGGTCCCCTGCCATGCCATCCCGGCTGCATCGATTCCGACCACGTTGTGGGGAGGTCAGCTCTCCCGTGAGAGATCCAAGGCTGCGATGTGTTGAAGCCCGGCTGACAGACAGCCCCACTCTCCATCGTCACCGGCTGCCACAGTACACCAGGGGGGGTTGGTCACCTGCCACGGACAGACGGCAGGAGGGTAGGAACGACAAAGGGTCGAGGAATAGCCTGGAGATGGCCCGATGCATCTTCCTGGGCCAGGGTGCCGAGAAGCCCGGAGCAAGCCGGACATCCAGAGAACAAGAGGCGGAGGAGATGAAGGCGGAGGATGGCAATCCATGTTCAGGACCCCAGGTTCGGCAGAATGCGCTCAGTGCCTCGCCCCTCTTGCTGCAGAAACAGGCAGAGTTTAAGAAGAGAGAGGCTCTGCTTTTGGGTCCGATCCTGCTGGAGTGCACCCAGGCTGGGCTTCCAGTTACCTCACACCTACCTGATGCCCATGAGGTGGAGGGGCTCCCGGAGGGTGAAGGAAACGGTGTGCAGGCGTCCTCGCGAAGCTCCAGCGGCGTGACGGGGAGTCTGCTGGACGGGGACAGCTTCTCCAGTCAATCCAGCCCAAGGGACAGCGAGACAGGGAATGGATCCTCAGCAATACAGGTGCAGGGCATTACACTGGGTGGGGGGGCAGCATCCCTGGGACTATGTATAAATCACTTTTAAGTGATCCTAGTGATTGTATGCATTGACATTGAGACAAGACGTGCAGAGGTCAACAGAATACACGCGCAAGTACAAAAAAAAGGCAAATGATTCATGATATTTCATCTCTAGAGCTTCCAGTTGAGCCACAATGCTCACATGACATTACCCTACATGCAGGGCAGGTGGGGAACCACAGGCATTCAGCACGAGTGCCATTCACAGAACACAGGAAGGAGAACCAGAGTTTTCAATTCACGGTTTGGCCTTGAGGGCAAACTGGAGGATTGCATTGTCCCGTGAGCTAGAAATGTCAATGCTGTATTTATATGGCACATTAATTGTGTTTCTAATGCAGTGTTTGTACTTTAGAGCAGAGGATTAAAATGTGAATAACTTCTGAGGCTTGTTTCTCCCAGTCAAACACTGTTATTGGTTTCTGTCGCTCCTGACAACTGAGGGCACTGGGCTTGTGGAAAAGAGCAGCTCCCATTTCCCAGTCAGAACAGCCAATGAGCGAGCAGATTTGGAGAAGGCATCACTCTGAATGCCTGCTTTTTCAAAGCTTGGGTGCTGTAAGATAAAACTGCATTCATGCACCACTAAATGATACGTTTGATAGAATACTGAGTTTCTTGTGTGTCGGCGTGCTTATGCTCATTATGCCCACACGTGTGTTTTTGTGTGTCTGTGTTTGTATGTATGTGTGCGTATCCCAGACTGACAGTGGCTCATCTGTGATGGGACCTTCCCTTCACTCCCAGAAGATCGCACGTGCTAAGTGGGAATTCCTGTTTGGGACGTCTGGCGAGGGTGCGGAGGCGGGACATAAAGGTAACACTACACAGAAGGTGCTGGGATAAAAGACATCCATGAATGACCAATGAAAGCACCCCCCCCTAAAAAAATACAAACATTTCATTTCAGCTAGAAAACTTTTATTCTGTGAATTAGAAAAGGAAGTGATACTCACAGCCAAATTGATAACTATGAATTTAATATTTTGTAGATTTTTAATTTTTATTTTTAGACTATTCATTTTAATTTATGTCTGTCTATTTAATGTCAGTCTGCTTTTTGTATGAGCCGCTAAATAACTAACATATTTCTGTTCTCTGCGCCTGAAGATCTCCCAGATGCTGCCACTGCCCCCCCTAGTGGTACCAGCAGTGAGTCACCGACTCCCACCCCCCCCAACTTACTGCCCTTGGCCTCACTGGCCAGCCACGATGTGCAGCACGTCTATGTGGAACTGGTGACCCCTCCTCTGGCAGAAGCGGGGGCATCACCCAAAACGGGCATCATCCGGCGTACCGTAAAGTACTCGGAGACAGACTTGGATGCGGTTCCACTGCGCTGCTACCGCGAGACGGACATCGATGAGATGCTGGCTGAGCAAGACGAGGCCGACTCGGCATTCGGCAGCAACCGTAGTGTGATGGGCACCTCCGGTGCTGGCAGCAGTCCCCTCTGGGGGGCACTCTATGGGCACGTGGGTGAGGGGCCGGAGGAAGAGGAGGTTGCAGACTGGGTCAGCGTGAGGATGCAGGGTGACAGGAAGAAGCAGCTGGCCTGTCAAGCAGAGGATGACTTCTTCAGCAACATCTTCATGAGGTGACACTTCCTCATACACAGTAACCATGGAGATTCTGAGGGGCAGGTTGATACTTCCTAACACGTGGTAACCATGGAGATTTGAGGAGCAGGGTGACACTCACTCCATGAGTGTGAAAGAATGAATGATCAGGCCACTGGACATCAATGAAATGACTCACTCATCTGGTTTCAGAAACCAGCATTTGATTCATTTTCATTAAAATCTACCTGAGCTTAAAGAAGTAGAATGATAGATATTGACATTTTTATTATCTGACTCTGGTCAGAAAATAAAGAAGCAAACAAAATGTGTTAATTAAAATATGCTGATGAATTAACTTTAACATTATATGTAGAGCACCACAAATAAATATATTTTTCTGAGACTCACAATATTTCTTAAAAGAATGTTTGAAACGATTAATTGCTGCCTGGAATATTTATATTATATTTTCATAACAATTACATATGGAACATTTTATTCATGCAGATCAGTAGGACCCATCTCAATCCTCTCCTTTCTGTGTCCCCCCCCCCCCCCCCCCCAAAGACGGCCGCAGGAAGAGCCCCTCGATGGTCCCCCTGCCCTCAAGTCCCCAATGCAGATGTTGACCCCCCTGCATGCCTCAGAGGAGGTGGGGCTCGACACCTTCAGTCACCATTTCGAGAGCATCGTGGAGTCGTATCGCGCCAAGGGCACGTCCTACAATAGCCTGGATGGCGCCAGCCAGTCTAGCTCCTGTGAGCCCACGGGCCTGACGTTCGACCCGCCCACTCTCATGCCCGACCTGCCGGGTCGATGCTTCCAGAGCGCCCAGCAGATCGTCCAGCTGGCCTTCGCTCCGCTGGCGCACGGCGAGCTTGGGGCTAGCCAGTCGGAGTCCTCGGATGCCACACGGGCACCGTCTAGTGAGCGACTGAGCAGCGAGGATGCCCCGTCGCTAGGCAGCCTGGGCCCCGCCGAGAGCTGGACTGCCAATGGCCCCGTATACAGGTCAGCACTGACCAATCACGACCTGCGCACATGAGGCTAGCCCCATCACGCTTATTAACAGCTATTGTTAATAGTCAAAGAGATTAGTAAACTAGTATTATCTTTAATACTTTTCCAAATTAATTAGTAAATATCCCTTATTAAAACAAACCGGTGCATATTTAACAGTTTTGTTGCAAATGGCTTTTTGTCCTGGTCAGACTACAGTTATAGTATTAGATTTTATAGATTTTAATTTGCTCTGCACTCAGTGGCCAGTAGAGGGCACTCCATACCTGAGTCTGACGCTTAAGCCGCACCTGGAGAATATAGCTGCAGCAGGCCCTGCGACTGGCACTAACCATAGAAATCAGGAGTCACTGTGTAATCATTCCCTCTGATTGTGATCCTTTGTTTTGTTATATCCAGCTTTTTTGTGACTTCATGGAGATTATCTGGCCAGGCCAGTATCCCAGCTACTGCTTCTCAGTTCCTACTCATTATTTCACTGATACTATCGACCCACCATAGCTCACATGATCGGTACAGCGAAACATGCCCCAGTAAATAGGAGCAGGACCAGCCCTGCTAGCTAAGCTAAGATAAAATCTGCAGGTCTTCAATCCACATTGAAACACTGATAGCAAGGGCTCCCTTATGTTGGCTAGCAGACCAGGGGTCCAGCAACTGCAGGCTTTGCTGCACACCCGGACTTTGCATGTTAATCGGCTCAGAAAGGCAGGCAGGGGCCTGACTGGTCAGTAGTCTGCTAAAGAGGAAGAGAGCTTTGAAGCCAGTACTGTGCTTTATGGGATTACACAGGAGAGGAATGTGAACGACCGTCACGTCATCTTATTTTCTAATATAGTTTTTATACCTGCATTAAAACCACAGTCAATCAGAAGGCCTCAGAGACAGGACAGGCATGTCTATGGTTGTGTGCATGTGTACTAGTCTGTGTTTGTGTTTATGGGAATCTGTGTGTGTCCGACTGACGTGCATTCTTGGCCTTCTGCTGGGTCACATGGTTCATCTGCCACACCCCCTCCAATTCAGAGGCGGCCAATCAAACTTCCCAGGCAGTTACTTTGTGGGGTTTTAAATAGAAGCAGAATGAAAATGAAACGTGTGTTGTCTTGGTAACAAAATTTATGGGGAAAAGTGGTGTTGATGCTGTTTGTCATTTCACTTTTAAAGTGAAACATTTCAGTTGTAAAGGATGTAAAAAGCTTGAAAAGAGGCTACAAACCCTTATCAAAGAAGAGGCTGTTTCTCATTCACGTGGTTCATCATCAATAGTTGGGGGGGGGGGGTCTCTAGGGACAGTGGTGTGGAACTGAAGAGTGTGTGTGCAGGTAAAGTTTAATCGTGATACTCTTCCCGTTTTTTTTTTCAAGGGGGGAGCTATGTTTTTGGACAGAGCTTCTTTTTGGTACATTGTCAGTATGACCAGCCCAGGGCCAGCCAATCATTTCTCAGGGGCCCTAATTGGACGGGGCTGACTTGACCCAGAGACCCCAGGCTTGAGCATCACAAGCTGCTTCGTGTGCCAAGGGAGAGGAGGAGGACAGGAGACCCGTGGAGAAACTCTCTGCAAACGTTCCGCAGATATTATGACAATGATAAGCGTCGTATATTCATGCTTGCGGTGTCGGTCTGGGATCCGTGGTGCTTATTGGCTCAATGGTGTGTTTTTATGGGGCATTTATTAGGCATTAATGAGTTTTGGCAAGGAGACAATGAATACTTTAACTTGCCCAGTTACACACCGTGTGAATCGGAACCTCACAGAGAAGAGAATAAAGATGCTGATTATTATAAGATCATCAGTTTCCAAAAATGCTTTATTTTCAAATGCAGTCATTGAAGGATCACTGAGTTAAATGAGCCAACAGTCAAATATGTGAGTCGATGTAGGGAACCAGAAACAAAGTTCAGGTAAAGTCAGCTAGGGATGTTCTGCGAGAGGGGAAAGATAGAAAGAGAGAGAGTAAGGCAGAGGGAGGGACAGAGTGGGAGAGAGGAGGTATAAAGACGGAATGAGAAGGAGGTAGAGAGGAAGGGAGGGAGAGAGAGAGGGACAAAAAGAGTGAGTGGGATGCAGAAGGAGGGAGAGAGGGAGGGAAAGCGAGGAAGGGAGGGAAGCAGAAAGAGAGGGAGAGAGAGAGGAGGGATAATGAAGGAATGAAACAGGGAGAGAGAGATAGAGGGAGGGAGAGAAGGAGAAAGAGAAAGAGCGAGGCAGAGGGAGGGGGAGAGGAGGGAGGTATGGAAATAAAAAGACACCCCAGTCTAGGGGTTTGGGCAGTAACAGAATAGATGTGTGGATGAACACGTGGTGTGGGGGCAGAGCAAACACGGTGCACAAAACAGGTAGTATAAGGAGAGTGTGTATTTACAAGTTTGCTCACCACAATGTAGGTACAGCCTTCAAGAGCGACCAAGGCCAATACAACAAACAAAACAATCAACCGCAGAGTCCCAAACTAACTCACCTACAAAAGGAAAATGAAACAAAAGACACTCACTCTTACTGTCTCCCTACCCAAATATACAAATACATCAAACAAAGAAAACGGCAGTCATTCTTTACACCATAAACGATATACACTCATAATGTGAACACCAGGGGCTAAGCTTTCTCGTAGTCAGGAACATGGGCAAAACAGTCGTTACACAGGAATGGCAAATATAGAGAACAGGCCTCTTCTTTGAATAACCTGGAAGTGACGACGTTCGACCAGAGCTTAACAGACACAAATCATACTTAATAAACAAAACCCTTACGGCATGAACCCAAAACCTTATGGCATGTAACAAGTGGGAAATAGAGATGCAGGGCTGCTCTGTCTAAGCTCCTGTCTGGATCAGGGGAATGCAGGAGAAAAACAAAAATAATGGGGGAATGAGGGAAGAAGGGATTAGAAGAAGAGGAGGTGGTGAGGAGGAGAAGTCCTTGTGTCAAGCCTCCAGGTCTTCTGTGCTTCAGGAGGACGTGTGGGGTTGCAGAGTGAGAATGGAGACCAGGAGCAAACTGGGGTCAGTGCGGCGCCCCGGACATTCGGCCAACGCGCCCCCCAGGCTGCTGGACCCCCAGCCAGGGGTGGGTAGGGTGACCTGGCTGCGAGGCGGCAGGCACGAGGGGGCAGGGTCTGTAGGGAGGACTTGTTCTGCGCTGCGCTGGTGGGGGTGGAGCACGGAGATGGAGTACAGGTACATCCCCCAGCAATAGTCCTGGGTGAATACCCCACCCCCGCAATATGTGAAGGCAGTGGGAGGGCACAGAATACGAGTATCTCTGTAAAGATGGTGAAATTAAATTTTGGTCAGAGTAAAATCATAATAATTATTAGTAATAATATTTTAGGATAATAGTATTAGCTGTGGTGGTATACTGATAATTATGATGATGATGATGATGGTGGTGATGATAGTAGCGGTGATGGTGGTGGTGGTGATGATAATGGTGGTGATTACATTGTAAAAAGCAATATGAGGCACTATAACAGAACCCTGCAGCCCTACTTCTCACCACCTGATCTCGAACCCAGACAGGCCCCTGGGACATGTGCTCTTGTCTTGTTTCCACCTGTGCATGGGTTTTTTTTTTACAGAAGTTCCCTTTGCATCACTTCCAGTTCATAATGGGGAATTTCATTTACTCATGGCATGAGTAGCAATATGGTTACTGTGGCAACCGAAACATGTGGTGACATGATGACAGGACTGAGAAGAACAAGGGGGTTTCCTTTCGTTGGAATGTGGGGATCGGGGGGACAGGGGTGGACACAAACATGGATCATATTTCAGAACATATTATGGAACATATTGCAGAACATATTACGGAATATACCGAAACTACTTGGCAGACACAGAAAAGACAGTAGTTAAACTTAGAAGGGGTCTTGGACCCTAAACCCAACCTTAACCCCTAACCCTAAACCCAACCTTAACCCTAAACCCAACCTTGAAGTGACAGAGCGATGAAAGGCTAAGAGCTTCGGGTATTGCTGAAGGAGCTACTAGAGTTTCTAGAACCCATTTCTGCAACACATTTTGGTTAGGGTTAGACAGGGGTCTAACTGTTCTGTAGCATGCTGCTGGGGTTCTGATCACCCTGTTTGGACTGAGGTCAGATGAACCTCAGGACTGCAGATGCAACTGACCCCCTCGAGTTTCCCTCCCCAGGGAGAAGACCATTCGCCTGGCTGGGGACTCGGACATGGATCAGGACCTGAGCGAGAGGCTGGGCCTGGGCAGCACCGATACCCTCACCAATGGGAACCGGGCTGACTCAGAGGCCGCCAGAAGGCTGGCTAAACGGCTCTTCCAACTGGATGGCTTCCGGAAGTCTGACGTGGCCCTGCACCTGAGCAAGAAGTGAGCAAAGTCGACATGCCCAGTGGTGGTTATGGAAGATGCTTGATTAGTCTGATTGCTGGTACCTATCAATCCCAGTTCTCTGTCCAGATGTTGGTCCATCTGGGAGAGCAGAACCTTGTGATGTGGAAAAAAGATTTAAATACAATTATGTGACTCAAGTCTGCTGCCTTTAGGAGGTGGCGTGTGGCTCTGAGGGTTTAGGCATGGTGTGTGTGATCGGGTGGTCCTTGGTTCAGATCCCACGGTCTACTGAGTGATTTTCATGAGAAAGCCTCCCATTGCTCTAGACATTTTCTCATCCTGCTTCCTCAAAAAGAGATTGGATGTCAAAAGCATGTGCTAAACGCTTTGTAACTCGTTCTGGTTTGACTTCATCCCTTCCTTCTAGGACTTGAACCTTCTGGTCATAGGTGTAGCTCCTCAACCCTGCCCTCTCCCACAGGGCCCCAGTAATACCCTCCATTGCATAGCCCCTGTGCAGTAACCCTGCTACTTACTCACATAACATGACCTATGGGATAATCTCAGCAGGCTCCCAGCAGGGTGTTGGGGCCTGATGAAACGGAATGTGGGATTAAGGGCCACAGTGATAGGTGTGGATAAAATCCTCCTGCTGCATGGTAAAGGGAACCATGTAACACAGGGAAGTACCATTAGGCACTTGTGAGGCAGAGGATTCAGGGAAAATTTTATATCCCATAGCTGGGATTTCTAGGAACTAAAGAAGCACAATGCAATGATTAATGAGCTTTTTGGAAAGGAGGAAACAGTAGTCACCAGGAAAAGTCAAAATCACATGACCCTTCCTCCTGTAATTACCATACTCCCCCTTCCTACATGCTTCAGCTTTGTGACAAATTGTAAAGAGATGATGACAGACAATTCCTGTTTGTTTGTTCATCTGAAACTGACAGCTTTCCCTCTTCCTGTCTGCTGTGTGTTTCTGTGTGTTTTTCCAGCAACGACTTCAGCCGTGTGGTTGCAGAGGAATACTTGGGGTTCTTTGATTTTGCAGGTCTGACTTTGGACCAGGCTCTCCGGTAGGTCCTCGTTCTCCAACTCGCTTAGAGTTTAGGCCACTTCTGATAGCCTGCCACATCGCTATGACACATTTAGCATAAGGAATCCTCCATTCTGTACCTGGGTCATCTTATTACTGCCCAGTCTTATGGTGAGAACACTGCCATCTGGTGGTGAGGCTCATCATTCTTCATTTGATCAGCTCCACAAAGAGCATAAATAGATGATTTTTGGGTGCGTTGTCAAGAGTGTGTTTTACGGTCCTGTAGGACAGTGATTACAGACTACCTCACGTCCTCCCCTCCAGGAATTTCCTGAGGGAATTTGCCCTCAAGGGAGAGACGCAGGAGAGGGAGCGAGTGCTGTCCCATTTCTCCAGTAGGTTCCTGCAATGTAACCCAGACAGCGTAACTTGTGAAGGTAGGAAGGAACAATGGAGGATGCATGAGCATCTGTGTGAGACTCACAAGCCATAGCAGAAGCACGATTGCACGGGGCTCCTTAGGCAGAGTTGTGATGGACAAAATGACGCTTCATATACCATTTAGTGTATTTTTTGACCCCACTAGATGGTGTTCTTTGTTCAAGAAAGGGCACAAAGCATCCCCCGGAGCAACCTAAGCACACCATCTAGTGGGATCAAAAAATACAGCAAATAGTTCATGAATTGTCGTTTTGTCCATCACTACCAAAGAGCTCATTCTGTCTGTTACCAGACCAGTACTGTACATTCATACTTTTGTGGACACACATTGAATTACTGCTCTGTACATTTAGAATCAGGCCCTGCTGCAGCAATGTGTCCTGTGAGGGCTGGGTAGAATCGGGTTGTTTTGGCCCCACAAGGGTCTGAACAAGTTCAGTGCATGGGTTACAGGGCTACAGAATGTTCTAGTAAAATACCTTCTTCTACAGGTCCCACTCATCTTCATTCCTTCAGGTCTGACTGTTTTCAAGGTGCTATGGCTGTCTGAATCGATTTCACAGCGGTGCCCCAAAGGCAGCACCCTTTTGTAGGTTACAGAAGATTTACTATATGGTTCTTCAGATATTTACTCCTGTCATCTTTCTTTCTCACTCTTTCCCCCTCTGCACCCCCACCAGACAGCATCCACACCTTAACCTGTGCTCTGATGCTGCTCAACAGTGACCTGCATGGCCAGGTGAGTTGGCAAGAAACAGCGAGGGAGGGAGGGAGGGAAGGAAGGAGGGAGGGAGAACAGGAGGTAGGGGGCCTGATAGATTTTCACCTGTAATGAAGTGAGGACTTCCAGGAATGAGTGTAACTGAAACTTTGGCTGCAAACCCAAACCCAGTATTGATGTCATTGATCAGGGAATGCAAGCACAATGCAGCCAGCAGGTGGAGCCCCTTCACATTGATGACCTCTAGTAAAATAAGCAACTCAGTGAGAATCCCCTGGCCTGGAGCCACATGCTTAAATATGCTACTTTTGCCATCCCATCAACCTCCTTGGGTTATAACTAGGGATGCACCGATCCCACTTTTTCTGTCTGGATACCAATACCGATACCTGCGCTTTGGTTATCGGCCAATACTGAGTACCTATCCGATACCAGTGTTTAAGAAGCTGCTGCCTATTGCCTCACTGTGTGGAAGAGACTGTGATCATTCTTCTGTATGTAAGGCAACATGAGACTTAACGGAAACCTTGTATACATGTGTCACTCCCGGCTCGTCCGATCCTCGTGTGTGCCACGTCCCCCTCGTTACCTCGTGTTACTTCCCAATTGGAATCACCTGTTGCCTGTTATTTTCGGCTTGTCTTGTGTATTTTAGTCTGCGTCTGAGTTAGTTTC
>JAODJW010000041.1:2250248-2266479 GCA_026777045.1 Hyperopisus bebe | reverse complement strand
GGGGGGGGGGGAGATCAAATGCCCGGGGGGGGCTTCTCATGGGCAGCAACAGAGAGCAAGTGAGACTCCTTCCCGGAAAGTGCCGTGTCGACTGCTATCAGAGATATGGGTGGAAGCTTCACAGTCTACTGTCAGCCATGTTTGTTTATCTCAGGATATTCAAAAACACACAAAGGCGCTTCCGCACCAGGGTTTATCGGCGTCTTTACTGGGTCCCAGTGTGTGCTGGGCCAGCTTATGGACGTCGCTGCGTGTGTTTGCTCGAGCACAAAGCGTCGTCAAGGGCTGCTATTCTGGATTTGACTCTGGAGATGTTCAGAGCCGTCAGTTATGACTCTGGCTTTTCCAGGCCTTGTTGCTATAGCTACCGTTTCATGGCTACATCTCTATAGCTTCTTAGGACTGAAGGCAAACAGACACAGTCACAGTCACACACACAGTCACGGAGACACACATTGACACACACACATACGCACAGACACAGTCACACGCACACGTTCTCCTGCAGCCAGTGTTTTAGTGACCACATCGGCAGGCCTCTTCTGGTCCATCCATCCAGCCGCTTCCCCTGCTGGGGAGCCTCAGAGACCCTGCAGGTGTTGCCATCCTATCTGGACTGTCGAGACAGGGAGAGGGACATACAGACAGTGCAGGGGGAGGGGCCCGGGCTCCCCACTCGGCACTGCACAGCACCCCCTGGCGCAGAATATGCGCGTTTATGAGAACTCCCCGCTTTTTATGTCAGGACTCTCCATCTCCTTCTCCCCTTCACGTTCTGCACGCATAAAGCAGGCCAGCGGTTGCCAGGCAACGGAGGAGGAGCGCTCCCCCGCGCGCTGGCAGGCCGCACTTCGCACCAGCGCCTCGTTGGCTAACCTGAGCTCATCGCTGCCGGCGCTTCGTCCCGGCCTGGTGGTGGCGCTGTAGCAGCTCCCTGCCACGTCCCCCTCTCATACGTCATGTGATGGGGGGGCCATTTTCTGTGACTTGCCTCTGTCTCCCGTAGCGACGAGGAGGAGCTACGCAAGTCCTTCTCCGAGCTGGGCGACTCCACGTCCCGTGGGGCCAAGCGCATTGGCGGCGTCGGCAGTGGCGGCGGAAACTCCCTAATGGGCGTGACCCCCCAGCCAGGCGCGCCTGTCTACAAAACTGGCTTCTTGGTGCGCAAGGTGCACGCGGACTCCGACGGCAAGAGAAGTACGTACCTCTCCCCCCGCTGATCCCCGACATGGACCCGCCTCCTCCTGCAAGCCACGCCCCCTCCCACAAACCCTGCCTTCCATACATGGAGGCCACGCCCACCCTCCTGCCACCCATGTGACACATTCCAGCTCATGACTCAGCTGCTTAATCAGCATAATCTGTCATCCCCCTTCATATCTGATCTGCCTAGGGGCGATTCTAGGGTTTTTTTTTTTTAAATAAAAAAATAAGAAAGGATATAATAAATACAGAGGGCCAACCTTATCATTAGCCAATGATTAGCCAGTAACACAGGAGGGGGCACTCTTGGGGCCAGTCACCTTTTGGCTGGGGCCCTGTGGCCACTTTCAAGGGTGCTGGTGAGGCATCGATGCCCTGGCAGATTCAGGGGAATCTGCACTTGACAAGGGCCCTTGAATATGTTAAATTATACCATGAAATTGGGGGGCCCAAAGTGACATTTTGGCAGGGGGCTCATAATTTGTCAGTACTGCTCTGGCCCCGCCTCTGACCCCACCTCCAGCCCTACCCCGGAATGTGAAAGCAGCTCCCAGAGCTGCCGTGGGTGCATGTCTGGGCTGTAGGCCTCTCCAAGGCCTGCCCCTCCCCCCACAAATGCAGCGCCGTGTCCGGTTCTGACTGTGGCCGTGTGGTTCGCAGCTCCACGGGGGAAGCGAGGCTGGAAGACCTTCTATGCCGTGCTGAAGGGCCTGATCCTCTACATGCAGAAGGTAAGCCCCCCCCCCCCCCCCCAGCGGTCCGACTTCACCTCCACCATCCAGCTGCTTGCATTTCCCTGCATGCCCAGTGCATGATTTCACAATTTAGCTACATTGGTACAGAAGCAGCTCTTGGATCCTAAGACGTCATACTCCCTTTCGGCCTGCAGGGGGAGCTCCGGCCAGAGAAGCAGCTGTCCGACGAGGACCTGAAGAACGCCGTGTCCATCCACCACTCGCTGGCTATGCGAGCGGCAGACTACAGCAAGCGGCCCAATGTGTTCTACCTGCGCACGGCCGACTGGAGGCTCTACCTCTTCCAGGCCCCGTGAGCTCGCTGCCACCCGTCCATGTTTCCACAGATCATTTTTTAATGGCCCCGTTCACATCATTTCAACCACTCATACTGCAATACTAAGACAGTAACCCTACCCAGACGATGTACTCCTCCTCCCAGTATGAGGTCCTGTCACACTGCCATCCACCTGCCCCTGGATGCCCCGCCCTCCACAGGGGCATCCACCCAGTCCCGTTCACCCCTTTGGAAGTCCCGCCTCCTGGCCTTAGCCAATCACATGCAGACTGTGCTCGAGAAATCCCTGCCTTCCCATGGGAGAGGGTGGTCTACTCGCTTTGCTCCAGTTGCTGCCTGCTGTGTCCCAGATAGCCCCATAGCCTTCAGCCTGCATCTCCCGCCCCCCCCCTCCCTCCGCCACCTACCCCACCCGGACCACTTTATATACTAATTATTGCTGAGTATTTCTGTCGTGTGATGGGCAGATGGAAGGAGCTCTACTTGTAATGGTGTCTTAATGACTGCAGGATAATGAAGTCGTGAGTAATGTTTGAATATTAGCCTGGATGTTCGTCTCCCCGGTAATGAAGTTTCACTATCAGCGGGGTGATCATGTCTGCAGAAATATTATTTGGGTAATCGCAGGATGACCATTTCATCAGTAATGACGCCTGAATATGATGTGGACGATCATGCTGTCAGCGATGCTGTTTGAGTATCAAATGGATCAGTTCTCGGTAATGATGTTGGTGCAAAATGCTGAGTCAGGTACCATTGCCTCTGGGGTGTCTGTGTCCCACCCACAGGAACGCAGAGCAGATGCAGTCCTGGATCACACGCATCAACACAGTGGCCGCCATGTTCTCCTCCCCGCCCTTCCCAGCAGCCATTGGCTCTCAGAAGAAGTTCAGTCGGCCTCTGCTGCCCGGATCCACCTCCAAGCTCTCACAGGTACCCGCGGTCGAGCCCACGTACTGCTACACATAATGCCCAGGGGCCATCAGGAGCCCTGTCACTGCAATCTATCCCGTTTGTTTATTAATAGGAAGGCCTTTTTAGAAGGAATCTGCGTTTAAAAGATTAGTGATTAGAACTGTCTCTTCTGAGGTCTGAGTGCTAATTAATGTTCATGACACCTGAATTCCACTTAAACGCTGCAGTGCAAAGAGATGACACCTGCCATGTAGGAAATGTAGCAGGACTGCGGTGCTGCCCCAGTCCAGTAGGGGGCGCTGTCTGCTCACGGTTGGCTTGCTGTTGCAGGAGGAGCAGGTGCAGTCCCACGAGGCACGGCTTAGCGCCGTGTCCTCGGAGCTGGCCGAGCTGCGCTCGTACCCGCCGGACCGCAAGGTCAAAGGGCGTGAGCTGGAGGAGTATCACCAGCGTGACGAGTACCTCGACTTTGAGGTGAGTGTGGCTTTCTGCTGAATGGCTTGCTCCAGCGTGGTCCTGCCGCGTTACCGTCAGCCACTCTCCACCTTTCCATCAGGGGGCTCGTCCCTCCGAATCCCCTTGTTTTGCAGTGTCCCCCTCCCCCTCCGCCCTGCCCCCCCATCGGATCTCTCTCTCTAGAACAGAATAGTAATTCCTTATTTATCCCCATGGAGGAAGCCTCATTTCGCCTATCTTTTCATGCCCCTGAACCACACACCTTCCTCTTCACTCTCCTCACCCACTGCATCTTCTAACTAGCCTTCCATAGAGGCTCATCTTGCACATGGGTCCTGCGCCGATAGTGCAAGGCGGTGGGGCGCCGAGCGGGGCAATGCTCTCGTGCCCTCACATGCGAATACACGCATACACATCCCCGATTCACTGAGACACTGTGGGGTTAACGGTGGGAGCAGCTTCACAGAGCCGGGTGCACGTGAACACGTGTAAGAACATGCTAACACGCAACCAGAACTGCCACCCGACTTAACCGTGCAAACTTCGCATGCTGCTTGCCTGTCCTCGCATTTGCCAGTATGAGCTAACGTTAAAAATAAAGAAAGAGACACAGAGTACATCAGCAGTGAGTCTGTGCCCCGTGTCTCCACGTCCCGCAGAAGACACGCTACAGCACGTACGCCACGCTGCTCCATGCCAAGATCCGCTGCGGCGAGGAGGACCTGTCTGTGTTTGAGTGCCAGGTGGTGGAGGAGGGCACCCTGCAGCGAGTCCGGTCCAGCCCCACGTTGCAGCAGGAGGGCAGCCTGGCCGACAGCGGCAAGCCAACAAAGCGCGCCGACGGACCCAGGCACAGCTGCCGGCAGGCAGTCAAGAAGTGAGGAGTGCTGGAGGAAGGGGCGGCGGCGCGGCCTGGGAGAGCCCCGCGTCTGGAGGGGGGGCCGTCTCGCCCCGTCTGAGTATATTTTTTGAGGTCCCAGAGGGTCGGTGGGACTGTGGAGGGCCCAGGGGAGGCCGGGGAGCCTGCATGCTCAGGGCCCCTCCTGTCTGTCCATTCTTCGTGGCCCACAGGTGAAGCTAAAGCCATGTGACTGACGTGGCAGGAGAGGAGCAGGAGGAAGGGAAGGAGCCAGCGGGGAGCCCAGAGGACTGGGGAGGGGTGCGTGTGAGGGAGCGCATCACTGCCCCCTGCTATCGCCCACAGAGAAGAGCATCTACGCACAGAGATGTCGGAGTTTTTTGTACCTTAACGCATTTCGGTGTTGACAGCTGCCATAATTTTATCCCTAATTTCAGCCAGACCCTGTACCAGTTGGTACAGATCCATGTCACCTGGAGGACCAAAACATTTTTAAAAGGCTTATAATCTCAGTTCATTTTAATTTAGCTACAGAGTTAAATGATAAATGTATTATTATTATTATTATTATTATTATTATTATTTTGCAGCTGCTTAGAAATTTTAGATACCTTTTATTTTTGTTTCTGATGTCTGTAGCTGTTGCATTCTGGGTATTTCTGACCTGTCATGTCCCCTTTCCCTGTAGAAGATGCTGGCTAATGCTACCTGCATGTTCATTACAGCAGTAAGGCCAAGTACAGAGTCCTCCATGCCGAGCTGCTGTCCCCCTCACAAAAGGGTAGGATGGGTACCTCAGAGAGGGGGGGCCATCCTGGGACGATCGCACAGAACCCTGCGCAGGGCTCTGCGTTACCTTGTGTGTGGCCCTCCTCTCTGTTGGGTCACTAGAGGAAATGACATCACAATGGGGACACGGACCCGTTTCAATGGAAACTCCCATATCCAGAGATTTGCGTCCCCCAGAGCTGCTTCAGAAGCCATTGTCTTTGGTCATTTTTCTCTCAATGACAAATTCTTGACTGATTGCCGGGCTTGCTTTCACATCTTCTCTTACTTATATGCCTTTGATCTAGGAAAATGCAAGACATTCTGTGCTTAGTGACTGTTGTGTCTTTGTGTGACAGCATCTCCTTATATAATGTACTTTTTTCTTAGTGATAGAGGCCATTTTTAAAACTAGCCTGTCTCGCTCGTCCAATACTTGTCCACTCTTGAGTGCTGAGGAGGAGGGTCATCTTTAAGATTCAATCCAGTCGTTGTCACTCATAAGAGAAGGGCAGACTCCCCCTGGCGGCTGCCCTGTGCTGCAGCTTAGCCGTGTCACAGATGGTAAAGGCCTTTGTGACTGTGGATGGATGACATTAACGTTAAATATGCAGCAGCTAGTGGCGTCCTTTAAGCAGGAGTTTATGCACGTATTTTGTTTGTAAAGTGGCCATTATCCTATTTTGTTACCTGGTGTGAGGCAAGTTAGCAATTTCCCTTAAATGCCAGCGAATAAGCCCAGTAATCATCCACGCAACACAGTGTGGACCAAAGTGAGGATTTAATGGGATGGAGGGACCATATCGTACAGTGTAAATACCACATTACAGAAATTACGCTTTCAGATGTTCAGATCCATTTTAAATATTTGGGAACACGGAGTAATGAAAAATATTAAACGTTTTGCATGCCGCGTAAATATTAATCTACCCAGATTAATAAACAAATCGAAAGTTGGAATGTGTCATGTGAAGACGAAACGCCAAGTTGTGTGATACTTAGGATACGTTATGTGATACTTAGGATACGTGGCGTGATGGTTGGGATTAAGCGGATCCGTCCGTGGGTGCAAATTCCTCTTTAGGGAACGATGCTTGCAACCAGCATGTTGTGGGTTTGAGTCGGTGACGGTGATGGCGGTGGCAGCAGCGGGGAAATGCGCTGTTTTACCTTTAGTTAACCTGTTGCTTTACTTAAATAACCAAGCAGCATACATGAATAGCATATATTTTGAATGAAAGTGTTCGCTATGAAGCTAAATAACAGCCGCTTACTGAACCCAGGTGATTTTTTTAAAAAAAGAATAATTCCATTTAGTACCTTAACCGTGGTATCCCGAGCATGATGTGAAACGTGGTAGTTATTGCCGTATTCGTCGTTCTGTTTATTCGTTTAGATTTCAGTTCGAAAGTGACAATGAGGGAGACTTAATCTGAAAGAATGCAAGGGCTCGTCTTTTGGAGAAAAAGCAACAAAAATCATTTAGCATTTGTACGAGCAATGAATTTGATTGAAGATCATTTTATACGCCCTAGTTTATCCTTTAACGCGCAAGGATTTTTATACATTAACAAAGAAAAAAATGATCATTTTAAATACCTGCAGTGATATTTAAAGAGCTGTATATGAATGTAAACTATTCCTAAGGAGATATATATATACATATATTCCGCGGGTATGACGTAGTCTCTTGGTGACGTTGGAATGCTATTATTATACTCAGGCTCCTGCTCTTTGTAGAAAAACCATATGCAGTAATAGCAGCATTACACCAGCAGAGGGCGCTGTTTCCCTGTATAACCGGCTCTGCCATGAAGCTCTTTAGGCAGCACTGAACACAGTCAATTCATTGTATACTAGTGTCCGCCAAACTCTTTCTCCAGCCTGCTGTTTCTTGCGAGTGAGGATCCAGAAAGTGTGTCACATATGCGTGTTTCCCTGTGTGAGACTCTTATGCATGTCAGGAAGATCCCCCTTTTTCACCGACGGTGCTCTTTCAGGAGCCGGGTCGGGGGGGTGACGGGGTCCGTTTCGGGAAATGGTGAGGACCGCTGATGGAAAGTGAGCCACTTCTCTGAGGAGGAGAACACTGGCCTCACTAAACACTGACTTGGACAGAGTGCCATTTATCTGCAGCTGTCCATCATACAGGAGTGGGAGGGGCCAGCACACGTCACTGTTTTGCATATCTCCCATACTTGTCTGTCTCTTATACATCGCCCCTGGTTGAAGGGCCAGCCGACATGGTAACATGGCCGCTATGTACATACATCCCAGCATAGATTTCATGGCACATTGCGGACTAAGGTAGCTTGCCTTAGTTCTAATGAAATACGCAGTTAAAAGAAATCTGTCTAAGCAGCCGACCAACACTTGTCAGCTGGGGAAGCCGATGCTGTGTTTAGAATTGTCTACGTGCCATCACTCACCAGGGACGACGCGCTGGGAAAAGTCTGAATGGGGTTCTGCATTCTCCAATAGCTATCATGTGACTTCTTTTAAATGTTATCACTGGGGTCCTTTGGCCCACTTTAGCTGTTCACTTGATGCCTGCTCGTAAAGAAGCAACCATAAGGAAATATTTGTATATGAGCTGTTTTTTTTTTTGGAGGCCTACTGGTAAAATTATAATAAACAGGTGTTTTAAAAACAACTGCATGGCTGCCTTTTCTGTGCAAAGTAACATGCGTCACTCAAGAACATTCCAGAATATCTCATGGTTTGTCTTGTCCAGGAGCAGATCAAGCACCTGCTGGTGGTATAAATACAGCAGTAGAAACGGACTTGCTCCCATAACTGCAAGGTTGTTGGTTCAAATCCCTGGAGAGGGATAACTGCCTTAAAATAAAGCACTGAACATCTGGCTGAGAGGTGAAGCCATTTAAGAGATGGTGCCTTTCAAGGGTGAGAATAAGCTACACAGTAACAGGTGAGTTTTCAGCCCCTTAAGCAGTTACACATTTAGGGAAGCCGCCACAAATGCACATCTTTCGATTCTTTGCTGACAAACGCTAAACCCTCTGTTTTTACTCACAGCCATCGCAGGACTACTAGCATTGAAATACAATATAAAGGAATTTTCCAATTTTAAGCTCTTGTTTATTTCTTGAGATTATGGTGAGTTAAAATTGTTTGCCTGGTGGAATATAAAAAATAATGTGTTAATGTTAAGAAATCTCAGCCAGAGAATGATTAAAGTCTAAGACCTAAACTTAGAAAAAGAAAAAAAAAAACTTTTAGAAAAACTTAAATAAGGACAAACAGCTGGAATGGGGACCAGACTTTATTTAAAAAAAGACTTTAACAATAAAGACACAAACCTCAGTCCCAAGCTGCTTCGGGAAAAGGTCACTACATTCAAATATATTTAATTTCAATTGTGCACATTTCCCTGGCTGGCAAAGATGCGCTGTGTGGTCTTCTACCCAGACAAAGAATACATGGTATTTGTAAGACGGTGAAGACGTACTACTACAAAACATCAAGTGGGTGTAATATTTCCTATGGAAGAGAACCTTGTGTCCCGAAGATGCAAGACAGATTTCGGCCTCTGCTGGGCAAACTGTTTTTCAGTCATTTCAGAACCATAGAGCTTTGAATTTTTTGAGCCCAGGAGTACTAGCAACTCGGGCAGGAGTGTCATTCCTCATGTCACATGATACCTCTATAGGGACCTCTCATGCCTGATCGGTGACATGGGGCCAGGCCTCATGGCTCAGGAGTTGGCAAGGACAGGCCGCTCCATGTCGTCCATCGTCTGGCTGCCAAAACCACTGTCTTCTGTGGCATCTGATTAGGGAATACAAGTGTGAGACAGGGACACAGAGTAACACTGTTAATAGCTATCCACTGATAACTGGCCATCATCTTCACACTTTCATGCCACAAAGACTGTAGATAACTGCCAAGAGTATGTTTCTTAGCAATTTCTTGGCTGCTCACTATGGTATGCATTCTAAGCCAACCAAACTATGTGCCATTTAATTTAATTGTAGCTGGCCATTGTAAACAGAGAAAAAATTATTTAGGACATTGCGGCGCACTGGAATCTGAAGTATGTAGACTTAACTGGAGTTCACAGAGAATGTGATGTCACAAAAGGGCATTGTGATGTCACAATACACAATATGGCCCGTACCTGCACTGTGTGTCTTGTCCTTCATCTCTGTTTGTCTTAGTAGCATCACTCCTTCGTTCAGGCCCAGTGACTGCAGGGCCTCCACCAGGCCTGCCACCTGACCCCCGCCCACCTGCAAACGAGACATAGCACGTTCTTCTGATGACTTTCCACATAAACTCTGTCCATCCCCCTGAGCACTTTTCCCCCCACTTGCTGTCTTCCACCGTACAGTTCAGAAGACCAGAGCGCAACAGGCTGTGGGTTCAGATCCAATTTGCTTTGCTGTTTCAGAAAATTAAATGGCGAAACACCCACTGTGAGCAGATCAGTGAAGCAAGACTTCACAATCTGTTACTCAAAAGCATAGAACAGACTCCCCCAGCTTCACAACGCATATCCTCTCGGAGAAGAGGAGATGGTGTGCAGAGTCCCAGGCCAGCCCCACCTGGTAGCTCTCCAGCAGGCTCTGGCAGGGCGAGGGCGTCTCCTGGAACAGGTCGGCTAGCGTCAGCATCCCCAGCTTCTCAGCCAGATCCCTCCAGGGAACGTGTCTCCGGCTGAGGATCCCGTCCAGCTGCTGAAGGATCTCTCCGTCCAAATGGGACACATCTGGGAGTTTGGGAAGGGATCGGGGGGGGGGGGGGCAGGAGTAACACAAAGTAGGAATGCAAAGGGTGAATGGGTAGCCTAGGACCACCCTCACTGCCAGGCCATTAGCAGTTAGCAGCATGCTCCTACCATCTTTCGGTGTCTTAGGGGAGCTGACTGCATGTCTACTGGCCATGGGACTCTTCCTACAGTCAAGCAGCTCTCGAACCTGCAGAGGGCGCTAGGTGTTAGTGCAAGTCATGCACACTGATGTCCTCAACTCATGCAAAATATATACCCTAACGCCCACCTTCTGGCACTTGGCCAGGTGGAAAGGCGTGTGCCCTGGGGCAGGCCGCTTGCGGGGAATTCTGGCCTGGTGTCCATTCCCTTCTTCTCCCTCATTGACTCTCTCCTCTGCTTCCCCATGCTCTTCATCTGAGGAGAGGCTGAACAGCGGCTCATCGTTCTCCGCATTCTTCTGGGCACCTGTAGGGGCCGCCATGCCGACATGTTAGCCTGAGTACTGATGGGCAATATAGTCTTCCTGTGCAGGTAACGCAGGCTCTGAGCTCACACAGCTAGCCTTCTTACTAGTAATGGACAAAATGATGCTTTATGAACCATTTGCTGTGGTTTCTGATCCCCACTAGATGGTGCTCTTTGATAACTTGCCTTGAGCCCTTTTTTGAGCAGGGAGCACCATCTAATCAAAAAATACAGCAAATCGTCCATGAAGTGTCATTTTGTCCATCACCGCTTCATATAGTTCATGTCGGCACATACAGCATATCTCTTAGAACTGGTCTAGAGCAGCTAGTACTAAGTAACTGATCGGACAGTCTATACAGCACACAGATCTGTGCCACAGAGCAGTGATGTCACACGGTGCCTGACCTGCAGCAAGGAGCATGGAGCACAGCGTGGGGGAGCCCAGGCTGGCGGCCAGGTGCAGTGGCGTATTCCCCGCAAAGGTGATCGCGTTCACATCCGCCTTTAGCTGAGGGGGGGGGGGAACACAGGGCATACTGAGGGCTGGGATTCCCATGAAATGTGAAGCGAAAAACACAATGACTAAGGCAAGTGGGTCAGGGAGTGAGCAGCCGCTTTGACGGTGCTCACTGAAAGTCTTGGGACGCACAGTCTAATTCTGTTACAATGTTGCAAATGTATTGGTTACATAACAAAAGTCTATTAACAAACAGTGTTTAGGAGGTGGGGCACGATGTCAGCACAGGTAGGAGGCGGGGCACGATGTCAGTACAGGTAGGAGGCGGGGCATGGTGCCAACACAGGTAGGTAGAAGGCGGGGCACGATGCCAGTACTGGTAGGTAGGAGGCTGGGCACGATGCCAGTACAGGTAGGAGGTGGGGCACGATGCCAGTACAGGTAGGAGGCGAGGCACAATGCCAATTATGGTAGGAGGCAGGGCACGATGCCAGCACTGGTAGGTAGGAGGCGGGGTACGATGCCAGTACAGGTAGAAGGCGGGGCACAATGCCAGCACAGGTAGGAGGCAGGGCACTATGCCAGCACAGGTAGGTAGGAGGCGAGTTACGATGCCAGCACAGGTAGGTAGGAGACGGGGCATTATGCCAGTACAGGTAGGAGGCGGGGCACGATGCCAATAAAGGTAGGAGGTGGGACACGATGCCAGCACAGGTAGGAGGTGGGGCACGATGCCAGCACAGTTAGGAGGCGGGGCACGATGCCAGCACAGTTAGGAGGCGGGGCTTGTGGCAGAGGGATCAGGCTTTTCACCTTGACCAGTTTCTTGCAGAAAGCATGCTGATACCTAATACCATATTTGGGCCTTTAACACCAAAAAAGCTCAAATTATTTGCATGTTGTAACCATTTTGGTCCTTAGTTGTGATGGACAAAATGATGCCTCATGAATTATTTGCTGTATGTTTTTATCCCACTAGATGACGCTCTAGGTTGCTTTGGGGCATGCTTTGTGCCCTTTTTCAACAGAGAGCACCATCTATTGGGGTCAAAAAATACAGTAAATAGTTCATGAAGCGTCGTTTTTGTCCATCACTAGCACTTAGCTATTAGTGGCTTAATTGAGCAGGTGGAGTTTACAGTGCCCCCTGCTGGAGAGAGTGTGTAAGGCCTGCTATACAGGACCTCTCCAGGCCCACAATTGGTTATTTGCCATGTTTGATGTCTTCTACCACCATGCTGATTCAACTCATCGTCATTTTATGGGGGTTGCTGTCTGGGGGGTGTGAAATAAAGTTCGTATGATGGTGGTGTCCCTAATGTGAAGGATGGGGGGGGGGGCAGCTTGATGGGAAGGGAAATGTACCTCAGTGATCAGCATGAAGGCCATTCTGAAGAGGTTCTCCGTCACAGCGAGGTGTAGCGCGGTGCTGCCACCCTTTAGCTCCGCCGTGTTGATCCAGGCCCCTGCCTCCACCAGGGCCCGCAAGCATCGCTCTGCCCCCTTACGCACAGCCAGGTGGAGCGGGAAGAGCCCTAGGGGGTCCGGCGGAGAGCTCAGAAGTCAATACAATTCATTTCTCAGACGTTACTATGCAATTCCATGCAATACTTTCCCAGAGACATTCTCTTGCTAACTACTGTTAAGTATTAATTGTCATCAATAATAATTGATACTGTATTGATCCACATGGTTAAATTCTCTTTAAGTCTCCCACAACTTGCTCTCTGTAGGTGACAGCAAGCTGACTGTGAAGGGCAGCCACCCGTAGCGGCACCCAGGGAGGTGGGGGTTAAGGGCCTTGCTCAAGGCCCGGCAAACATGCCAAGGCTGGATTCGAACCGCCAACCTTCTGATCACAGGCCCACTGAGGCACGTGGCTAAATATGTGTATTTTGCTACAATATACCTATATAATATTTCCTTTAGGATAAATTGTCTGTCTGGCTATCTAGCAATCTGGCTACCTATCCTAACAAACAGGCTGGAATTGCAGACCTGCAAAGTCCACAGATTCCAGCTGTTTATGTCTGCAAACATCTAAGCGCAGGTAGCGGCCAGGAAACCTGCCGCCTACGACAAACAGCCGTGAGTATGAGCTGTATGAGTTAACTTGCACTGCATCTACTGGCCCCTCCCTCACATGGAAACTATGACTGATGATGTCCTGCTATGAGAGGAACCCTTAGTCCCCGGGGTGGCTGCGTAGGCGTGCGGACATTCTGTACTGATACTGTATGAGTCTCCATGTCTGCGACGTATATCACCTGCTGGTCATGCGCATTTAACGTACCGCTGTGGTCGGGCACGTTGAGTAGGTGGGCGTGCCGCTCCCCCAGGGGGGCCAGCACTGTGCGTAGCATGGTCTCGTCCCCCAAAGCCGCGGCCAGATGCACTGCCGTCCGCCCGTCCCGATCCAGGGAGCTGGGGTCAGCTCCTGCCCCCAGCAGGAAGCCCGTCACCTTGGGCTGCCCCGTGATCACCGCCAGGTGCAGAGGTGTCTGCCGAGAGGCATCATTACTCCAGTTCAGTTTTGAGGGAGGGGGGTGCGTCAGCCCACTGCTCTCCTTGTCACAAGTGTCACAAGTTCTCTCACCCAGTCCTAGGAGATCCCCAGACTGGGGTGGCGGGGGCGGGGCAGTTCACATTTTTTGCTCCCTCCCAGCACAACTGAACCAAATAATCAACCAATCACTGAATACCAGGTACATGCGTGTTGGAAGCTGGGCGGGAGCAAAAATGTGAACCGTTTGGGGGTCCCCAAGGACCCGGTTCGGGCTGGG
Source organism: Hyperopisus bebe (assembly GCA_026777045.1). Lineage (NCBI taxonomy): Eukaryota > Metazoa > Chordata > Actinopteri > Osteoglossiformes > Mormyridae > Hyperopisus > Hyperopisus bebe. The sequence goes on along the minus strand of JAODJW010000041.1, from coordinate 2,252,806 downwards.
TGTCTGGTTCCTGTTACCTGCTGCAGGTGGTTACGTGTGTCCAGGATCTTCTGCTGGTTCATGCTGATGATGGTGCGGACCAGTTGCTCCACCACGGACGTCTGCTGGTTGATGATGGCCAGGTGCAGAGGTCTGGGGTGGCACAGAAGCACAAGTGAGCTTCAGGGTGGGAAACTCATCCTGAAGATCTGCACAGAGCCCTGGCCGAGGCGAACGGAGCGACTCACGTGTCACCATTTTCATCCTGGGCTGCACAGAGGTGCCTCTGCACAGCCAGTAGGAGGCGTACGTCTCCGGTGCGGCAGTAGTCCAGAAGGGCTCTTGCCATCTGCCGGGGCATCGGGGAAGTCCTGCCTTGGACTGTGGCGGCTAAGGACAGGAGGGCTCACAGTCAGCCAGCCACATGCCACACCCATACATGCGCGAGGTCCATTCATTGGCCCAGTCATTAAGCCACACCCCTGTCATGCAGCTTACCAACATGCAGGAGGCGCTGTTGCAGTGGTGTCCCCTGACCCCGCAGTTGGCTTCCTGGGGCCACATCCTGTGGCTCTGACGAATCGGACATCTGAGCTCCAACCCCTCCGAACCGGCCATCCCCGCCCAACTGGCCAAAGCCACCCATGGCAGGCTCGAACTGGAAGCAGGAACCACCTGGGAGGGAATGGGGGTGGGTGGAGGGGATGAGGAAGCCCCACCAGTAGGCAGCACCAAGTTGTCATGTGCTCACGGGGCATCTTCTAGTCCTTAATCCTCACCTCCTCCACCATTGACTCCTCCCCCTCCTCCGTTGCCTCCAAGTCCTCCTGCCCCCCCCAGCCCGCCACTGTCCCCAAATGGCCCCCTCCAGGAGTCGTACACGTCAGGCAGAGGCTTGTGCTTCTTACGCTTGACCTCCTCCTTGTCTGACGGTCCAGAAGGAGACAGAGTGACAGCTGAGCTTCATGGCGAAAGTGTTCATTTCACCTCCACCTTGCAGCCACCCCCCCTTCACATTCGCCCTCCCTTTATCGTCGCCATGGTAACACAGGGCCACCCAGCCTCACCTTCATTGTGTGGCACATAGGTGAACTGCTTGGGCTCGCTGCAGTCGCCACCTTTTTTGCGTTTCAGCTGCAGGAAGACCGTGACGGGCCGCTTGATCTCTGTGGTGTGGTACTGGGGGGTCTTAAACACAATGGCGTACTGTGGAGGAGTGAAGCAGCCATGTCATCACCAGGTGGTTTAGGTACATAGACAGACAGTACAAACGAACAACACAGAGGCACATATGGGAACTGGACCTGACCTGCTTGTGGACGTCAGTGGGAGAGAAGTCACCCAGCGCTTCCCAGCTTCCATCTTCGTCCTCGAAAAAGCGAATCTCAATATCATCTGGAGTGGAACAGACAAGACAGTCCATAAACATGCATAGACACAAAAGAGGCTCAGAGGCAATGCTATGAAACGTCTCCGTCGCTGCAAGGTCTGCCCCACGTAAGCCTGGACGGCAGCTCCTATTGGCTGAGATCGGTGAGCAATGGGTCAATCGACTGTACTGCTTGGGTCTAGCCAATTCACCTTTCTGCACCTTGTCACACAGCAGAAAGACTTCATCCCCCCCGAGCACGGAGCCACATGTCTTATCCATGCGAGAGATCTTCAGGTTGGAAGCATTGGGTGACTCTGTGGGGGGAAGGGAATCCTGTTTCAATTTTAACGTGTCAATTTACCTTCATGTAAAGATACACCAATTTCTGCTCTGTTTTCCCTTCATCTGTGTACTTTTCATGGTTGGTGAGACCCTACAGTCTGTTGGACGGTGTATGGCATGGTGCGGGGTGGGGTATTGTGGGGGGCACTCACTGCTGTCGTAGATGGGGTTGGAGATGACCGGCTTCAGGGCCAGCGTGTACTCGCCCTGGCTGTCCTGCAGATAGGCCGTGAACTTGAGCCTCACCACGTTGAGATCCATGGAGGCGCTCAGGTCCTTAGCTTCTTTGACAATGGCCTGCTCCTCTGACTCTGTGTGGACACTCACAGGACATCAGAGCCCGGCTGGGCGAGCGGAGGCGTGGCATACAGGGGGCACGGCCAGCGGTGGCCTAGCGCTCATACCGGTGAGGTGGCCCCGGCCTCCTATTTGCTTCATCCTCTCCTCCTTCAGCCTCCGGGTCAGCACGTCCACCACTCCTCGCCTGGTGACGTGAAGGATGCCCAGGTTGTTGAACCTGGACAAGAAGAGGAGGGTGAGACGATCATGGAGGGGGAAGGGGAAAAGCGGGATGCAGAGGGATAAAGACTGAACGTGTGGTGTGTAGGATCACAGAGCTTAACCCTCTGGGGTCGAGTATGTCGTCGCTGACATTGCGTACTTTTCGAGTCTATTTCAGTTTCTATCTCGCTGAAATCTTAAGGTAGAATCATGAAAAAAATGCTGGCCAAATCCATAATCTGTCTTCTTTTCAAAACGTCAATTGTGGGAAGTATTAAAGTTTTTTTAATTAGGTTAAATTGGCAAAAAAGTAAACCATGTCATCTTACTTTGTTTTACCTGCATCGGGGGTGTGTAGTATCGC
>JAODJW010000041.1:2209750-2223440 GCA_026777045.1 Hyperopisus bebe | reverse complement strand
TAATTATGAGAAGTGCCCTTTATTTCACTTGAGCCCCTGCCCCTCAAAATGTCTGTGCACGTCCCTGGACAAGCGCCGCCTCCCCACACAAAAGACAATGCAACTGACAAGAGGGTTCGCTTCTCCTACGCTAAGGAAACGAGAGCTGTCATTCAGTCGCGGATAACAAACAAGTATGCAAATGAAATTATCGCGGCCGGAAAAATTATCGAGGTCATTTTTTTATCGTGCGATTAATCGATTTATCGACTATCGCGACAGGCCTAGGCGTAGGTGCGTAAAGTGAAAAGCAGTCCAGTTTTCTCCCAGCCAGCTCAAACACATAATACCTGCCACCATCATCACCCCCCACTGCCCAGGATCTTAACTTTAAACGAACGGCGGATGAGTATCATGATGCCACTCCAGTGGGAAGACGCGGAAGAGGCAGCCACCACAGCGTAACACCTGGAGGCGGCACGCTGCACATCCTTAGACTCCAAATGTGTCTCCTGCAAAAAAGCAATGTCCACCCTATTTCTAAACAAAATGTCTGTGACACTAGAGCGCTTCTGAGGGGTCGAAAGCGTCCTCACGTTCCAGGTAGCCATAACTAAGTTAGCCATCAGCAGCTATAAAAGGCATAGATCCACAGCACAATACAGGAGAGAGAAAGACAAAGAGTGAGACGTCAATAGAATAGCACATCATTAGAGAAGGAATTAGTGAAAACAGACAACCCATAAACAAATAAGCTCCGGTAATACAAACCCCTAACACCCCATAAGACAGAACACCATCATCCAATGAGCCGAAGGGCGCGAACCCTAAGGCAAAACACACAACACCCCCCTCCCCCCCATCCCCGCAGAACAGCGCAGGGCCAAAAGCCAGCACGTGACATGCAGGGGATAAGGCATGCATGAATACTCAAGCCCGCCGCCCACCCCCAATCCCGCCGTCGTAACCTACAAATCAACTATAGAACAGACACAAAATCGTTAACAGAAGAGCACCCAATTTATATACTCCACACGCACAGTGTGACTGCAATATAATAACAGGCAAACAACAAAGCAGACCGAATAAGCATATTAAATTGGCCAGGTCCCGGTGGAGGTGAAAGCACCGACTGCCTGAAGAGCTTCTTCCGGGTCGGTAAAAAACCGCTGGTTACCCGCAAAAGAAAGACGAACTTTAGCCAGGTACAAAAGAAAAGCAGGAACAGCAGCTTCCCAAGCCTTCTTCAGAACAGGGGACATTGCCTTGCGAGCTCGGGCCGTCTGTGCGTTGTAATCGGCGAGAAAAAGGATTTTTCGTCCTTCGAAACGAACCGGCGATCTCCGAGCCTCCTGCAGTATAATCTGCCGCTCGTTGTAGCGTAGGAGATTCAAAACAATGGGGCGCGGGCGCAAACCATCGCCACTGCCGGCAGACACCCGATGAGCCCTCATCACTTCGGGACTGAAGTTGGCAAGACCCGGAAACCACTTCGGCCACTGAAGATCCAAAAACCGCAGTAAATTGCCCTTCTCCACGTCTTCCGGAACCCCGACGATCCTGATATTATTTCTCCGCTCCTTATCCTCCTGCTCGGCAAGCTTATTACGAAGGAGACCAACTTCGCTGTGAAGCGACCCCAGTTCAATTTCATGTTTCTGGACTTGGCCTTGAAACAACTCAAAAGATTTACCGAGCTTTTGCTGCTCCGTATGGAGAGACTCGATCTGCTCCTTAACAAACTCTTTTAGCCCGCAAACATCCGAACATGTTGCCAGCGCGTGAAGTTTTTTGTGCTTTCTTCGCCGGACTTGCGGTCGAAGATTGAGGAGGTGTTCTGCGCCCAGAGCAATCCATAATAACAGTAAAGTTATGCGGACGAGTTCAGCAAAGTAAACCAAAATAAAAGTGCCTGATAGACATTCAAAAAACGGAAAACCGGCGGTAGGACTTGGGGAGCGAGACTAAAACGCCACCATGCACGACTGAGTGTCACGTGGTCCCCCCACCTCTAAATTGCTTAAAAAAAAAAAAAAAGGGAAGGACCCTACAGATTGTGCTTCCTATTGCCTTATTTCTTTGTTAAACACGGACGCTAAGATCTTAGCAAAGGTCCTGGCTCGTAGATTGGAAAACGTTCTCCCCACTATCATATGCAAAGACCAAACTGACTTTATGAAAAATAGACATTTCTGTTTTAATATAAGATGCTTATTTAATATCATTTACTCACCTGCTAGGAAAGTGCCTGAATGTGTTGTATCTGTCGGCGCAGAGAAAGTCTTCGATCACATTGAATGGAATTATCTATATTCTGTCCTGAATCACTTCAGTTTTGGACCAAATTTAATTTCATGGATCAAATTACTCTGTATGTGCCCATCTGCCTCAGTCTGTACTAATACTCAGCAATCCAGACCATTCCATCTATACAGGGGTACCCGTCAGGGGTGTCCACTGAGCCAGTTAATTTTTGATTTGGCTATTGAACCACTCGCCATAGCCCTTCATAACTGTAAGGACTTAACTGGTGTCTGGAGGAATAATGTGGAGCACAAAGTTTCACTATATGCTGATGACCTACTGCTCTTTATTTCCAACCCTACCACTTCATTGCCTTATGCCTTCTCACTGCTTAATCAGTTTGGGCGACTTTCGGGTTATAAACTACATTTTCATAATAGTGAGCTTTTCCGTATCAATGCAGAAGAATGTGGCCTGGACCTTACCAACATACCCCTCAAAATTGAGAAAGATAAGTTCTCCAACTTGGGTATCATTGTCACAAGAAATTTTTAAAGACCTATTCAAAGAGAACTTAATGACCTTGTTAAACAAGACCAGATAAACGCTATCACAGTGGTCACCCCTATGCATATCTCTAGTTAGCCATATCAACTCAATTAAGATGACCATCCTGCCTAGATTTTTGTACCTTTTCCAAGCTCTACCAGGTCTTTCTTTAACCAACTTGATTACATTATATCCTCTTATATTTGGCAAAATAAACACCCACGTTTGAATAAGGCTGATCTTCAATAAACAAAAGCTGCTGGTGGGCTCGCTCTTCCAAATTTTCACTCTTACAATTGGGCTGCAAACCTGCGCTGTCTTTCATTCTGGTCATTTTTTCATAGTCGGCCAGCTAGATAAGATTTTAACAACTCTGAGTTATTAGTTAAGTTCTCCCCAAGCGAGTTTGATGAGCCGAATGGCCTCCTCTCGTTTGTATAGTTCTTATGTTCTTATGTTCTGCAACGTGTTTCTCAATATAAAAGATCAGGTTCTCATTTAAAAAGTACAAAAATAGCAGCTTTCTATTTGTGGCTCATGTGACTATTGGCACAACTTTTGCCCAAGCATTTCTGTGTTGCAAAATTTTTTCACAAACGGGCTGGGTAACACCAACTTCCCAAACAGCAGATGGCGCTGTAGGTACATTTATCGCATCCCACTTGAGAATTATTGTCTTCGACTAGCCTGCCACAGAATTAGCGTTGTAGAGAGTTTTAAACTATTTATGCAATTAAAAACAAACCTGTTATTGAGCACTTATTTTAAACACATCTCCACATTCCACAGCATGACCTTGAAGCTAGCGTGACATTCTTCATGTGCAGTAAAGCCAAAGTTGATTTGCATTTCCATTCTGCTGACCCTGCACTGGGGAGGGTAGGGCCCCTCTTCGCCTGCGTCTTGACAATAACTTCTTTAGCAGTCCATTCTACCATTCTGCAGTAACAGTTTTGGATGTGTTCACGAGTAGATAAGGAGCACACTTCTATATTTGTATTTTTAACTGTTTTTTTATAATATGGATTTTTGTTTATCTTGATACAGCCATCCCTGACGCTCTGCTTCCATTTAGTAAAAATCCTCAAATGATATTTGTGGATAAGAGTTGGAGTGGCAGTGCTCAGTCAAGTTGGAGGCCTTGGGGATAATGGAATGATGTTTGCGAACGATTTTTGCAGGGAACGAGTTTACAGGAATTATTCACCCCCATTCGCTTCCCTGCAAAGATCGGTCCTTTTCGATCTTCCGCTAGTCCTCAGAAATATGACGTCAATGCTGCTTCTCTCCTGGACTATGGCCAGTGAGAGCCAGTGAGGCATGTAAGTGCATGCTGTAAGCCAGCATATGATTGGCTGGAAACTGAACCTGGGAATGAATGCATACCTACAGTGAACTCTCATTGAGTGATGGGAATTCAGGCTTGTTTTGGTGAGCCAGTTCATTTGGCTAAGTTAAGAAATAAGAGCTGATTCTTTCAGCTCACAAACCATTACAGGCGTTTATAATTCAGCCAAATTTAGCAATGTTTTGACCTAAGATTAGTATGTATGCACATTTATCATTTAAATTATTCATTGTGTTCATACCATGTAACTGAATGGTTCCAACTATGTAAGTTCCTATGGCAGAATGAGACCCGAAGGAGTGAATCAAGGGCGGTGCTGTAGCTACTCCTAAGATAACCATATCACCTCAAGAAATCTCTGTGTTTGATTTAAATTTTTTTATTTTTAATATGTGAATCATGTATTTTATACTTAAGAAATAAATATATTAATAAAACGCGTGCGTCAAGGGTGTTGCAGTAGAAATCAAACTAAGGGGAAACTCAATTTCAGAGCACCCTTGCTGAAAATGCAAGCAACCCTATAGGACCAGCAAAAGAAAATCTCTGGCACCACCCCTGGAGAGAATGAGTTAGTGGGTGAGTAGGTGACTCAGATATGCTGCTGAAGGAGAGAGCCGTACCTCGGCCATGACTGAAACACTCCATCTACTGGTGTAGCATATAGCCTACATGTGCAGTGATTTCCCGTAGGCTGCAAATGGATTTTACAGATGCAACACATATGATTAAAATGATTTTAACCAAGGTTTGTTAGCGTTAGTTAGTTAGACTATGTGACAAACATTGAATAGCTAAGGTACAGTGTTGAGAGACTTAGACTATATTTCAATAACAAATATTATTTTTCTCGCATGACTTAATGGTGGTATTTGGCTTACTCCTTAGTAGTATTTAGCCTAAATAATAGGCTATTTTTTGACATATCAGAGCAGAAGTGTTTCTGATCTAATTTATGCAAAACAGGAAGTGCTACTGAAGGACATGGTGAATGAATCTTTTAGGTGAACTGTATCAAATGATCTGTGTCCTGAAAAAGAAGCATTTCTCCACTCACTACTTAGTTAGTGTATTACACCATGTGCTACTTTGCTCTAAGTCTGTATCACAACATATGCCAGAGGCTTGTAAATGAGATCCTATAGGTGTATATATGGCTGCAGGTGGAAGCCGAGTGTCAAGTGGGAGCAGCAACATCGAGTAGGAGGGGTTTATAATGAGGGTTAGGGTTGGGGTATCAGATGATAAGTTATAAAACCCTCCCACATTGGCCCTCCCACTCGACATTAGCCATCCTATTCGACATTACCCCTCCTATTCAACCATCCTATTCAACATTACCCCTCCTACTTGACATTACCCCTCCTACTCGACATTAACCCTCCCCTCCTACTCAACATTACCCCTCCCACTCAACATTACCCCTCCTACCCCACATTGGCCCTCCCACTTCATATTACCCCTCCTATTTGATATTACCCCGACTACTCGACATTACCCCTCCCACTCGACATTGGCCCTCTCACTCAATATTACTCCTCCTACTCGACACTGGTCCTCCCACTCGACATTACTCCTCCTACTCCACATTGGCCGTCCCACTCGACATTGCCCCTCCTACTCCACATTGGCCCTGCCACTCGACATTACCTCTCCTACTCCACATTGGCCCTGCCACTCGACATTGCCCCTCCTACTCCACATTGGCCCTCCCACTCAATATTACCCCTCCCACACCACATTGGCCCTCCCACTTCACATTACCCCTCCTACTCGACATTGGTCCTCCCACTCGACATTGGCCCTCCCACTTCACATTACCCCTACTACTTGACATTACCCCTCCCTCTCCACATTGGCCCTCCCACTTCACATTACCCCTACTACTTGACATTACCCCTCCCTCTCCACATTGGCCCTCCCGCTCAACATTGGCCCTCCCGTATGACATTACCCTTCCTACTTGACATTGGCCCTCCCACTCGACATTTCCTAGCTGCATCAATATGCCTCTCCTTGGTTGTGTAAAATGCCTATTGCAAATTCCTTTGCCCTTCTTGCACTTTCCAGTATTTAATCTAAGTCTGTGTTTTAATAGTTTTGTTGCAGACATACGTAATACATACTAACTACCCAGAGGGCTCTTGTGTTATTTTGGCTGAATGTTTATCGGTACAGAAACTTTTAGGTGGAAGATCTAAGCCAGCTATCACCCCCAAAAGGCAGAGATTCGGACCTGAAAGACTGGTCTTCATGGCCACATATTTGTTCCTGAACTTTATTAGTTTTTCCCCATATTTTTTCTTCAATTTTACCATATACTCTAAGTATGTAAGAAGATTTTGGAGAGAATAATTCTAAAAATAAATACATTGTGTCAGGCAGAATTTGACTCAAGAGCATGTGCAGGTTACAGATGGAAATTAGCCTAACTGCATGCCTTTGGACTGCAGGGGGAAACCCACACAACATGGGGAGAACATGCAAACTCCACAGGCACACAGGAGGAGCCCTAACCCTAACCCACAAACCGTCCACATTTTTGGGAGCTGGGAGGGAGCAAAAATGTGGGCTGTCTGGCAGGGAGCAAAAACATAGACTGACTGTGGGTCCCTATGGGCTGGATTGGGAAATGCTGCTTTGTAGCATTCCATTTTAGTGTTCTTGCTACTACCAGGGCTATGTAGTTGATGGTTGGTTGTTAATTGCCATGTTTGCTTTGACCAACAGGCGTGTTATGGGTGGAACCTCTGCCCTCTGCTGAACATAGACCCTGAGGCAGATTGGTCAGTAAAATATTAGCTCTGTTTTGATTTCAAAACGATGCCAGCAATATTACCTGCAGATAAAGGTAGAAACTCCAACACAGTTATTCACCATTGCTCATGTCAAAAAGTGTTTGGGTTACTATGAAAAGAAAAATTCTGTTTAATAAAGGCCACCAGAACATTACAGGTTTTGCAGCATTACTTTGAACATGTGATAACCAGTCTTTGTTTCTATTTAATTTGCTTTCATTATGCAATAATAATAATAATTATTAATTTCATGGTTAACAGTGTTAAGATGGAATTCATGTTTATTTCTAGTCAGCTGCTGTGTCAGGTACATATTTCATCTTAGGTTGATAAGTAACCCATAAGACCAGGAACCTGCTGATGGACATAAAATAGCTTTTTTTTCTTCAAGTGGCAGTGAAAAAGGGGAGAATTTGGAACATTTTATATTGATGATTTATCTTGTTGGGTCATTCTGGCTCACCTTAAGTATTTGGTATCGTCCACACTCGAGCATCTCAGAATTGTAGCTGTAATAATAAAAACATATTTCAGATATCTTACTTATTTAATTGTGAATTATCAAGTTCTTTATTGCTTCCTTTGTTGCTTTTTGTTTGCCTTATTTTATTGCTATTTCCTGTTACTTTGTGCTCTAATTGTAACTTTTATAACTGAATAATAATAATCGTTGAATTGAATAATTCGACCTCCAGTATACCACAGAAGTGTGTAAACTACACAAAGGTAACATGCAGTGCACTGAGTTCCATTTTTTAAATTAAGTATTTCATAAAGTAAGATATCTGAAATATGTCACTTTTTCAGGTGCCTATGTGTTATCAGTACAAAGACACAGGCATCTGAAAATGGCCGACCCAGCATTTTTGCAAACAAAGGAAAAATCTCATTAAAATTAAAGCCAGTGTAACTCCTAAACTATATGAGCTTGGCCAGAGAAATTTTGGTTTTTCGTATTGGCCCAGGGGCAAAGAAAATGCCACAAAATGGCTCAATTCTGAGATGGTTGAGCATATGGACCATTTGTTGAGTTGAGCCCTGTTGTATGAGGTATTTTCCAGAAAAACTTCAGATTATATTTTTCAAAATACTGGCAAACACAGTAGCTTTTGTAATATCTGATAAATCATCTTCCTTTATCAGGGAGCCACATTTGCTTGAAATTCTTGTGGTTCTTTATTTGGAATTTAGAGTCTTTTAACACGAAGAGTTGGTACTTACTGTGTCTGTCATCACATTTTATTAAAAAGCTGTCATTGTACCTGTATGATCGTAATTTGCTTGCTTTGGGAAAAGGTGTCCGTTAAATAAGTAATGTAGATGGTTCAGACTAAATATAAATATATATGTCATTCAGAGTATTTTGCCAGTCTACTCAGGCTTACTAGGAGTTCTTGGAGTATCCTGATGTGTTCAGGGTTGCTGTGTGAGAGGTTGTGAGGTCACCATAGCATGCATGCAGTCAAGGTGAAGAGATGCCAACACCAGCCGCGGATTCCTGCAAACATATGGTCAGATCTCCATACTCGATGAGATCTACACGCTAGACTGATGTCACTGAATGAAACCCCCAACTCTCACCAACCTCCATCACACTACCAACATCTCCAACAGCAGTCCAGTGTTCTCTAACAACACAAACATGTCACTGACTACCTATACCAGGGCTGCCCAATCCTGCTCCTGGAGAGCTAATACCCTGCAGAGCTTAGGTACAGCCCTAATTTAACACACCTGATACAGACAATCAGGTCCTTCAGTACCTAAGCTCTGCAGGGGGGTAGCTCTCCAGGAGCAGGATTGGGCAGCCCTGATCTATACTCTTTGCTACACAAATATGTCAGTAACTATCTACAGTATATTCTGTGCACTGATCTTTTTTCTATGATAGGGGAGAGGGAGGAGAGAGGAAGTGGAAAAACAAGCTTAATTTATAACCCCTTGACACAACCCTCACCCCTCTGTGCCATGGGTGTTGTCTGTGTGAGCCAATCACAGCACAGACCCAACCCTCCAGTTGCTATGCCTTCTGCGAAACCTGGGGGGGGGGGAGTTAGGGAGGGGGACTGAGGATAAGATCACATGGCTGACAAAGAAAAGCCCCAGCACCAGATCATACAGCATAGTCTTCATCTTCTGTGAGGCATGCAGAGCCCCCTCCTCCCACACGGGCTGTGGGTAACAGTGAAATAAAGACTCCAGGTCTGTCTTTAGTTAAGTAACATCAATCCATTGTCACTTGTGTTTCAGCAAGACATGTTACCCACCTAAACCCCATGGGCCACCAGATGCCTGTAAAGCAGTATGGCCACTGCTAACCTAATACCACTGTTCTAGTGTGATCTTTGAATAAAATTCCATTCTTTTTACAGGGCCAGTGTGGTGGCCCTTAGAGAGGAGGAACACACCTCCAGTGTTGGGGGCTTGTGGCTGTGGAACCCCTCCTCATAATGTGTGGATTTCCTGCTGCAGTCCAAAGGCATACTGTTATGCTAATGGGTGTCTCTAAATCACCCATAGCACATGACCGCACGGGCCCCGCTGGTGGACTGGTATCTCACCCAGTGTGGAGCCCAGCATCCTCCCCTCTGCTGCCAGGGATGAGCTCCAGGCCGCCATGACCGAGATCAGGAAACGTGGCTGGAAGATGGATGGACGTTCTTGAGATTGTTGCCTATGAATTTGACCAGTCAGTCATATCGAAACAATTTCAATGCTCATCTGTGGATTTACCGAAGACTGCTAAGGAGTAACCTTTTGCTAACTGTCACCTAGGGATTTGCCATTGTGTCCAAGCTTATTAAACTTGAACTGCTTCCATAAGCATTCAGCTGAATGAATAATTAAAACATCATTAAAACTCTAACCCAAGTAGGTCATTCTGGTTAAGTGCATTTAGCAGACAGTGTAATGTAATAATATAGGAAGGACAAGACCCAATGACCTGTTAAGGCAGAATGTCAAAAGTCGGAGTCATTTATTATACAGTTACTGGGGTTCAGCAAGACAGTGCATGCGGGATGAGGGTGGTGGTTGGGGGGTTATCAGAGGTTTATTTGGCCATTCTGCCACTCCCCCTCACAGAACTGGGGACAGTTAATAATTGTAGGATTTTTAAGCAAAGTAAAGGGAACTGTTTGTGCCAGGATCCATGGGGATCAGAAGATACCTTATCTGCCTATCGTAGTGCAGAGTCCAGTCAAAGGGCTGAGTGCAGGAGGGTCGCAGAGGGGATCGTTTGGATGGGGACGTCACAGTGGGTCCTGCTGGGGGGGGGTCTGTCCTCACAGCCACGTCCCACATTTGAAATGGGGGTAATTATCTGTTTGATTGATAATGAATTGAATGAATAATTGCATACGCCGGTTTCCATACCCGTGCCCTTATTGGTCTAAAGAGAGCTGTAAGAATCTGCACATGCTGCAGCCTGCAAACGACGAGGGATGAGCACCATTATGCATGAAGATGGCATGTATGCAGAATTGTGGGAAATAGATATTAGTATCAGATTTCAAGCCTCACGTTGTACAGGTACACCTAGACCCGGCTTATTAGGAGGCTATGAGTGTCTGCAGTGACCTTTCACTTTTGCCCTCGCGTATGTCAAGCAATAAAATGAGGAATCAAGTACAGTTACAGAATACACACACTTCGTTCTGTGGAGAAGAACTACAGTAACTGTATGTATAAAAAATAAATGTATAAAGTGTGAAAAGCCCTAATAGCAGTCAGTCAGGGATAACTCACTGACCCACAGAAAGCTAAGCTGATGTTCATAATGACATGAAGCAGAACCCTGTCATGTAATAACAGCAAACATATCTGAGTATGGCACTGGTTGAAGAAGCCTGGGATACTGACAGAATGTGGCACTGTGGTCTCTGGTCTGGTCTTCTCACAGTTCTGCCATGTTTCATTATAAATCTTTGCGCTTGTATATGCAACCTAGTTCAAAATTAGGCTGGCCCAAATCACCTATGTTTATTGAGCTGACAGTTTTATCAAAGGCAACGTAGTGGTTATGATCAGGGTCAGCCAGTGTCCCTGGAGCAGTTGGGGTTAATGTTGATATCACTCTGCCAACCAAGGGATTCCCAGCCTGCACATCCATCCCATAATAAGTCAGTAAGTCCTCAGCCATAGGGGACCCCCCACATAAGAAATAAAATTTCATGCCATGCTAGTTGATTTTTAGGGAGCTGATTTTATTGAGTCACTGGTCAAGCTCTTCATTTTGTCAATGCATCGAAACACTCGAATGAACTAATTATCATGCTGATTAAACCACAGATGTAACCTTCTCTCTCAGTGTGGCCTGACCTGAGAGTTGCTACAATAACACATGCATGAGGGGCACATGAGGGCAGCTGGGAGTAAAGAAAGTGGGGAAGAGGATCCCCAGTGGTCTGTTTCTAGGTGACAGTAGGTCCAAGACACAGCAGTACACTGGGATGAGCCTGCTGCTCTATTCTCCACCTCCTCTCTCTCTGTCCCCCACTGCCCCCTTTCATAAAACCAGTGAGCCTTGGTTATCACCCAGGCTTCTGTCCACATGACTCTCAGCCCGTGGAAGGGTGCCAAGGCAAGAAACCCCTAAACGCAACTTCAGGTACACAAATCAACTACAACACCGGACATGCATCTTAATGCTGTTTACAGCAAGTAGGAAAGGGGTGTATTTCCTGATGGGCTCAGCGGGAAATGCAATGCAAGGGCAGGAGATAGTCTGGTCAAAGTGCTACGGGGAGTGAATAAGACCGGTGACTGCAGGACAGAACTGGTTGATGAAGTCCTTCAACTACAGACTTTAACACTGCTCATCATGCTTCCGAATGAACCTGACTCATTTTAAAAGGTACATTAGACCTGTGCTACACGGTACATCCATGTTAAAGTATCTTTAACTTCAGTATGAGGTTAGACCGTCAAAATGAGCTTAATACAAATATGTTATGTATAGTATACTATGCTGTGTACAGTATTACATCATCTGCTCTGCCTGGGCAAGGTCATGCTGAGAAATCTACCATGAACTGGCTAGTCAAATTAGAGGAACGTCACCACTGATGGCCGTATTACACAGACCCAAAATGCGATTCTTACTAGCACAGTAGAGATTGTTCTTCACACTGTGGATCGTAAGCATAATATAGTTTGATTGATATATTAATTTTCACATTTTTAAGGTAACTTCTCTTTCATCTTTTATCTCAGGTTTATCACCAACCGATAATAAAGACAAGAAAAAGAGTAACAAAACGTGAACGATATGTACAAATAACATCCAGGTGGTAAAGTGCATATCATAAAACATGCATCCTGCCAGACTGCACTGGTTCTGCACCTCCATATTGTAATGCTGATCACAGCACACAGAAGAGGTTTATGCTTGCAAACAACAGCACAAGAAGAAAGGGTCAGTCAAAGTGCTTGGAGGTGCAGCCTGCCGACTGCGAATGTCAGTGTGTGTTGGTGTGAGCGAGTCAGAGATCAGCCCCAGCCAGAGCAAACTGGCTGACCAAGCCCTCCAGTACTTTTAACCAATAATGAGTATCCATCCTTTAGCGCCTATTTGTGCATTTTCTCTAGAGCTCTGACATTCTCTTACTAGCTGCATGATCAATACTGAAGTGAAGGCCTGAAATCAAGTTTTCCATACTGTACTGGAGAATGTACATCACTCCTTATGCTCTATATGCTGAAGTCTCTTTCATTAACTACATTCAGTTACTGACTCTTATGTATTTAGCAGACGCTCCTATCCAAAGCAGCATTGACGTAAGGATCAGACAGCAAGCGTCAACCAGTGACCCTGAAGCAGCTGAGGTTAAGGGCCGTGCTCAAGGGCTGCAATCCACAGGCTCCTGCGCATGGGCACAGTGCCCTAACCTGCTGGCTTTCACACTGCCCCAAAGAGAACTGACAAGTGGGAATACAGATTAAATAAAATACACATCTCCACTTCAGCAGACACGTGTCTTTGGCCTGCATGGGAGGATCAGAAATTCCCACAGTAAGGGAAGAACATGCAAACTTCACACATTCATTAAGTGGGGGCAGAATTGAACCCCCTAACCTGGGAGATCTGATGTAACAGCGCTTCCTATGGAGCCAGCCCTCCCTGATTTACTCTCTGTCTGTAAATCTGTTTGGGGTATCCATGTCCTATCCTATCATTCCTAGTGGAAATAAGCTAAAATGTTCAGCTGTGACCCAACGGTGCGACAAACAGATCATATAACAGCCGGCAAAATCCTAGGAATGAAAATGTTAGTCTCAAAATATTTGTTTGTGTTTTCAGTTCAAATCTGTGGTTGCAACTACTTATGCAAATTGTCAAATGAAATTCTGAAGTTCACAATCTATTCTCGCCCGTCAGATCTGTTCTTGTTTTTTTTTTTTTTTTAAATCTAATCAAAAGGTCAAATTTCTCATGGCACTAACTAGAATTTGAATTTATTGAAAAAGTTCACAAAACAGAATTGACACAACTACGAATGTAAGCATGGACTACGAGCGAACAGCTCAGGGGCTGGACCTTGTACAAAACCCAAGGACACATTGTGAGTAAATGTTCATTATTTTGTATAGTTTTTAGCTAGAAGCTCATAAACGCTTTCGTTTCTATGGTAGTAAATAACATGACTGTATGGCAGGAATAAATAAGCTTGGCCATCCTTCAACTGCCAATTGCTGTATCCTTTTAAGGATATTAAAGTTGTAGTGATAAGGAAAAAAGATTCTTTAATGAGCTGCACTTAGCTGGGGCTGA
>JAODJW010000041.1:2148901-2162788 GCA_026777045.1 Hyperopisus bebe | reverse complement strand
GGTGGGGGGGGGGGGGGGGGGGGGGGGGGCGTGGGGGGGAGACTGTGGATTCTGAATTGGCCTCTTCCTGTGTTCTCAAGCAAGCAGCCAACACGGAGAATCCAAATCCACAAACACCAGCGACCAAACAGAGCCTCTGTGGGTAAGATTCCTTCAGCGGTGAGAATGAAGGTTTGGTCACATCCTGTTTACTTGGGTGACGCAGGATGCGGCAAAGGAGCCAGACTCATGACTCATGAAACAGCCACCTGCAGGTGGTCCAGGTGTCACAGAAGGTTCCAGAAGTCGCAGGTGGCATTACCAAAGAGCTGAAAACCTGCTTAGCTGGTACCCAACTTACTGCCCGGTCCACAGTCAGACTCTGCTTTAAGGTCCGTTACATCACCAATCTCATGATTATTATTTAATGTTTGTCAATACATTGTTTTCTTGACTATGACTGTGTTCGTGACAAATGAAACTCAATCATCACAGGGATGAGCAGGCCAACATGGACATGCTCTCTGATAAATACGTGCATATGATAGACACTAAAACACGAGCTGCTATGCTGACTCAGTGATCATAATCCAAGACGGTGCTGCGGCAGTTTGCTCCTGCAGGGGGTTACATTTATATTTGCTGATTTTGTCCCCTGTGTTTCAACTCAAATTTCCTCTAGAGCAGAGATGATGACCCCATTGTATGTAGCGTTTCATTATTATATAGCTGTTCACTCTAATTTTGATTTACATTCTTGTGACTTCACCGGCAAACCACGCCAAATTCTGATTCCGATCATTTCTGAACCACAGGGTTTGCGACGTCGCCAACTGTGGTTATCTGGCTGGAGTGAGATTTTCGAGATTTGAGACAAGCCTGCTCACACATGCACATACTTGTAACAGTAGATATAGATTTGCCGTAAGATTTCTTGCGTGTATGTGTGAAAGCGTGAGCATCATGCCAGGGGCCTGCGAGTCGGCGTCCCTGGATTAGCATGATCAGGACACGTAGCTGAGCTGCAGCAGGCTCGGCCACTCATGTGTCACACGGACGATGTCCCTGGTGCTCTGCACAACTGCCCAGATCCAGCGTGGTGGCGCTGTGCGGATGTTTACATCTAACCCTCAAACAGCCATAATTAACCTGCTTAACATTCCAGTATATAATAAAGACGGCATACCACCCCACTCCGTGTACATGACAAACGTCAGCGTTCAGTCACCTGAGATTCTGGAAATACTGCTCGGGAACTTCATGGTGATGAGTTTTAGGGGAGACCACACTAGAACCAGGCCAGTGACACGGAGGTAATAAAACGGTCGACGGAATAAACCTGCCACACGTGCTGCAGCAGGCAGCCCACTTAGGGTCCAAACATACATCCAGCCACGCCTCTTCCAAACGCTTACCCTAGTCAGTGTCATGGGGGCCCAGAGTACGCCCAGCAGGGTGCCAGATCCAAACGGACATCGGCACAAAATGCCTTCTGGATCTGACGAAATTTAATCCAGCCCAGAGAACACGCGAGCAAGATAAAATCAATATCCCCCTCCCCCCAGCCACAAGCCAACCCAGAACCACCAGAAAGGCAAACATTCCTAGAATCACAACTCAATTCCTCAGAATTGATTCAAATAAACAGCAGGTAAGGCAGCGATGCATCAGATTATCTAGAAAGCACCGGGGGTAGCTGGTGTAGGTTCCAATCTCAGGAGGGGTAGCTGGTGAGGCCATCTTGTTGTAGGTTCCAATCTCAGGAGTGGTAGCTGGTGAGGCCATCTCATTGTAGGTTCCAATCCCAGGAGGGGTAGCTGGTGAGGCCATCTCGTTGTAGGTTCCAATCTCAGGAGGGGTAGCTGGTGAGGCCATCTTGTTGTAGGTTCCAATCTCAGGAGAGGTAGCTGGTGAGGCCATCTCATTGTAGGTTCCAATCTCAGGAGGGGTAGCTGGTGAGGCCATCTCGTTGTAGGTTCCAATCCCAGGAGGGGTAGCCGGTGAGGCCATCTCTTTGTAGGTTCCGATCTCAGGAGGGGTAGCCGGTGAGGCCATCTCTTTGTAGGTTCCGATCTCAGGAGGGGTAGCCGGTGAGGCCATCTGGTAGTAGGTTCCACTCTCAGGAGGGGTAGCTGGTGAGGCCATCTCATTGTAGGTTCCAATCTCAGGAGGGGTATCTGGTGCCAAACTTAACTAACAAACTGCCACAACTTTGCCACACCATTAAAAGCTGAAGGTCGTCATCTTGCTGAGGAACCAAGAACACGGCACAAGTTGTGTACTAAAATAAGATGATTTAATTGATAAATCAATACATTGGACATAATCTGAGTACAGAACAACTTTCCATGGTAAACATAAGGCACCTATTAAAAAAAATTAGATTCTGTACAAAATACAAGTTATATTTAGAAGATATTCTATGTAAGGTACATAAGATACACAGAAACGAGTACTGCTTTGTTGTACCCAAACTCATAAAGTCAAAGTATTGACCCGATGCTACACTACATGACTTTATACACAATAACCTTAGTGCTGTGTGGTTTCCAGCAATGTGATGTGGATTTAGAGCGAAGTCTCATTTTTCTCCTGCGAGGTATCGAAGCCAGCTGAGAATAATTTTTGCATGAAAGATGAAGCCAGAAGGACTGCAGACTGGAACCGCGAACGGTTTTGGACGGGGAAAGACGACAGAACTGGCAGACAGAAAACCCCAGACATGATTTGTCCACATTTCATAGTTTCATGCATCTGTGTAAATAAAATAATTTGGCATGACGTCCGACTGCAGGAGAAGGTGGTGTCAGGTCAGAGGGGTCCACTTCAGGTACTAACCATCATTTAATCCAAAGAGGTCATCAACGAAGCATTAACCAGCACCCTCTATATGCATAGCACTGGGCCCACGGGGGTGGGTATTTGCACAGGAATGCCCTCATCGCCAAGGTGGTGAGGAGTGAGCCGGCACTTTTGCTGGAGGTAAAATCAAAGTAAAGAAAAATCCACATGGATCTTGGGTCCATGACAGAATGCTTCCCCCACAGATATCCCTAAGTGAACCGCTTCAAACCTACAGTATTTACAGAGCTTATCTAGACAGAATGTCAAATAAATAAGTAGCAGTTATACAGCTGTACTATATTGCACGCTTGCATGGTTAATTTTCATGCCTGTATCTGTTGCTGTATATCCAAACGGTTTCTTCTCTCTCTCTCTTTTTTTTTTAAATACATACAGACATGCAGATTCTCAAACATTTAAAAATAATTACAGGGTTAGAACGGGTGGTGTTGAGTCAGAGATCAGGTATTTTTTTTCAGGCACAGATGATCCATCTCTCTCTGGTAGGACCAAATCCCACTGACTAGAAAGTAATTTTGAAGAGGTTGCTGGAAATAATTTTGTAAAAGCAGTTATGTGACAACAATAAAAGTATTTCTACATGTTAACAATACAGATGGCAGGGAAAAAGACTAACAGTTTCATGAAAACTCTCTCATTAAATCTTTCTGCACATTATAAAAATAAAGAAAATGACCACGTATAGAGATTATAAACATGACTGAGCGACTATCGTCAAACCCTCCCTCCCAAAGGTATTTTTGAGGCTGTTTATGTACGACTGACAAGGGCAAAAAAATTAACTTATGGAAGATTCATTTTTAAATACTCTGAAGTCAAATATTTCCCCAAAACAACCTTTTTTTTTTTTTTTTAACTTTAATAGGGGACAACAGAAATTTTAAATTCAATCACCACCCCCCTCCCCCGGCCGAGGGGGTGTAGGAGTCAGAAAGCTTCCCCCCCACAGATCTCCAGCCTAGCACGGTGAGGCGAGTGACCCGTGTGTCCCACAGTATCGCAAGGCTGGCTGGCTGGTGCACAGCTTTCACAGAAAGCAGCAGCAGAGCTCCCGGAGCAGCATAGCAGGAGGAAATGCTTGAAGGACTTCACCGTCCTGGCCAATGGCGTCCGGCTCTGGATGAGTCCTTTCCCAAGAGGCACAAAGATCGGCGCCACTGCCCGTACCGTCCAGCAGGTGGCGCTCGCGGCCTGCATCGTTGCCTTCTCCAGCAATGGGGAGGGACTTATGGCTCTGGGAACTGACGCCTCTTCCCTGTCTGCACAACTCGCCACCGATCCCTCCTCCCTCTGCCGCCATGTGAAGCTGTAGTTTGTAATTGTAACATAAGGAGGGAAGGAAAAAAAGGAACAGTTTTTCCAGGCCGCAGCCGGGGAGAGAGAGTCAGCTCAGATCTTGATGTCCTGAGACTCCACCATCTTGGCTAGAGTCTTCTTGATGCGCAGCACCGTGAGGCGTGAGGCGGGGTTGGGGGCCCAGCATTCCGACATCAGCTTCAGCATAGCCCTCAGACACTGTTGGGGGGGAAGTGGGCACTGTTAAAGTGGATAAAAACATGCAGGAAGCACCCAGCAACGGGTCCCATTTTCCTATACGCTTAGGCCGGCGGTGAAGCTGAGAGGACAACCAGCCCGACGGTGATTTATAACATCAATAAAAGCTGAAATCCCCAGGGCGACAACAGACCGAGCGATTGGCTTCTATGATCGACTTGATACCAGCAAAAGAAAACTTCATTTGTCTCATTAATCACATCAACCGAATGAATTTCATCTTTCTTGATGACATAACTTTCTGTTCCCAAAAAGAAACCTTTAGTTCACACCATTAAATCCACCCCCTTGGTCACTACAGCCCAGCTTCCTCCCATCATACTGGAAACCTGCCCACCTCCCAGAGACCCGGCATGGATGGGTCTGCTTCGGACTGGACCAGCCAAGCTGACAAGCCCCTTAACCCCAGACCCCCCACTGCCCAAACTCTGCCCACTTACCTCATCACTGTTCCAACGGTTGGAAACTGCGGGTCGCAGGCCCTTAACACACACCACCTCCCGCATGTCCTCGTACGAGGGGTCCGAGGGCACCATGCCAGCGTAGGGCAGCTGGTACTCCTCCACAATGCCTGGGGGGGGGTGGGGGTTAATGAGAAGGACCGATTAATCCAGAACCGCAGACGCTAAAAGTCCATCTGTTTGGCGATTCCAGACAATATAGAGTCTGCCTGATAACTAAATAAGCAGATGAAAACAAGGAGTACATCACTGTAATGGGGAGTAATGCGGAATGGACGGAAGAACCGAACGAACGGATGGAAGTGATAGGAGGAGAGGATGGACACGACGCTAAGGCAGTAATGAACGAAATCAGGGCGCCATGACAGGAAGCATACAGGATGGAATGGAGATGATGGAATGTCACACAATGTGCATCACAACACAGCAAGGGGGCAGAGGAGGAATATGACAAAATAATACAAACGCTAAACTGTTTCCAATCACGATGGAAAAAATTAATGTGACTTGAGACGTAAAGGCAGGCTGACCTCCGGTGACACATCGGCGAGCCATCTCCCACACGATCAGGCCGTAGCTGTAGATGTCGGCCATGAGGTAGGCCTGGAATTGGTTCTTGTTCATGCTCTCGTCCAGCACCTCAGGGGCCATGTAGCGCTTGGTGCCAGTGCGTGTGCTCAGGGGCACATCCACCTCGTTGCTGTCGCTGGGGGGGGGGGGGAGACGACAGAACCGGCAGTTCAGATTATGACTCAATATCTCTGAAGTCATCTTTTTAAAGTCTGTGTTTTTGCGGTTCAGTTAGTGCCCTCAGAGGAAGGTGCGCTCACACACATCCCAAAGTCTACTTTTACCTTCAATCATACTCACTGCTTGGGCTGGCAAAAAAAAATGCACGCCTGTACTCCCCTTTTCATTTAGACGATGAGAGGTACCGGTACGCGAGAAGCGTGTCCACACCACGTAGTGGCGAGTAGAGGGTCACCCTCAAGCCGTCACCATAACGACGAGACTCCCACCGAACAAAAAACTTCTTATAAATATGTAAGTGCTGCTGGATTGATTATGTTGATTTTAAACGCCATTCCAGCAACTAGGGCTGTATTCATGGTGAGAGTAAATGTAGCTTGTTTTCTCTCAATCCACAAGTAGCACATTGCTAAAGGAGCGATCGACTATTGCCCATCGGTAGCCGCTAAACGTGACCTGCAGCCCGGATCGTACCTATTGAACTTGACGGCCAACCCCAGGTCGGCGATGCAGCACGTGCCGTTCTTCTTCACCAGTATGTTCTTGCTCTTGAGGTCGCGGTGGGCGATAGCCGGCTTGCCCTGCGTGCCGTAGATCTCGGTGTGCAGGTGGCACAAGCCGCAGGCCGCCGAGTAGGCGAGCCGTAGCAATCCCGCCGCGTCCAGCGTGCTGAACTTCAGGTAGTCGTGTAGGGAGCCGTTCTCGTGGTAGTCCGTGATGAGGAAGAGCTGCGTGAAGGAGCCCGTGCCCTTGATGTCAGCCGCAATGAACCCTGGGAACATTAGACTGGGTGAGGTTTCATTCAGATGTATGTTCTGGAGACATTATCTTGTGAAACAGGAATAGAGAAAACAGGGTCAACACTCAGTTATAAAGTTTACTGTCACTGCGATCTCTCTTACACCTTTCATACTAAAGACTGCTGCAAATGGACCTCACAGTAGATATCTTCTCCAACTTTGTTATCTAATTAACCATTCATAGAGACAGTAGATCCAAACTAAAGGCCGCGTTATGTGATTAGAGAAGTAAGAGACCACTGGCCACATACCCAATATGTTTTCGTGCCTCATGAGGACTGTCTGGTAGATCTCCGTCTCCCGGAACCAGCTGGCCTCTTCACGTGTGAAGAACACCTTGACGGCCACCTTCTCGCCGCGCCAGCTGCCCAGCCACACCTCCCCGTAGCGGCCCTTGCCAATGGGCCGAACCATCTGGATCTGCTTGGCGATGGTGCGCTGTACCTGGAGGTGTATCAGCACGCCAGTCACATAGTCGGCGCTCCACATTCGTCTTGCGAAATCACAGCCGTAAGGCTGATCAGCAAACAGATAGGAGACCCTTTCAACTTTCCCGGTTAGCTCAGCTGGTGCCAAAGTAACAACAGTTGAAGGACAAATATCTTTTACTGAATACTACCTTAGGATAGTTATTTCAACACCGTGGGCGATGCTAAAGAGTTTTCACAACATTCATGCTGTATTCTAACAGTTCAAAGTGACTTTTCTCTTGTATTAGCTAGCTTGTGTTGGCTTCATCATTCACATTCCACTCTTAACCTTCATGCCAGAACCCAGAGCAACGAGCGCTGCCAACAGGGCAATATCTGAACTGTTTCCAAAGATAAATACCAAACATGGCAGGCTCTAACGGGTGAAAGGCATGACGCATTACCAGTTAGCGCTGGTGCTAGAAGCATCACGTGTTTTGGACAGGACTATGGGAGAGATTCGCTAAAGGAGCAGACTACTCGATTCTGCCATCAGCCACTACCAAACGTCATTCACCGGGTCGGCGGTTGGAGGGGGACCTGCCTCCAGATTCAGCTCCCTTTCCCATGCTTACCAGTAGGGGCAGACCAGAGCCACTGGCCGAAGTGGACAGGTTGATGAGGTCTTTGAGTGACTCGCCGACAGGGATGATGGCCTCTTCCTGCTCCAGGTCCCTGCGGTAGCGCTGTCTCTCCGTCTGCCATTTGTACCTGCCAGAGACACATCTGATGGCCAGCCAATCATGACAGAGGGTCTGATAGCTATACAGCCGCTGCTAACTTAGCTTGTTAAGATGTGAGCGAGCTTGTCTGATAGTGTCGAAGTTCTGCATATCTGGCTATCTATCATGCAGTCTATAACATCAACCTTAACTATCCCTAAAGTGACAAAGCTACTCTCACAATAGATATCAAACACCAAATTGAGTTATCCACCTTGACCATGATTGGCTGCCCAGTAGATAAAGTCTGCATTATGCATCGTTCACTTAGACAAACAGCACCTCCACCTCCACTGTTAGCTGGCTGTTGGCGCATTGACGTTACCACCAGTCAACGACATCTGACATCAACCGCTATCAGCCGGCAAGTCAAACACATAAACTGTAAAAGAGCTCTTTACTGGTACCTGTCAGCTAAGGCGAGCAGCAGATCTGCCTTCACTATCATCTCTCAAACAACTTGTCAAACACAAGACGGTCATTAACTGTCACGCTCAGTCAAAAAACCCTTTCAAACATTTACCAGAGGAGTGAAAAGGGCAGAAGGCGCCAAGATGCAACCACGGTAGCTGAAATGTGAGCAGAAGCTCCGTCCTAAACACCGGTGACTGGCTGACCTGTAATAGCAGACGATGGTGATGATGATGAGCAGGCAGCAACAGGCGGTCACCGACACGAGGAAGGCCACCCAGTGGGCACCGCTGAGCAGGTCTGCGAGACAAAGGAATGGGAGGTGAGGATCTATCCAGAAGCGAAAGTACCAGCTCATCTGAGCAAAATTCACACCCCAGGTCCTGGTCTATGGTTCGAATGGTCCAAGGCAGCTATATACCGCCCATAATGAGCGGTGGAAGCCACTCTGACAGAGTATCGATGATTCATGGCAAACTGAGGAACAGATGTTGGGAGGCACCATGTTTAAATGGGCTAAAGACCACGGGGTCAGGTGACCAGATCAGAAAAAAAGGTAGGATTTCTAGAGGACGTGGATGTGGCTCTTCATAAACAAGCTGGACCAGAAATCGCAATACTGATGAGGAAAATTCTTGAAAGAGTGACTGCGTGTGCGTTAGTCTCCAGAAACACACCGCAAATTGGACTTCTAGGAAGAATTCATCGTTGAAGAATCATCTTCCATGACCGGGGCAGTTCTTTGGTGCTCACAGAGAGAGGAAGGGTCACCCTGCACCCACCTGGCAGGACACGAGGCGGGAGAGTCGGCCGAAGGTCACGGTTACAAAGGTCAGTCTGGCAGCACTCAATCGTCCGCCTCGTCTGGGCGTTGGGGGAATCCTGGGAAATGTAGGCATTTCAGACACATGCAAGTATAGGCGTCATTTAGTGAAGGGGCTGTTTACAGGGCATCAGTACTGGAAAGGCCTCCAGGACCATGGGGTACCTTGCACTGGAAATGCGAGCCCTCGTACTTCATGCACCCTGAGGTAAGGGTCTGTTCGCCATGTTCATCTTCCTCAATTATGGCGAAACACTGGCCATTGGTCCTGCACGACCAGGAGATGGGCACAGATTAGCTTGGCAAAGGTCAGTAGGATCATTAAAAACATGGAACGCTTGTACTACGTGCATTTCGAGTTCAAGGCAAGATGATGGATGAGCTGAAGGATTGAATTTTAACACAAATGGGGCACTGGGTGTGGAACCAGCAGGGGGTGCTCACTTGCAGGTGTTGTTGGTGGCATCTTCAGGGCAGTGGCCCGAACAGTAGCAGGTCAGGAAGCGTGCCGCATCTTCAGGGGCCACAGTGGCGCCGTCCCCAGAGCGGGACTGCCGGGGATCGGGGCCCGACCTTGCCCCCGTGCCTTGGAGCACATGGTCAGGGTTCTGCCCCCCTGTGTTGGAAGAGGAGGGAGCATCAGACCATTCGACAGAGGATATCAGCCCATGCCCAGATCTGCACTGCAGCCAGGGAAAAGGAACCGAATCGATGGATCGAGCGAGAACCTGACGAGTCCTATTTCCATGGCTGGTGCACTTTCCTTAAATGACGTCACAACCACAGTACATTCGGGAAACGGATAACGCAATAATAGCTTGGTGCTCGTATTTACAGATATTTACAGATAGCCATCTCAACAAAGACACCCAGATCCCCTGAGGCAGCTTCAGCAGGAGAGCAGAGGAGGACGCGGAGTCAGATCGCCCATCGCCAACACTG
The DNA here is from genome assembly GCA_026777045.1 of Hyperopisus bebe. Classification (NCBI taxonomy): domain Eukaryota; kingdom Metazoa; phylum Chordata; class Actinopteri; order Osteoglossiformes; family Mormyridae; genus Hyperopisus; species Hyperopisus bebe. Next base: position 2,153,011 of record JAODJW010000041.1, on the reverse strand, counting down.
GCCACCACCACCCTCATCCACCTGCTCTGGTTAAGCATCATGCGATAATCGCCTCACCTCTGAAGCTCTCTGACAGGGCTTTGAAATAAACCGGCACACAGAGCCAGCTGGTACATTGAGATCGAAGGCTAAAATGGAGAACTAAGCACCAACTGCTACTCGCGCCTTAGCAGGGAAGGAGTTCCAAAGACATCTGCCACCCCCAACCAACAATAACAAATACCAGGCTTTCTTTGTTCATCATCTCTGCAATTTTGCCCTGATGGTTGGGATTCTTTTGACAGAATACAATCACACCACATCCTGTGTAGTCAGATAAGGGCTTTAATATGACGACACCCCCGCCCCCACCAAAACCCGCCCCAAACCAGCACTGCAAACAAATCTCTCTGAAAACAATCTGGCTTATCGGTTACCGTAACGACATCGCGGACCTTACGATAAACAGAGATAATGGTAATTGCCGAACAGCAGCATTAACACGATGTTCACAAACAAATAGCGTCCACGGTTAATCCCGGCTCGCAGTAGACGGCAGTGAGTATGAACGCCAGGGCAGCGCTCTTTGCACCCTTACACTAAGCACTTCTATATTTATTGACATTTCGGGGCAGATCTATTTCCGTCCGTGAGCGACTAGGCTCAGACACGCCAGACCTCATTCCAGCCTTTAACACGTGTTAAGGTGGTGGTATACTTCAAAGGCTGTCCGGACAAAATGAAATTGAACACGCCGGCGAGAACAATCGGTCGCATGCTTACACTTGCTCGTCCCATGTCACGCCACAACCCTAGAGGGCGCAGAATGTGTTTGATGCGGCAGACCCACATACAGAAGGCAAATAAACGTACTGTGAGAAGCATGCGAGTCACTCTAATAAAGGAGACGACAGGTCTTTTAAAATGGAAGTTTCTCTCTTTGGTAACAGCCGTTATTGGCCCAGCACTAGTAGTGTCACAGATGCTAACAGAACACACACATTCTACAGCAAACATTACACAGTTATGGCATTTACTGTTAATGCATGAACATGCATTAATTCACATTATTTAAAGTGCGAAGCAAAGTGTGCCGGCGACTGCAACGAACTGAAACTGCGGCATCGCATTTATGTCATCCAATGGGGGACAGCGGGTGGGATCGGAACAAATCAAAGTTCACCTCAAGGACCATGGTAACTATGGCTCATACCATGTATTGCTAAAACTATGTGGCTTCCATCTGGAGGACACACGTTTGAACTGATAACTGAAAGGGACGAGAAATGGGCTTTAAATCTGTCAGACGTTGTGCAGGTGGAGGTCCCCTTCACGAAGTCCAGGCCCAGAGGAGAGAGTGAAAGGCGGACTGATGACCCTGAAGACACGCGACCTGGTGGGCAGAGCCTGGGTGCGGCCTGGGTGCGGCTAGGCTACAGGGTGGGGGATCGGGGCCCGAATGAGCACCGGCAGCCCTAATGGACTGGTGACAGCCCAGCCTGAACCTCCTGGCCTGCGGCACATAGCTCATGAGGTCCATTTCTGCCCCGTGTCACCAGAGCACATGTACTGTCTTAACAGGGACAGCCATATACAGCTAATCCCCCTCCCCAATCCCTCCTCGCCACAGAAACATAAAAAAATGTAAGGCTCTTCTATGGGTATCAGTTACATCTCTGATCAGGTAATATAAAATGGCTACCAGTATTTTTAAAATATTAATTATTCTAAGACCGGAGATTTCTCGTTATTTTAGGTTAGTTCACTTTGATAACTAATTGGGGTGTGTGTGTGTGTGCGTGTGTGTGTGCGTGTGTGTCTCAGAAAGCGAGATAGAGGCTGATCTAGGTCTGAAAAGGTCTGACTTGCTAATGTCTGGTGACCGGTCTGCACTGATGCGTCGTCACGACGAGGTACAAACAGAAACTAGCAGGCCCACAAAATACGGGCCTCAGAAACTTGCAGAGCGGCCAAAACTTTCCATGCACACTACTATCGAATAAACAAACAACGCACATGCAAATGAGATTTGAAGTCACTATGAAAACAGCACTTATTCAGGCGAGTGGGGGATGGGGGGTCATTGTTCCGTAACCTGCGGCAACACCCTGAGAAAACAAAAGCAGATACATCCAGGTCTGTTCATTCAGCCAACAATGGTGCCATGCTTGAAGGCGGGTTTGTTTGCTCTGAAATACTGACCCACAGCGACATGCAGTCAATGGCTGACCTCCCCCGTTGCCCTGAGAAGAAATCCGATTGTACAGATATACTTTTAAAAAACCAGAGAGCCTTAAGGGTCCATGAAAGTGCTTCTGGCATATGGACGACGTTCACAGGAACACATCAGGCTCAGAGTCCAGACTCAGCCTTGCTTACGTGATTACCGTTGAAATGTTTCAGTTTTGTTAATTACTAAGCCAAAGTACTTCAGACCCGGAATCTTTCTGCTTCCATCTGCCTACCGGGGCTACAGAGGTGAAGAATCTGCTGCCTTAAATCTGTTCTCGGAGGAACCCAACAACTTCACTTCACTGCAGCCCATCCGGTTTAAGACGATGTTTGAGTTTCCATAAAGTCCTTCACCGCAATAAGCTGGAAGTGTTTAAATCTTACATGCTTGGGCAATTAAAGCGGTGCCTTAGACAAGGGAGAGTGCAGCCAAAACCGACGAAGTTACAATATCCAACAACCAATTTCATACATTATAGTCCCATGCAAAGACACTCTTGGTGATAACATGTTAATCACACATTACTGATAATGATCCACAATCAACGCCGCAGATCAGTTTGTGGGGAGAGACCAACCTAAATTCACTACATGGACAGAGGAACTGGTCTCAGAATAAGTCTGAGTCCTGGGTGGGACAATCCCATCGCCTTGAGTAAAAGCACCGTAACCTACAGGAACAGCCTCCCTCTGCACTGTGAAGATCATCATTGATAAAAGCCTATCTCAAAAAAAGAAGCCAGCTCTGAAGAGACAGGCGGTCTGGTGTTTAGAGGGTGGCCATGTTTTGCTCTGCCTCTCGGGTCCCCATCCAAAATGGGGGAGGGAGTGCAGCATGCTCTTCACCAAAGCTCTGCTCCTCACCAAGCTTCTGCTCCCACATGTGCATTTAATTCACACTGCCGTCACCACGGAGTCTGAGGTCTGGCAGGCGCGCGCACACACAGACACACGCACACACAGTCAGACACACGCACACACAGTCAGACAGACAGAGACAGACAGACAGACGGGTCATTCTGACCACTCCCTCCCCAAACACACAGCCAGTCACTCAGATCCCATTTAACGGACCAGGCAGGGGGAGAGGAGGCGCCATCCGCCGTGACACGCGAGAGGGGCAGAAATGGCAATAAAGTGGAGAGCTGAAAACGGCCCACCCCCATGCCTTGCCCACAATTCCAGAATATTCCATCTGGTCGGGGCTTGGGTGAGTGGTTACCTGTGTGTGTGTGTGTGTGTGTGTGTGTGTGTGTGTGTGTGTGTCTCTTCACACTTGTACAAACAGCTGTCTAAAGCCAGCGGCTCACAGAATGTTATGATACAGCTTCCCTATGCAGAGGTTTCAAAATGAAGATAAAAACTCACATCAATTTCAGGCCATAGAAGGAAAAAGAAAAAAAAAAAGGAAAATTTCCTTTCCGGAAATTTCTGTGAACAAGACAAACAATGAAGTGTTTAAAGTGCGTCCGCACTGTATGTGTGCGTTTACACACTTTTCCCCAGCTATTAACAAGCCTTTGACACCAAACAGGAAATGGTTAATGTGCAGAGGAAGGTTAGGAAGCACCAATCAGCCCAACAAGCTTCCTGTAGTGGGGGGGGGGGGAGGGGAGGGGCACGCCTGCAGGGGGCAGGCTGGCGCAGGGAGGCAGGAAGGAGGGCGCCGAGTCGCAGGGGCACAGGAGGTGAGGCCCGTCGGAAATCAAGCCCGGCAAATCTCAGATTTCAATGACGAATCAGGAGACGCTACAAGGCCGAGCTCAGAAAAACAATGAAAGGTATGGGGGATACGTCACCAGCCGGCCGAGTGCTCCGCTCCTCACACCGCACCCCTCCTCACACCGCACCCCTCCTCACACCGCACCCCTCCTCACACCGCACCCCTCCTGCACACCG
>JAODJW010000041.1:2118620-2139980 GCA_026777045.1 Hyperopisus bebe | reverse complement strand
GGGGGGGGGGGGGGGGGGGGGGGGGGGGGGGGGGGGGGGGGGGGGGGGGGGGGGGGGGGGGGGGGGGGGGGGGGGAGCGGCATTCCAGCTCTGCTCCGGAGGCTTTGGACTGAACCAACTGAAGCCTGGGAGCCGACTCATTTTCCAGTGCGGAAGCCTATCATTAATGTGAAAAGAAAAACCCATGACCTTATATACTGCCCACCCCCCACCCAGTGTCATGGTCCCTGGAAACACCAATGACGTATCTGGAGTGCCTCAGGAAAGCAACAGATATGCTTGCTAATTGTACGCCTTTGTCACATGACCCAGGCATTTGTAGTGACAAATCGAGTCTAGACAAGATAATATGGTGCTTTAAAGCAGAGTCTGAACCCCAAAAACCGAGAACAGATTTCACATAGGCACACGCTGAATACAGCACGTCGAACTGAGCATCCCAGGCGAGCAGTGAGCACCCCCGAGGTGGACGCACATTCCGAAAGACGACGCGGCGTCTCTGCGAGTCGCCCATCCTTAGGTAATGCAGCACGTTGAGCGCCCCATGCAGAGCTGGATGCACATTCCCGAAGACGACACGGCCTCTCTGTGGGTAGTCCGTCCTTAGTTAATCAATCTCCACTTTTCCCGAATAAGGTCAACCGCAACGGCTGAGTAAGCCTTAATTTTTGGTGATGGATGCCGGCTGACTTTCATGTCCATGCATAATTTACATAAATTTACTGGAGATAAAACCCCCCGCCAGCCCCACGGAGCCCCAGTGAGATTCATTGTTTGAGGGGCTTTTTTTTAGTCCAGTAGCGCAGCAAGAGCCTTATTCAAAAACCAGAGAGGCGTCAGCTGCTGGATGAGGGCCCCGGGGCGAGCCCCCCAAGCGTGGGGGCTGCTCTCCGTGCAGCTGCCCTTTTTTGGCGGCATCTGGCAGCTACACTCAGATTAGACCCCACCCCCCCCAAAGCTATAGTGCCAGGACTGCCTTTTCATGGACATCACATACCTAACAAACAAACAAACAAAAGCAAATTCTCCTTAATGCCACCGTCTGCAGAATGGAATCGCGAATCAACTTCGGCTTGACGCACAGGGACTGACTACGGAGAATCTCCAAAATAAGGAACGTCAACTACTCTGAGGCTTTCGATCTCAATGCAGTACCCCCCCAAAAAAAAGGCCAAGTCTAACCGCTAATGCCGGCATGCTAACATCCACGCCCCCCCCCCCCGCCGCACGTCGAACAGGCCCAGCTGCTGGCTTAAAACGGCCTCAGAGATGGCCCTGGCCAAGAAGCGTTTTGGGGGCGGGCTGAAAACAACTGCAGTGAGGCCCTTCAAGTCCTTTCCGGCGCCAGAAGGGAAGGTGTATGGAGAGGGAGAGAGAGAGAGAGAGAGAGAGGGAAGGAGGGAGGGAGAGAAAAGGCAGACATCCATACTCTTAGTGAAGTTGTAATTATAGTATTTGACAGTATAGTAATTATAGTATTATCTTGCCATACGCATATTGTGCAGACATAACTACAACCCAAGTACTCACTGGTACTATTCATGATTTTTAAATTGGTTTTCATGAACCAGTTAAGCGACGATCTGTAACGCTCCGTTGTCTAACGCACCATCTGCCCCCAGTAGGGGCTGATGAGCAAGATGGGAAGAAGGACCGAGCCCACCAAACTGAACAGTCAGCGGCTCCTTGCAGAATGAAGGGCGGGAAATTCATGGGTGGCCCGTCCAGACCTCCCACTGCTTAATGTGAACCGAAATTCTGCAGGTACACAAGCCTGCTGCCGATGGTAGGACCTCATCCTCAGAGTAGTAGTACAGTAAATTTCCACGGCAGGAAACACCTCGCTCTACACACCCAAACCACGCCTAAAACTAAGGACGGTGATTTCTGAGATGGACACATGCGCCTCTTTTTGGCCTGCAGAGGGCAGGAGACATTTCCAGTACAGCCAGCAGTGCGCCAGCAGTGTCACCATTAACTGTAAAGCTAACGTATGAATAGCGAGAACATGGCTGGTACCTTTCTGGCCAGTAACTTTAACTACAGATCCATCCAATCCCAGGATAACCGTTTCCAAATGTGCGCATACACAGTAATCAGCAACAGAGACTAAAGGTTTGGAGGAAACTGCACACTACTTTCAGAATGATGCAATCAACCTTTGGGGGGAAATCAAGAACCATGAGCCATATTTAGACCGTGGTTAATCTTATGACTTTATATCCAACGCTTCCTTTTTCTTTCAAAGGCCGCGTTCGACTGGACCGGCAGCTTAACGCCAGTCCTTCTTGGTGTTCAGGCTATGTCCACCAGGCCCAGGAAGACCTCAACCACTGAACATCGAGCCAGGCGCCCTCGTGTTGCGGGGATGCAAACACACTTTGGGCTAGCAAAATACACTTACATGGGGGCTCATATGACCAACCCAGACCCCCTTTAAGAAACTGCTCTTAGGCCAAGAGCTCTCGATAAAGAAAGATTATGAACAAACATACATCTACGGAAGAAATCTTTCCTCTGCCTGTGTAATCTCCTTAAAATCGATCAGAGCCAAATTTGTGAGAGTCGTAAAAGCGTCAGGGCACAAATGCATGCAGGTTTGATCTGTTTTGCTGTTTGTGTAAAGCTGCCCTATAGGCCACTTCCTCTTAAGGGGCACATAGGACCAATACACAAAGGACAATGACTGAAACCTAAATGCATCATTAACATTTGCAGGAAACGTTAAGGCATATGGAGAACACCAGCTGCTGAATGTCGAACCCAGGAATAAATTGCAGTTGGACAAGCAATGCACAAAAAAAACGCACAAATACTACCTTTGGCCAAAGAAAAATATGTCCTGTGTTTGTTGCGCTGAGAGATATTGATCATTTTGTACCTATGCAGAGTGCCGTCAAATCTTAACAAGGTCCACTAACAATCCACGAACCTTCAAACACTCACAGAATAAAAGGTAGCGGAGGGGCTCACTTGGCCCGAACACTGAGGTTCCACGACCTTCACTGCCAAAGAAAACTCCCCCCTTACTTCATTGTGGATGAAGTGCACCCATAAACATGCGGAGCATCACAACCAGCCTCTAAGGATGACTCAGGGCAAAACAACTCCAGCTGTTTCAGTGAAAGGGACCAGAAAACCTCAGTTGAGGGCAGAGCTTCTTGGACAAGCCTGCATTTCTGCCCTACACCCCGGAGGGTAATTCCTGCCCGTTCATAACCCTCACCTCGAGAGTCATCAGAGATAAATAAAAACATTTTACTACTACTTGGACTTTGCCTCTTTGTAGATATTTTTACCCAACTAACTTTTGTAGTACTTAAAACGTCCATTACAACTGCAGAATATCTAGTTCAGGGATAGCCAATCGTATCCCGAAAATGCTATAGTGGGTGAGGGGTTTTTGTTGCAACTCCCTAATTAGATTACTAATGAGAAGACTGATTGGCTGAAGAGTCCTCACACCTGGGATCGATTAGCTGACCTAAAGGTTACACCAAATCCCTGCGCACACACACATTGGCCCTCTGCGGATAAGACTGGCCAGCCCTGATCTACTACAGATTCCAGCTTAAGTCAGAGCCATGACATCCTGTTCCCCAGCCCAGTCTCTCAGCCACTGTACAGTGTGCTGATAGAACAGAAAACACTGGATATCTGTCATGTGCCAATTCAGTAAGGACCTGTGTAAGTGAGGAAAGCAGCACATTTCAAGCATACGTGCTGTTGAGGTGTCGACTAGGCATAAGCTAGGCTGGGCTGGGTAAAGTGAAATCCCAGGTTCAGTGTAAGCAGTGCTGGAGAGACAACTTCTAACAAAGCAAAACACTTATGACTATTCGATGTGAAATAAATGCCATTAAACGGCTTCAGATCTTCAAAAAAGAACAGAGAATGAAGACTTTCTGATGTTCAAAGACCCCCGGCACATCAGCACTGTTTTGTTGCATGGAATCATAAAAGCCAACATTGTAAGGCTGAGCACAGCAGGGCAGAGAGCAGGGCAGAGAGCAGGGCAGAGAGCAGGGCAGAGAGCAGGGCAGAGAGCAGGGCAGAGAGCACGGGTCGAAGGCATCTCCCTCCATCACCCTCTGGATGCTGCCCCCCGTCTTTAGATCCATCCCCATGGGCTGTTCGTTAAGTAGCCCCGCACGGCTTTTATAGCGTGTGTGTAAATTCCTTTCCATTAAGATGGCAGATAGGGAGCCCAGACAGCGCATGACCAGCTGAAGGAGATCTGCAGGCGTATGTATATACCAGCACTCTTATTAGCCAGTGTCTGGTTGAAGCTCACCACACACGCCATCAGGGCAGCGGGGGAGACAACCTACTCATTTTATAATGAACCCCACTGTCCACAAGGGGTCAGACCAAGAAAGCGAGATACACACATGCTCCTTAGCCCAGCCTCCACCTGCCCGCCCCCCCACCTTTCCCTTCTGCATGCTCATTGGTCGAGCCCCCACCTGCCCCCCCCAATACTCCTTGGCCCAGCCATGGTGTCTCCATCCTGGCAAAGAAAGGCAGACAGAAGACCGCAGGACCTTGAAACCCGATCCATGAACCTCTCCTCCTCCTCCTGAGAGCGCCCCCCTCCCATTCCCTACCCCTCCCCCAGGGGCACCAGCAAGGCAACCCAATCCCTCCCCCACGACCGAAATCAAAGCACATTATCCAAAGGCAGCAGAGAGGTGGTGTTACTCGGTGCGGAACAGGGAGGCAGAGCGCGATCGCGGGTCGTCTTTCCACAAAGCAACAGCCTTTATGTTTTCCATGCTACAATTTGTGGAGCCATTTCCAGCAGAGAATTAGAGGTTTACTGTTGAGGGGGGTGTAAGGGGCCCAGAAGCCTGAGGACAAAGAGGAGGGGGGGGGGCAGCAGGAGAGGAGACAGCCACAGTTTCCCGAATCCAGAGAAATTCCTGATGCATTTTATTCACTTGCCCATTCACAGAGCTGAAGAGCCACCATAGCAATTCCCCCAAAATGCGCAGCTAAAGGGTACAACAGCAAAGCCCCTGACTCATTCCCACCAGTGTAAGGGACTTCCTGAGCCATTCCCCACACCTACTGCCACAAACGCTTCCACAGGCAGCAATATCCTCCTGGGCAAATGAAAGGCATATTACGGCAAGTGCAGTGCGTGGAGGAACGGTGCTTTCTTCAGTATTTCAAGGAATGGCATAAAGCAGCGTCTCCCAATCTGGTCTTCAGGATCCCACAGACAGTCCAAGTTTGTGCCAAAAGCTGGGAGGAAGTAAAAATGTAAATTGGCTGGCAGGGAGCTGAGTAGGAGCAAAAATGTGAACCGTCTGTGGGGCCCCGACGAGCGGGTTGGGAAACACTGGCACAGAGTATTGGCAGAGTATTCTAAGTATGTGGTGAAAAAGGACCTATATAATAGGTACGCTAAGCCTGTACTGCTGCAGGAGGGATCCAGGTCACAGTAATCTGTAGGCGAACATTTAGAAACTGGAGAAGCACACAACCCTCTACATGTGATCTTAGGTACCAGAAGACCGACCCGATTTTAACCCAAATAAGGTCACTGCCGCTGTACCTTCTGAGATTAATGACATGCATTAAGTAAACAAAAGCATAATCACAGTAAACAAGGGCCCATACTCTGGGTAATCCACGAGGGGAGGACATCCACGCAAAGCCACAACATGCACACTGCTGCAGTGAGCTATAAGCAGCAAGTGAACATGCCTCCAGAGCAGAAGAATCAAACTGGAGAAAGAGCTTCATAACTGTTAAGGACATATCCAGTGTGAAAACTGAAGAGAGACCGAGTAAGACTGAGTAAGACTGAGTAAGGTTAACTAAGTAAGATTGAGTAAGGTATACAAGGCTCCCAAAGGTGGGATTCACCATGAAATGTTACTTATGACCCAAACAATAAAAGACCTAAGTCAGCTATGACCAAGTCACCATGTAGGTCGCACCCCACCCTCACCTTGGAACAACCCACACGAGGTGCCATGCCTGCTTAAAAACCACCCACTCTGCCAAAAGAAACGCTGAAGTGGCTGAATTGGAAACTCTGATTAACGTAACCTAGTCCAACCTTCGCATCAACACCACAAATACACTAAAACAATTTGACAATATTCTAAAAATAAGAAATGTGATGTTGCATCTATTATGGCAGTATTAACAGTATTACACTATTATGGCAGTATTAACAGTATTACACTATTATGGCAGTATTAACAGTATTACACTATTATGGCAGTATTAACAGTATTACACTATTACGGCAGTATAAGAAAGTCTTCAGCACATAAACGCCGCAAGGCCAGCAAGCAGCTTCAACTACACAGTGCAACTCAAAGTACCTGGGTCTTCTTTCAGAGCAGGTACTGTTTTGGCTGAATTTAGTGTACATCTCACACAGACACACCAAGCAGTATTTTAATTTCACGAAATACATATGATGCTTGAATTACCCTTGATATTTCAAATTCTACAAAGTACCAACTACTACCACACAATTCTGCGGGGGTGTGTGTAACAGGTACACGGTCAGCATTTGGAACATGCATTTTCGCCGGGTGTGTGTGTGTGTCGGGGGGCGGGGGTTAGTTTCTACAAGGGCCACATTGATACGTCCAAATCCTGCGAAGTATCAACAAGTTCCCATCGTAACTCTGGTGGCCCCGGGACCCACATTTCTGTGGTGGGGTGTCTCTGGCTGGTCCTCAGACTGAGGGCTCAGAGGCCGTGGCTGCGGGCCGGTGTCTCTGACACTTCGCGGGAGGGGAGCTTGGCTCCTCGCCTCCGTTTCCTCCATGTTATAACGGGTGCCTGGCAGAGGCCCAGAGCGCCGTGCGATCCGCGCATATCGGGGGGGGAATCATCGACCTTAACCGGCCATGTCTATGAGTATTATTATAAGTCACGATTAAGGTGAACGTGACTTACGAGTTAAGCAACCGAGGCTTCCAGGTGGTTTTGCTTTAAAATTGTTTAGGTTATCGATGAACAAGCTACAAAAGAAGTGTTTGCCCTGAAAGTATAACGAATACAAACTTTTCTACCGAGTAATGTCAGTAATTATCCATTTCACAAAAAGACACACAACACTGTTCCACTGTTGTGAGAATCCACCATAACTTTTGTCGTGCTCCTTAACCCACAATTACACCACATTATTCGTCGGAAAATGGGTAGACAAATGGGGAGAAACACCCCAAGGTTAAGTTTGGTGTATTATTTAACAAACTCAACCATCTGAAACGTTTACATTGTGTACACGTATGCGAATCAATTAAAAATACAATTACTGCTATAAATAAGCGCTGGTGAGGCTAAGTGTTTAACGCCAGCCGAAAAAATATCCACGTCTCGGGGAAAAAAAATCTCAAATTTGAGAAAAGCAAACTTTACCCCCCCCGCCCCGAGCGAAGGGGAAATGCTCTGCCTGCTTACCTACGTGGTGCGACAGGCAGCCGTCCGGGATCCGCCGGGCGCGTCTCCGCCGCGCTTTCCCAAGCTGCCCACACGCAGTCGCCGTTAAAAATATCGAGTATTTTTCCCGGATCGGCGACGGTACAGTTAATGCTTTTCTGCCGCTTTCATCAGCTCGCCCACCTCGCTCCTAGCCTGTGCCTCTAGCTGCGAGACATTCCTACGCCAAACGAGATCTTTCCCGATCAAACTCTCCAATCAGTGCAGCCCGGCGCTCCGCGTTACCCGAGAGCGCTGCTGGCGGGGGCTGGGTGGAGACCTGCGCGTCCCCGACACCAGGCGGCGCCACCTGGCGGCCGCTCCAGGCATGGACGCTTCCCGGGCTTCCAGTGCGCTTTATGCAACAGCGGTAGGCTACTATTAGTGACGGAAAAGCTTTCAAACGCATGTAAATGACAAGAGAAAACCCCCTTTACTTCTAGTACCAAGCTTCACTTGTCCATGTTCTCTTATTCGATATTACATTGGATTCGGTGGTTTAAAATTTATATTTAAATATTAATTTTTAATGTTTAAAAAATTCACTGCTTTGCGATGAGTTCGCGTCCCTTCTGCAGCCTTTGCACAACCCATCCATCTCTACTCGAAGAATTTCTTTCTCTTATCTGTATCACATTGATATACCACATGCATATTTGTCTCCTGTACTATATGTTTATATGTTTACATTGCACTCTGTCTTTGATATTGTGTCTTTTGTTTGAACTGTGTCAACTGTGCGCAGACTGAACATGCAGATTAAGATTTTCATTGCATGGTGCAACTGACTGTTTACCATGCACACGACAATAAACTTAATTCTGGTTTGTTCCCTGCCCTCCGTGCATAGTCTCCGGACCCCACACAACCCTGAATGGGACACACGGTTACAGAAAACAAATGGACGCTACGCTATATTATACTGAGGTAGGGTTTGGCTGTTTTGATGTTCTCCACACAAATTTTAGAAGCAGAGATGGATGGTGGTGCATGACGAGAAAGTAACTTTCATGATAGTACTCATCACCACAGGAATACAGATCTGCACGATCTCTGATTCCCTAGAAGCAGGTCGTTCCTCTGAACAGAACGTGTTTACGCTGTAGGAGGGCACGCGAGAGGACAGGCAGCTGGATTTAACCCCTCACACTTCTCACGGAGTCACTGTTGTTCTGTCAGTCCTAAAACAAATAGTATTCACAGCAGCAGTACTTCCCAAAACCCCAATATGCTCAAATCTCATTTTCAAGTGATGTGACTACAAAATAACACCCACTGTGTCTCACGTATTGTAGTGATCCTAAAGAACATCTTGTCTTACTGATAATGTGGTTTGGGTCACTGCCTGACGGGGAAACATGTGACAAGAACGTACATGTGGTGACACCACAGGCCATTGTGTCTCCCTGAAGGCGCCCTTATTTGCAACACTCACTGAGGGAGCAGCAGAGAGCTCCGGCCAAGGCTGCGACACGGCAATGCTGATGCAGGTTAATACATTTTTAGACATCATCTATCAGCACACCCTAGTGGCGAGATGTGGTATTTTCCTGTCGGTATTTTCCAGTCGGATCGATACTGTTTGTTACGCAAAATGGTGTAATTGCACTGTGAATTATAACTTTCAGACGGAGATCTGTACTTTAACCTTGCTGGTGTATTTCATCTCATTTACATCTGATAGTGTTAGGAACAATGTACATTTAAACCAAAAAAGCACTCGTCACCTGACCCGTTTAGATTAAATTATAACTAAAATGCAACTATGACAAATAGATTTGAATTAAAAACATTACTGATTTTAAAAAGTATACGATATAATAAAATCAACAGAGTTCACACTGTGGATTGAAGCAATCTGGTTTCACTATTCTTGCCTTAAACTCCGTACGATATAGCCTAAAGAGATTGTAAATGAAGGAAGAATTAATCACTACCCACTTAACTCGGTGTGAATGGATTAATGTAAAAAAAGAACTAGGTGATCAGTGTTGACACACTACAGCACATAACAACGAAATGTCCTCTGCATTTAACCCATATGTGTTCCCCAGCTAATTCAGCGCCGGGGAAGCAGGGGATTCGAACCAGCAATCTTTCAATTTCAAAAGCGCTTCCCTAACCTTAATTTAAGCCACCACCACCCAAAACCATGCAGTGAAAACCGCTCGTAGTAATCATGTCTGTCTGGGTGAAATTGATCACTGTAAGTGGATCATTATAGCCTAGTTTTCTTCTTCTTTATGTCTCAGGCAGATTAATATCTAATTGACGTTTGTATGTTAATTACATGAGTATAAGGTAATAAAACGGAAAGCGTCGCCATTATTTTTAATGGCAATTTCAAAATACAGTACAGCTGTTTCAAACACTTTACAAACTACAGTACTGTAATTGAGAGAAAATTACTTCCTTTTCCCCCGTCACGTTTTCTATGCACGATCCAGAAGCAGACAGGTTACTGCAAAATAAGTCCATCAAAGTAAAGTAAAAAAAAAATTTAAAAATTACCAGTTTTAATTTTTATAAGTTGTCATGCTTAAAATGACCCAAAATGAACACTGTAAGTGGACTATTTGATTACTATAAGCGAATGATTAAAACAGTGTTTGAACTGGAAGGATTATGTCCCAAGCTTTTTGATACATACTGTATAAGCGGTTGATCGATATAACCACAATCACTATAAGCAGTTTCCACTGAATTTGTTTCCATTCACCTCCTTCTTATCTCCATTAAATGCAGGGCCTGTCAATCCTATATGCGCCTTCCTAGGGCATCGGCTCCTGAGGCCAGCCGACTGAGTGAGCGCCCTTTTTACTTACACATCCTCCGAGACTAAAGTCAAGTCTCGTGCCCTCCGTGGTGCTGCACTGGGCACGCAATGTGTGGCGCCAAATTCTGAGGGGGTCAAGGACAATGTTAGTCATGCACAGCGTGACAAAACAAACTGTAACTGAAACTGCCACAAAAGCAAGACCAAGATTTCAAATCGATGAACCAAAAGCTTCCAGGGAAGAAAAAAATAATGACATGTATCCTCACTGGACTGCCTTAAAATTGAACGTGGAGGTAAGGAAAATGCTGTCATTTCTTGAATTTTCTTTGTTATATTGCGGCTAGATGATGGATGTGCAACGTAAACCGTTGGCCTGTAGGCTGTTAGTTACCTGCCACATTAACATACTTCTAAAAACACAAAAGGTACAGGAAATGGTATCATAATAATATGCACATACTCAAAGTAAATTTAAATTGGACCAGCGTAGGGATTTACATACATACTTATCTATTATCTAAAAGTATGAAATTGATTGATATGAAATTATGAAACATACCAGCCTATGGAATTTGAGTCAGATATTTCACCTGGCACAAGAAATGAAGGGTGTTTTTCAGAATACAGTATCTCCCCTGCACTCCAGTGCAAAAGTGAAACAAATTAATCACTTCTATGGAAAAAGATACAGAAAACCAATCAGTACCAATCGATTTGTTTAATGTGATGCTCCTTTTATTCACGTTGAAGCAATGAGGGGATGTACAGTGGTCTTCAGAGTGTCACGTTGTCTTGCGTACAACAAGTTACTCTGGAGCTTGCATAGGCAGAACAGGCAAAAAAAAAATAATAAAGGTAATGAAGAGCGGGAACTACATCAGTATGGCAAAAATGACACCTGCAGAAGGATGACTACAAACATTTAACAGATGAACAGAAAGCACTCGGGAAGCCTTTAATCATTTTACTGTGCTATTCCACCCCTCTTCAGTCACTTTTCCATTTGCCAGAGACTCCTCTCTCCTCCACTCCTGCTCCTTCTCTTGCTCTCTGCCTTTCAGTTCATTGGCAAGGGTTCCACGACTCCGCGCCGCTTGCAGGCCACAGCTACTCCTGTACGTTCAGGATTTGTGCAGAAAGGCCGTGGTGCCAGTTTTTCAGTTTTGCAAATCGTGGGCCTTTAACCTCCGACTCAAACTTTTCCCTGTGGTGAGAGATGGGGGGCGGGGGGGGGGGGGGAGATGTGAGACACGGAACTGAAGACACAACAGCAGCATGGATGTTGAGGGACTTGAACACGTGACCAGACGGCTGCAGGATATTGACCTTCACCTGAACCACTTAAGTAAAAATATTCCAGTTAGCATTCAAACAGCTGCATGAGAATGATCTTCATTAAAGTGTCTAACTTTCACCGTCAATAAATGAGTGGGCAAGACCTACAGAACATCTCCTGGTGAAAGTACTGCTACCGTCCCACCAAAGTGAATGATGTTTGAAAGTTTTGCTTTTAATGTGTCTTTATTGTGAGAGCTGGAGGTATGTAGGACAGGAGAAGCCAGCTCTGTTTGTGTGAGGACAGCGTAATCATCTGCCCATGCACACACCTTAGGGACAGTCAGCATGTACTGCAGGTGCGTAACCTACCTCGATTTACGCAGAGCTTCCTCATCTGGGTCTTGCACTGAATGAGAGTCAATGAGAGAGAGAAAAAAACATCACTGTGGAAAAGCACCCCGGCCCTCCGACAGGCGAAGCGGGATTTTAAGGAAGTGTCCTTTGTGATATTAAGGAAGTCGGGCAACAGGCTATGGTCTCAAGGACAAGAGAGTGACGTTCACTGAAACGATACATCATCGACGAAGGATGATGAACAGTTTAGATAGATAGATAGATAGATAGATTTTATAAAACCCATATGGAACTTGGCTGTTTTTCACAAACATTCTCCAGAAAACGATGGCGGGACTTACTGTACTCGGTGCCAGTGATGTGGGCCAGGATACGGAAGGACTTGGACTGCAGGTTAGCTGCGCGACGGGCCCAGTCCGACAACTCGGACTCCTTCTCCTCATTCTTGATCACGGCCTGGTAGACGGGGGACGCGCTGTCTACAAGAGGGTCTTTGACTGGGAGTGCGCTGCAATCACAAAGATAGCGACATCATCTTAGTGGCCCCTGGCTTTACCCCCCCACCCAGTGGCTGGTATTAGTGGCTTCCCTGATACTGGAAGGACACCTTCCCTGCCCTCACATCTGGAAGATCCAAGGGAACCAGTAATATCCCGCTTAGTAGGTAAGGCTAATGTCTATATCTGTGTGCTTATTCAGATTGGGGCACTGGGGTGGGGGGGTTTGCAGGTACAGTAGCTTTTACACTCCTGTTACGTTCATGTTGGTACCACGGCAGCACAGTGGTGTGCTGGTCCCCCGCACAGCCAGAGAGGGGGGGGCTCTCTCTCTCTCTGCTTCAGCCATCGCATGTGCAATGCGTCAAAAAGGCCAAAAAGAAAAAAAAAAAACACAAACATAACAACCAGAGTTGCCGCATGGAAGCAGTCTGAAGAAGCACAAGCCAGATCAAACCGAAAGCTAAGCTGGGTTCTATTCAAGCTTGCTGGGAAAGCAGCCGGGCTGCACGGCTCGGTCCTGCTCGCCCTCCGTCCCGTAAATCGGCAGGCAGTTACTCAGCAGCTGTCCTCCAGTCAGCCGATTATGTCACTCGTGCGGCCATAGTTCAGCAGTGCCATCAGTCCTTTGGTATATTTATAATCCTCCTACTTCATGGTGTTTCTGTCCGGCCTTCGGGAGACATATCATCAACATCTCGTGTACAAAACAATCGTCTGGACGTCCCTGGAAGCTGTTTACATGGAGAAGAGTGGCTAAAATGCATGTGCAACTTACACACACAATTAAGTGCACTGTTCCTCCACCAGTTACTCCGCAATGACAACATCCCTGCAACTGAGATCGGTCTCCCAAGTTGTGGAGGATGCCTGTATGCTCCTAGCATCCTCTGGCAGCTGAGAGGGTCCATTTGCAAAGCCCAGACAATTCCACCAGCAGGTTTGCCAGAAACCTGCAGGTTTGCACATTAATGTGTGAAACTGTCGCTAGGTGGGTTGTGGATGGAATTTGAATCGGCAGCTTGGTGCAAACAGACAGCTTTATACATGGTATGCCTCCGCTCCGAGTGATTAAAGAAACACCTTAGATGTACAAAACGATTTTTAAATTGTGGATGCTCATAAAATATCGACACCTTTATTTTTCTATCCGTATTCAAATTATTTACTTGGAAACTGTCTTTAAAGGAAGAGTTGAAATGGTTGTTTGCGTGTTTGAGTGAGAGAAGCCCCTTAACCACTCTGTGACATTATCATCATGTCATAGGAACACAGCTCCAGTATTTGATCTATGATGAACCAGAGATGGAAATATTAACGATGACCCTCACAGCAATCAGACAGGCACTGAGCATGGACTAGGTAGGAGTCAAGGTTCAAGACCTCAGCAGAGGAGGGAAAGAGTATGAACAAGAGAATGAGAGAGCTTTCAGAGAGCTGGCATGTGCTGAGACTATGAACTTGAATACAGACCTAACATATAACATTACACAGCACCAAAAGGGATTGGAAAGATCTTATTTTGGGCCAACATCAGTTTATGGTTGAATCTGAGTGGCGGAGGAAGCATCTCAAAGGAGCACAGGAGGAAGTACTGAGAGAGAGAGAGAGTCAAGGATTGGTACTGGCCTAAAGCAGGCTTACGGTCTACTTACGCCAAAGGAGAGGCGACAGCTGAGGAATCTCCACTGTCACGTGACCAACCAGGGCGGGGCCATGACACAGATGGGGAGGGGGCAAGCAGCAGGGCAGGGTGAGGTGGATGATACAATGAAGTTGGTTGGTGACGGTGTGAGAAAAGGGTGGGGGGAGGAGAAGGAAAAGTAGAGATATGAGCTTGAAACAGACAAGAATGCTGGGACCTGTACGAATGATTTCTCACCTGTTTCGCCCGAGAATTTCACCCCCCAAACAGGGTGCTGCTGGTTCCAGCACGATCTTCTTCTGATTGTTGTTTATTGTATGTGTATCTACATGTATACATTCATACATGAATGCAAGCAGTCTGGCTGCATGCTCATGTATATTCTACTTAATGACACTGAGGTGATATGGCTCATGGGTTTGGAAATGCTAGTGGAAGGAGGTCAAGTAGCAACAGAGAACCTCGCCAGTACGCAGTGGAGTAAACCTGAGGTGCCTTCTTCTTTATCCCACATCACAACACGTGATTGCACAGGTCGGAGACAGGAACGTGTCAGGAATGTGTAAGAATGCCATGGCATGTTCCCAGCTCCCAACCCACAGGCCCCGCAGTGCCGCGACCAACTAGGGAGTGGTAATCCATGAGGAACATACAGAGAGTCACAGCTTTATGATAATGGGGACCAGTGATTGTAGGTGCTGGTCGTCAGGGGTCTCAGAAAAAAGGTGCTGATTAGTTTGTCCCCAGTATTTGTCAAAGGTCCAAGCCGCTGGTCACCTGCTATAAAGCTTGTCCTTCCTCAGCAGACATATTATACCCCCAGTTAGCTGGAATGTTCTCTCTTCCTGAAACACGACCCGCTTGCAGGGTACGCAGATTGGCACTAGTCACACATGTGAAGTCCGTCACGCCATTGAGCTCAACATGTTAAAACATTAAAATATTGACTGTAAAAATCAACCAAGGTAATCAACAGTATAAAAATCAGAGTGAGACCAAAACCACAGCAGCACAAGGTCCGTGAGCTTTGTTCGACATGCAGAAGCCTGGCACGCTATTAGCCTGCTGTAGGCCAGCGAGGTCATGCGAACCAAGGGGGCAGGGGGGTGGGGGCGCGTCAGTGGGGCAGGTCACAAGCCACCTCACCTCATTTCATTGCCTCGAGCTTGGGCTTGGCCGGCGATGGCATCCATGATGGCATCCTGGGAGTACATGCTGATCGGGGTGTTGTACTGGGCATGGATGATGGTGGCTTTGCCACCAGGACCTTTGACTTCAATGGGCTTGTGGGTGGACAGGGCGGAATCCTTCAACACGCTGGGGTTGAAGCTAGGGATGTACTCCGTGCTATTAGAGGGCGGGGTTTTGTAGGGGAGAGAGGACAGGAACTGTGTCTGTCGGCTGCAAGAGGACACTGCTGGTCTGTTTTTGCTGCGCTTTCTTGCTCACATGCATTGATCGCATTTGTCGCATACATTGTAAGACTGCAGTGTAAATTTTGACATGAATTCATGGTAAGACATCAGAGTTTGCTCCTCGGGCCTGAGGAAAACATCGACAAGATGTATGTTTGAAAGAAACATGAAATTTAAACACAAACCTCACTTGCCTACATGTCTGGCTTACTCTAAAAATGCCATTATATAGGCCTGCGAGTTCCTCAAAAATATAAGTAAAATTAGCTCTTCGAGGGACAATAACAATCAATAGTTAATTCATATATCACTTATTAATTCCATTCATCTATTGATCCATCTTCCCAGCACTTATCCTGGATAGCGTCACGGGAATCATGAATTAATCATGTCAGTTAATGACAGCAGTCACTGGGGGATCCATTTACTACCGGGAAAGTTGGACGAATTGAGAGGAAACACAGAGAAGTATTGCAAAGCCGGTACCTGTCTGCAGCACATTGCCAATCTGGTGCTGTCATGCCAACAATGTCAGATTGTCAATGTCAGCTGAACAAGCACAAAGGATGCAGGCCCTGAGTGGACTGTGCACTGAATTATAATCACATTAAAAGGACATTAAAAGGACTACTGGTTTAGTTCATCCTCATATATAATATGTTATCCAAAGTTTATAGGGATATTCATTACCAAAAATGCAAAATATTCAATTAAGGCTTATTTCTGTTTGTAAAAAGTGGGCAAAAGTGTCAAAACGGCAGGTTTGCTTCAGGAAAAAGAAACACGACAGGTAACAGACAAGCAGTTATTAAATGGGACCCAAAATCTCGCACTGTGGGACAGCATGCTCAGACACAGGCACTCGGCTGGGACTAACTTGGCAGCAGTGTTGGCAATGACCTGAGAGAGAGAGAGAGAGAGAGAGAGAGAGAGAGAAAGAGAGGAGGTTAATACTAAAAATCTATCAGGAGGTGGGGATTAATAAGGTATCAATTATTATTATTATTATAATTATTATTATTATTATTATTATTATTATTCAGTTCATTTTTTCATATATGACACGATTCCCCAGTACAAATACAAGAAACAGATGAACAGATCAGAAGATTCATTTTAGCTGACTGATTATGTGACCAAATCAAGGAGGCAATGAGCGTGGATGGATGGAATGGAGACAGTTTACAGCCAAGGTGTTTAGGGGCAGCTAGAGTTCTTGGATGGCGGGAACTCGATCCTCCACATTCCTTGGCCTTTTAGAGAAGCAGAAGAAGCAGGTGCTGCCGCGTTTACGTGAACCAGGCACCGAAAGGAGTCTGCTCTGCCCCGCTGATTTAAGGCGACCTAACTTAAAATAAAGCAGCTTAACTCCATTGCGCCAAACATTAAGAATCAACATTTAGCTCTAAATCCAGCTAACTATAAAACTTCATAAGTAGCCAATCAATTCTCCCTGAATCCTGCCACCTTTTCATAAATGCAGTTAGCGTTACCCCAGAATGTCTTTCTGCAGTGACAGCCAGGGCTGGTTGTCTTACTGAAACTGGACCTGCCCAGTGTTCCCTGCAGGCAGGCTTAAAATGCTTATGTGGCAGGTACTGCTGGTAACACTCTTATCTTGGAGAAAGATGAGTGGTTCCCCCCCACTGGAAAACTCCTAAATGATTGGGAGCAGGTCAGCGGGGATGTTTCATCGGAATACGGGTAGGTGGAGACTGACTGCAGCACAGGCTCAGCATGCTAAAACTCCCATTGCGCAGATAGAGCCTCTCGATGTCTAGCCAGTATGCCAGTGAATGGGAATTATCTTTAGATATCCTCTGATGTGCCATCAGTTCTGATCACCACTAGAGGGAGCCAAAGTTATGTCCAGCTGCAGTCAGAGAGGTTGAGAATCTCTGCCCTTAATACAGCAAACGCTTGAGGCCTTTGCAATTCAGCTCATCACACAAAAGAACTACTATTATAAAGAGTCTTACACTGAACTGGAAAAATAGTCAGACCCAGAGCTTAATGTGGAAAGAAAACTTCTTGTCCTGATTTTGAACTATGTCTCTGTGTCTCTCCTGTTCGGTTGTTTGGTCTTGTTCTGTTGCTGATACTTAATAACCATGTGACAAGCAACGTCAAAATCAACCCTACAGTACGTTTTAACGGGACAGTGACAGTTATATGTGACTATCGCAGGCTCCATGCTGACCTGTTTTAACACACTGAAATAAACATTTCTGTTCTGTCATAATCTGTGATAGCTCTGTGTGTAGGACACTGCAGGTGCAGCTGGAGCCCAGCAGGAAGCGCTCTTACCTTCTGGTGGGGTATGACTGGCATGGGGGAATCCATTCTTGGGGTGGCAGTAGGAACTGGAGCAGGGCGTCTTGATCTGCAATATGACAGGAAACACGTCCGTCATGGTCTTCCATAGCACGGCTATGGAAAGTTTTGGTATTATGTCATAACTGCTAACCAGGTCAAGGAGACAGATACAGTACCTGGTTAGCAAGCTTTACCATAGCTCTGCTGGTTTTTACCTCTAAGGAGGTCAAACGGTCACCTTTCAATGGTGAATGAGTTCAGTAGTAATTTGAATAAACTGCCTGTATTAGAACCAAAAAAAAAAAGATCTAAAAGATCTTCTTCCACTTGACTAGACCAGACATGAAAGCGCATAAGGTGACTGGATGCGTTTTTCTGGCGTATTTCGTTTCAGCTGCTGTTTACATCGTGGCGTCTGAGAGACTAACCGGCGACATACGTAGACCTGTGTCAGCCAAACACTGCAGATGAGTTAAAAACAACACAATATTCCCTTTATTGACATAGGGGTGCATTCCATTGACAGGCGGGTAAGAAAAGAAAAAAGCAAATTAAAATACTTTAATTCACTGGTGAGATTCAGACGGCGACATCGAGGACGGAAAGCTGAGAGGCAATAAGCGAACGTGTATGTCAGTCTTTTCTTAGCTGGGAGGACTTTTTAATTAGATTTCATTTACTACAATCACGGTAGTAACTGTGATGGCTGGTAATGTGCCTGTAAAGCAAAGACTTAAAAAAAGACTTAAAAGCAAAGTCCTTAGGAAGTCTTTATTGTGACATCAGATCTTCAGGTGTTGCTCCAGGATATAAGCAGATGAAAAGGTACTAATGAAACTGCAGTCTGCAGTAGGTAGGTTTTTTTTTTTATACGTCCAAAGCTGATTACACATCTTACACTTCAACATTTTTTGATGTTTCTCCTAATTAATTGAGGTACTCAGTACTGAAAAGGTAGACAGTTGCAGTTGTGCCTCTGTGATATGCCAAGTAACTGATTCGCACAGCCATAGATGGGAAAGGAAGCTTCAGCGCTGCTTGGGGTCGTTTCAGGGCACAGCACTGAGGTGCCAGGTTAAAAGGGCCCGGCAGTACAGCAAACTTCAAAGGCAAAGAGAAACAGCAAAAAAAAAGGGAGAAAACAGAAAAGGAATCATGGGATAGCCGCTTTCTGCTGACCCAGAAGGGAAGCGTGAACATTGACTTCCCATAATCCCCTCCGGTATGAACGCGAGCGGGGAAGACAGTCCATTTACGGCTCTCTTCTTCCTGTTCTGTTAGGGAACATTCAACAGAATCTTTCCTGATGCTTAAAATGGCTGCCAAGGGGGAGAATTCAAGCATGATATGTAGCTGCCGCTGGATTATGGTTGGACACGTGTAAGGATCACTTGGGACAGATTATAGGATGTAAAAAGTTTGGATCCAATCCCCATGTACGTATCCCCAGCTATCAAAATGTCAATAATATCTAGGTTTAAGGGATTGTCTAGATTGGACTTTATCACACAAAAACAATTATCTTAAAGGCTGGAAAACAGGAGACTCCGGGGGGGGCTGTTCCCATAAACCCCAGTGTTTGGGGGGCTGTTCTCATAAACCCCAGTGTTTGGGGGGGCTGTTCCCATAAACCCCAGTGTTTCGGCTGTGGGACTCCCAGCAGCCAAACCAAACTTGTCAGCCACACCAGCTGTAGGTGATTCGTTTTTCCAAATTGACCAACATTGCTAGCAGTGCTGGGCTGGTGAATGTCAAGCTGAATTAGAACTGGAGTCTCCTGGACAAAAAGCATGGGATGAAGAACAACGTCGGCTATTCATAATCATTTTAAGGGAGTGACTGATTGAAGTGACATCGTCTTGAAATGATTAGTAACCCTGAACCCATCTGTAGGGCAACATCCTTCAGTTCAAACTGGAGTCTTAAATTCTGCATGAGTGCATGGCTGTAATGAGTTGTTTTCAGATCACATTTTTGAGAGGAATTGGGTTGAGTATGGCGCAGTAGTTCCCTGAAAAGCTGTCAGTTGGTGGCTCTGATGTGAGAGAGGAGGGTTATGAAGAGGATGAATGACCTGGGAGGTTGGCTCCTGCAGGCTCAGGCCGAGGACTGCACGAGATCTTTCCATCGAGAAGACAATCCTTACTGTGGACAGCTGGACAATTCACTTTCCCACCCTGATGTGCATATTTGCCATAGTTAAGTAGAATTCTGTCAGCCCTGCTTAAGTAAGATGAGGTTCCCTTGGAGAGCCAGCACAATTTCCCAGAGGGAATATATGATGAAAGATGCTAATCACTTTCCATTTGGTATGGAGATGTTGAAGGTAGCACCAACGCTTAGTGAGTGTACACTATGACATGTCCATGGACGTCTTCATCTCTGTTTCTCTAGCTGCAATGGAACATTATCAAGCTCAGGATACATAGCTGCACTTATCAATCGCAAATCTTTCATGGTTGACACAGATAAATTTCTCTGAGGTATAATATCAGCACCTACTCCATTTCAAACACCTCTGGTCACATGGTCACAAGCCCTGTGATGCTGCCATAGTCTGACAGCTAAAAGCACAGGCTGATGCTCACAGCTGTTAATTTTTCTCCACATTATTATAAACAAGCAGACAAGGCTTGGGTAACTGCAGGAAGAGGGAAGTTTTCTCCAGCGTCTCTGGATATGATCTGCAGTATCTCACCACTACAATCTGAGACGCGTACAAAAATGCAGCCACAAAATACAAACCAAAAATGCAAGTGGGATATGAAGATGTGCGTGAAATGCTGGATCCGGATCAGAGATACAGACACTCACCTCGCAGCAAGAACGTTTACATTTTTGTGGGCGGGCGAATTTTTAGTTTAAGCAAATGTACGCTATTGTGACATAAAGCAGCAATATAAAGAGCTGATGGACCGAGATACATCGTTGCATGTTTAGGGCGGACATGTGTGGGTGTGGCTACCTCTGCATGTTGAGCAACAGGTTCTTGGTGGCACATTTGATCTTATTCTGCGCCTCCAGGTGGGTCAGGCCTTCAGTGCTCATGCCATCGATCGCCATGATGATGTCTCCCTGGGTCAGGTTACCCGATGCTGCCTTGCTCCCTGGTGTAATCTGTGGGCAGAGGATGGGCACGGAACCGTTATATGACTGTTTCACAACCACTAAGCAACTGTAGTGCAGAGGATCTGCCCCATGGGGCTCTTTCCGGTCAATATCTCAAAATCCACTCAGTCAGTGGATCTCAGTTAGACTCTTGCACCCCCACCAAACAAAACTCTCTCTGCCCAGCGTGTTTGCCGTCAACCCAAGGCAAATGTGTCGAGATCTTCTCTGATCTTCAGCCCCAATATGCTTTTGGACAATGCTCCTGACCTGAAACTGTGAGGTCTTTCATGGTGTTCCTGCTCTGTCACATCAGACAGCCAGGTGACCTGGAGATAAATTCCTACAGCTGCTAATTAATATGACTGTGGGTCTACGCCTTTAAGGTTACTGATCAAACGCATGGAAACAATATCCCACTGTACTGCAAGTCTTCCTAAAGTTTCAGCTCCTTGGAAATCATCACCACCATAATCTGACGATCCTCCTGCAAACCCAATTGGATTCCTTTGTGCC
>JAODJW010000041.1:2096391-2115966 GCA_026777045.1 Hyperopisus bebe | reverse complement strand
AGCCAGCCAATCATTCGTCCCAGGGCAGCCCCTAAGCAGATTTTCGGATGTTTATCCATCTATGAAACAGCACCCAAGTATCTTTCAATAATTTTCATGATTTTCTGTCCTCTGTGAAGTTTTTTTTTTTTACTTTGAAATTGCTGCATAATGGAAAAATTTGCAGTAACAAATGCCTTGGGGTTTAGTGGTAAAAAAAAATAAACCGTTAATGTCTGTATGCAGTGATACAGGTACGGCTTGTGGCCAACAGCCCGGTGGGAGCTGGAATGGAATCAAAGGTGACCTGCAAACAGGGAGGGATATCATAATAAATACGCATCTTCAGGGTACAACTGCTGAAATCTCAGCACTTATTACATTTACTGTCATACAGATATTTCAGTGGCTTGACCTACCAAAAATACAGCCCCTAGTTTGCCCATTTGTTTCAATTTTAAGGACTTGCCAGAATCAGAATCTTTAGTCTGTTTAGTTTTTTCCGCATATAAAATAAACACCTAAGCTGGAACAGTTTAGTGCCCCGAGATCTATTTCCTGTAAAGCTTATGTCCAGAGGAATGGATGAAGGCTGAGTCAGCCCCTACTTCCTTTCACACTGATGCCTCGTTTCCACCAATACTGAGCCGGTGCTGGTTCTCGCTTGATGCCTTTCGAGAACCTGCCCACGTTTCCACTGGTTTCAAAAAAGAACAGAATGGAAATGTAGGTGGAAGTGAGAGAAACGTAAAGGCTCATTTGTATTCTGTTCTCTGGATTTAATTTGATCTGTTTTGGATTTTGTTTTTGTAAGTTGCTGTACTCTGTGTGTGTAAGTGAATTTATTCGCTTGCTGTTTTAATGCTGTCCTTTTAAGCATTGCACAGTAAAGTCTGGTAAAAACATTGAACTTTGGTGTCTGCCTCATGATCTCTACGCCCCTTGAACGCCACAATATTTTATTTATTAGACCTGTGACATGTTTATAATTTATTATTAAATCTAGCCAGCAAATTGATTGTTTTCTACAGAACACAAAAAGAAATGATGTAACGTTCTTTCGCCAATATGGTGGCAAGTTGTTCACTGCCAGCAATGGTGATATTAGACAAAAATATATTGGTTAGATATTCAATTTTCTGGGTATGTGGAAGGTTTGGACGCAATATCCAGTCGCGCTTTCACTGACATTAGAGTTTCAAATTTTGAGACCAGCTTTTCTGTGGTGCCATACTAGAACCATTTTTTCTGGCCCAGGGACAGTGTTTTTGCTGTTGAAACACATGGAACTAGTTCTGGATTGTGGAAAAAGTCCGACACCGGCTCTGGCACTTCATTGGTGGAAACGAGGCTTGAGTGGTGCATTGCCCCGAGGTTGGAGGAGATGAGGTGGAGGGTCTTTTTATGGAGGTCCAGGAAGTCCATCAATGTACTTGTGGGGGAGTGTAAGCTCTAACTGGAGGGTTAAAGTTTGGGAAGTCTTCTGACCAGTTAGCGACTCACTGAGTCATTCAGAATCCATCCAGGGTTCACTGAAGGTGGCATAATCCACCTCCGAGTCTTCGGTTAGTGCCGCTGCAATTTGTCTTGTTCGGAAGCTGAGATGGGTGTTGAAAAATATGAAATGCCAAACATGGATTTAGGCTGTAAGCAGTGGGTAAAACAATAAAATATCTTTTGAATAAAATTGCACTGAATGAGAAAATGATGTTCATGGGGTCGAGAATGACCTATGAGAGGATGGATCATCTAGAACTCTTCTGAGATCGGGCCAAGTTGTGGGGGGTGGGGTAGTTGGAACCCATCCCAAGCAGGGCAAAGGTTCATTGGCCTCCCTCCAGTGCCCATAGAGCTAATGGCTTGTTTATGGCGTTATCGTCATAACCATCAGTAGCATAGAAATGAGTGATTCACCTGTGGATAACCACTTTAGGACAGAACAGATGGTTGGACTGGATGCCTTCTTGGACCCACTACCACCAAATCTGTAGAGATTAACCTCCAATTAACACTGCAACTGGTGTTCATGCAAGATAAAACTCACTAACACTGAAAGCCGAACAGTGAGATCCGAAGCTGGCCATGTCCTAGTTGGCCAATTAAATGAATGGCTTAAGACTGTCCCCCCCCCCGGGTAATTTCAAATTCAGCCTTAGAGCCCCATCTTAAGCCTTTAGTGCTATGTGATCAAAACCTTCATCTGCAGAAGGCAAACATTGATGCCTTTGTTCCTCAGCTTTGTCAGTGGTCATTAGCCTTCTGCTGTGATATGTGGACACCCCCAGCTTGTCGTCTAACAGACATTCTGCTTTGCACATATATCGTTATTTACTGGAGCAGAAAACTTGCTGATGGTTTCTGCCTGGTTTGAAGTCAGATATTCTCTGTTATACTTTGTATGGATGATGGGAGTTTGGCTATCAGCTGATCTAGTGGAGACCGGGTGGCCAAAATATGTTAACAGTTAACAAACCATCATGGGACGCTGTCTAGGTCAGTGGTGGCCAATCTTATCCACAAAGGGCCGGTGTGTATGCGGGTTTTCACTGCAACTCCCTAATAAGTTTACTGATTAGAGGACTGATTGGCTGAAGAGTCCTCACAACTGGGTTTGAACAGCTGTTCTACAGGTTACCCCAAAAACCTGCATACACACCGGCCCTTTGCGGATAAGATTGGCCACCCCTGGTCTAGGTACACCTGTCATTTGATTAAGTTTTTCAGTAAATAAGCATATTTGATCATTATAATTATAACTGCATATGGGAAAAGAAAGTGTTTAAAGGGGAATTTCACATACAGCATAATACTGAAAAGGTTTAGCTTTAGCTTGAGTGGAACTTTGACACCAAACTACAGCTGCTGATTGGCTCAAAATGGCCGCCTCCCGTGGCTGTACTGTCCTTCAGCAGCCAGCTAAAAACAGCTCACTGCGCACCTGGCAGCCACTAACATGCAGCCGGCTTGGGAACACCGGGCTCAAATGCCAAAGCCTGCAGGAACGGGGCTAATATTAGCCATATATGTTAGCAGTCCATTCATTAAAAACCCTTTTTTTAGAGGCAAGAGCAAGTCTAACATTAGCAACGTATACTAGCAGCTAATCCGCTGGACCTGTGTTATTTTCTTGGAAAGAATATGCCTCAAAATAGTGATGCAGACTGGCTCATGCAGACCAATTTTATAGCTAAAAGACCAGCGCTAATGTTAGCGACACTGGCTAATAACTAATTAAAAAGAATAACTGAAAAGCAACTCATTGTTTTGTAAGGGGAGGCTGGGACAAAGGCTATTACATTATAGTATTTTATTTTAACCTTAATGAACCATTAAGCAGGTGGTGGATATAACCAGTTTTAGTTTGGCGGAAAAATAAAAACCAGCGCTATATGCCATGCATCCTCCGCATACCTAAAGCTAATATTGCAAGGCTCACTGGCCATCTTTACGATCTGGACGTGCAACCGAGCCGCACTATGAAAATGATGCTGGGCTCCTGGGCCAGTGTGACAGCGCCCAGACCTTCTAATGCTTATGTCAGCTTGTATGGAGCCTGGGCCCAACCTGCAATACCACAACTGGCCAGTGGGGCTCAGTAGTTGGCCTCAATAAGGAGAAGCGCTGCAAAAGTTAATCACGGTTCCCTGCTGCCAAAAAGCTCCAAGTAACAGTATCAAGACAATGGTGCTGGTCTTTTTATTACATAAAATACACAAATCATTCAGCAGGCGGCGTATTGGTCAGGGTACTAGACTTGATAGAAAAATCTTGGGTGAAGGGCTCAGTAGAGAGCAGGGGTGCTGAAATAACGGTGTTAGGTGTTAAGAGACATTTCTAATGTGCCTTTGATATCTTTAGCAGGCAGGTATTCAGGTATATAAATGGGTCTCTACTTCTGCCAGGCAGATGAGTAGTAATGCTATGTTCCAGCATCTGATCAGGAGATTGTATGTCCTTTTCTGGTTGAGCCATAAATGCATCGGTCCTACCCCCAACAGACGTCAAAACTACCAGGCTGGGGGTGGGGGCCACCATACCCGGCAAGCAAATGCCATCATCGGTGGTCCGCTACCTCGTTGGGATACGGTGGTGACGTCATACGGCGAACATCCACATGACCGGCCCGGGATCGCCTTTCATCTCACCATAAACACCAGAACACGACCCCTAGTTATTTTCTCTTGGCTCCATTTTCATCTGGATGCCAGCACATGATGAGGTAATCCGTGATGAAGTAAACATGAAATGGGTCACCTGCAAAGGTCCTACCCCAGTGTAGCAGAAATATGTTTGATATTCATGCCCGTGCTGTTTTCAGGGATACCACATTTCTGAGCCTGCTAAGAATCTCCAACTTAAACAGTCACAACCTACTTGTTCTTTTTCAAAAATTAAACCCAAATCACTTCTGGTATCTATGGAAACTGGCAGTCGTGTGCAGGGACTGCTCAGGGTTAACAAGGGCTGAACTCTATTAGGGCTACACACGTTTCTTGCTTGGACAATCAGTGGTGTATTATTCCCAAAGTCAGAAACAATTAAACATAAATGTTAATATTTTTTGAGCCGCTACTAATTTTTGTATTTGATTTCTAATTCATATTTTAATTAATTGTATTGTCCTGTGTCTATTATTCCCTGTGTGGCTGCAATTATTCAGCTTAATATTTAAAAATGATTGAGTGAGGTTTGAAAGGATTTGTTAGACACATTTAATTGGAAATGTGTCTATTCTCTCGGGAGTCCTGCAGGGGGCCCTGTTCAAACCATGAAAAATACCATAAAATACTTAATATGAACTTTATGTACTTAATCCTCCATATAATACATTTTCGTATCAGTTGAAGGGAATTTTCTTGCAATAATCTGTTTGCAAATTGGCTTTTATATTATTGTTTCAGCCTCTGAACCCAGCAGGTGATGATTCTTTGTGTGATGATTCCACCATACGCATAAATTGCAGATGTTCTCACTATGTCTGCTGCTGCTTGCTAGGGCCTATTTGCAGGAAAATGCAATGGTGAACACCAAGACACTTCTTTTCAGCAGTGACCATCGGCATTAAGCTCTGTCCTGCCCGGCCCATGTTGCTACACACTTATCCAGTTTATCCCTGTAAATTTCAGTAATTGACCTTTAAATTGCAACTCTAGTGCACAAATCACATGAAGCCATCAAGCCACTAACCACACCCACACATGAGGTCTCTGAGCTTTTAATACGTTGAAAGGACTAGGCCCTTAATTAAATGTCACTTTACCGTCATCTTACATAACTGTACTCTTTTTGGCCTAACCCTAACTCTAACAGGTTCCCTCATTTGGACTGTACCACTATGTCTTAGTGGTAGGTGCCACTTCATTTAGTTTGGACTGTACCACAACATCTCATATCTTATTTAGTTTCACTTTTGGAGTTATACAAAACATTGGCTTGAAAAAGAGTCTTTTTAGCCCTAGCTGTCATTCAGTCAGAAGTGTTGCCGAGGAGATACCTTTCATGAAATCATTTCATGAAGTCTGATCATCGCCCGAGAAATGAGTCTTTTCAGGCATTGCAACCATTGATCAATAATTTAACAATCTGGCCTGATTTGATTGGTGCAACATCACTGATCTGTCGTCTGAATATTTTCAAATTGGCATTCAAGTTAAAAATGGCCACTGTGAATAATATATCTGTTTTGTTGCTACTGTCTTTAATGTTTCAGATCTGCTTGTTTTGGTATTTCCACATCTTTTGTGAGAACTATGTGATTCAATTAAATTAATTTTAATCAAAGCATTAACAGCGACTCACATAAACCCAGCCAGCTCTCCTTAGGCTTCAAGCTAATTTCTGCTTTTTTTGCGGAAAGGGTCCAGGTCATTAAAACCAGGCAGCTATGCACTTCCAGCAAACCCACAGTCCTGCTGCACAGTCACACATGCTTAGTGTGCTCGTATTTTTAAAATCATTGGAGCAGAAATTGACCAAATGGCCACTATTATCGCAGTATTCCTTGCAGCAGCAACTTGACGACCCACCACGGGGCAGGTGTGCGGATGTGTTTGGGGCTCTTACCCGGGAGATGGTGAGGGGCATGTTGAAGTCCTTGCCCCCCTGCAGGCGGAAGCCCCACGGGGCTGGTCCGGGGAGGGTCACGCTGTAATTGCTCATGTTCTTTCAAAAAAAAAAAAAAAACCTTCACTCTTCGTAGGTTCGGCTCCCTGATCCAGGTTTCTTTCCGACCCTGATGAGTGGGGGAAAAGAGACAGGGGAATGGAGGAGTCACAGGAAGACGAGACAGGATACCATGGAACACACAGTGAGAGGTACAAGGCGAGAGGGTAACCAGCAACCTCGAAAATGCAGATTAGCTGAGGTTACAGACCAAAAATAAAAGAAAACAATACCCCAACCCCTTGTGAGCCCGTCCACGAATCCGCTACATTATTACGCGAAATCAGACAGGTAAGACAGAAATGCATTAAAAGCCAAAAGAAGAGAGATCTTGCCTGATCGCCGGGCTGGAGGGACAGTCTAAGAATAGCCCTCCTGTTCAGAAAGCGATAGCACTGGAGACCTGGTGCTCCTTATATGGCCTGTAAGGGGATATCCAGTATGCCAAGCCTCCATGATTCACATAGCTAATATAGCCTCTTCTTAGGCTAACAGATTTTTCTATTCTAACTCTCCGAGGTACCAGCGAGCCCCTCGTCACACAGAGCCCGGGCAGGTCTGAGAAAATGACCGGGGGGGAGTCGTCCAGGTGGTCCCCGCAGGACCAGGTGAAGCTCGTTTGGTGCCCTAGGTGAGTTTCACCACCAGTGCCCTGCAGGTCAATGCTCATCATGGAAGACAAAGTGAAATGGGCTGACCAGTTCGGAGTTGGGCCAAACATCACATAGCTGTCCTGTGCCAGCAGCACAAAGAGCACAGGTTCTCCTTGGAGCGCAAGCAAGCTGATGCCCCTCAGAAGGTGGTGCCCAGTGGGGTGACTGACCCTGGGTTTTTCACCTGAGAGCGCCCTAGTGGTACTTTTCATTAATTACTGTTTCTGGATGTCTGTGCCAGTGGAAGCAGCGTAAATGGTGAGTGTCACGGGAAAGTTGATTCACTCGAGGTGGAATGCCCCCCCCCACCCCCCCCATTCAGGGGCAGGAGCTCAAGCGCGTCACCTGAGGATCACATCACACTATTGTTAGTCACATAACAATCCCGGCGATCAGGTGACACCACATGCATTTACACAGCAGTAACCTAATGGTCACGTTACATTATCTGATGGTACGTTACCTCACTTTGAATAGTGTAACAATCATCTGTGTTCACACGAGAATGAACAGAGTAGGCTTAGTTACTCTGAACGTGTCTCATGAAAAGTCTTACACAGAGTCAGGAGTGAACAGATGTGACTAAATAAATCAAGTGTGAAACTGTGACAC
Source organism: Hyperopisus bebe (assembly GCA_026777045.1). Classification (NCBI taxonomy): domain Eukaryota; kingdom Metazoa; phylum Chordata; class Actinopteri; order Osteoglossiformes; family Mormyridae; genus Hyperopisus; species Hyperopisus bebe. The sequence goes on along the minus strand of JAODJW010000041.1, from coordinate 2,108,560 downwards.
TGTTTTTAATGATTCCAAAGTAATAGCCTACATACCATGAATGAAATAACATTTATCGGTAACAGAGGGGTGTAACTACAGCCTCCAAAAGTCTTCTGAAAGTACTGTACCGACCACACCTGTGCATAGCTGTGCCCGGCCCGGCACTCCACTTGGATCAGGATGTTCTTTCCCTCACCGTTATGCAAAAAGAAGGTATGTTGGTCTCACACTGCAAGACTGAAGGGCATGAAGTTCATCTACAAGCAGAACTGAGCGTGTTATACTGAGCAGACCAAAATAAAAATACACATTAAATACTATGTGATGGATCAGAATGCTTTGCCCACACCCACCCCCCCCAAAAAAAAAGACAGGCAAGACCCACAGCCTTGGATACTCATTCTCTGTCATGGATCTTGGCTTGGTAGGACTGTGAGTATCTATTAAAGAATGAAACAAAACTATACGATCATGTAATCATGTGATCATCCCTCTGTCACCAAATCCCAGGGTGACAGCAGGGGGGCAGCTCAGAAATAAACACACGGGAGATATTTTGATCACAGAGGATCTGGCATGGCCTCATGACGACACCACCCTCTGCACCCCCTGGAGGCCTTCCTGGGGCTGGGGCGGGACAGCCTAAGGCCGTCTCACGCCACCCCCCAGAGCAGGTTTGCCCAGGTGTGGCGCCCGACTGTACTTCCTGGTGTAAATGTCTGGATATTCTTTCATGAAAAAATCTGTTTTCTTACAGTGGCCATGTACAATGTCATCATCATCATCATCATCATCATCGTTCTTTTCCCACTGCTTTTCCTAGTGTTGCTTGTGGCTGCTTACCATGTAACATACCAGTTAAATTTATAAAATCTTAATTCAGGCTACATTCTACATTGTAGTTTAGGTATTACATGTCACGCCCCGCCAGTGAACCAACAATGAGAGGCGGCAGCCCCGACCAATACCGGGACTCCACGTTAGATATAAGCCCGAAAACACCGCAGCCCGGTGCGAGGTATTGTAGATGAATAGATACAAACTGAGCATAACTTTCCCTGTCTTTCGTATAGCTCCGTTCCACCCTGCTTGCCCTGCCCGACTCTTCCTGCGACCCGTCTCGACCTCCCTCCTGCCCTTCCTCCCCTCGCTCTTCCTCCTCGTGAATTCGTGTCTGTGTCACGGGCGAATCTCCTGGCTCTCGACCCATTTGCCTGCGGCTCCGACAACGAATCCGGATCCTGACCCTGGCTTTCCCGATCTCCCGGTTTTCGACCCTGCCTGTACGACCACGATTCTGATCACTCCAAGTTTCTATTGCTACAGCATTGTGCAATAAAGACTCTGTTAAACGTCCCTCTGTTGGTCCTAGCGGGTTTGTGACATTACAAGACTTCTCAACAGCAATGCCTGATTATCAATGCAGGTGAGAACATTTGAAACCTTCTGGAACGGTCTATGGAAATTCACTCCAGCACTCTTACGCACTCATCATTGTTCGTGTGTCAACTAAACTCAGATTCAACTAAGCACTTGCCGAACATTCGATAATGAGATTTATTCTGAGATTCTGAGCTGCCACCTTGTCCTCCCCCATCGAATGGTACGTTCTAGCCACGCTCCAGTGGCTGAGGTCATAAATACATGGAAATGGGGAGGCATCAAAAATAAAAATGCCAGCACATGTAGCAGGTGAGCTGTCTCCATGCACCCAACACTCAAGTGGAAAATATGCAGGGGTATCTATTGTGTCCCACCCCCCCCCACCTCAAAAGAGATAAACTGGGATGAGAGGTGACACCACTTATCGACAATCGGCAGGGCGAGGGGCACATCACAGCAGATAAGATGCATTGATACAGAAATACACAGAAAAGGAGGCAGACTTTCAGGAGCTGTTAGCCTGTACATTCGTCATCATTTGTGGTGTGCATAGCCAATTTGAAGCATTCACATTTACATTTAGCAGATACTAAGTCCAAAGTGATGTACAGGTGAGACAGTTAGCAAGCATTCAGCTGTCGGCTGGGTATAAATGCGGCTAGCCTGAGTTTCCAGTGAATGACTAGTAACAAATTCTAGTTAGTACTGGAGCAGAAGCTAAAGACCAGGCAGCTAAACTGTACTTACACCGACACCACACAGAGAGGACAAATACCTGATTTAGCGTTTGCTCACCTCAGGACCTCAGCCCACACAGAGAGGACAAATACCCGATTTAGCATTTGCACATCTCAGGAGCTGGGAGCGCAGCTATGTTTAATGGAAACAGGCAGGTTGTTGGACAGTTGTTATTACAGTCACTGCCTTTTTTTTACAGAACTGCCTTTGGGTATAGAGTTTGTGCAGCAAGAGTCAGACATGGCGGGGACCTTATTTACCAGGGTAACACATTGGTGCCCTCACAGAGCTGAATCAAAATGATACGGAATAGGGACGGACAGAAACCGATGGAAGGTTCCGGAGAGATGGCTTGCTGGGAATGGGTGGAGATGTAGAATTTACAGCAGCCAAGTGCTGACTTTATTATTATATACAGCAAGCAAGACATTTCAGTTACATTTCAGAAATAGCCCCACGTTTGCCCACGGTTATGTATAGCAGCTTTCTGCTGTATTGAAATGAACTTTGACCTCTGTCCACTTCCCCTCTGACCTGCACACTGCCATTGCCTTTTTCCCTTAAGGCTCCTAAGTAGGGAGCATTAGCAAGAAAAATAAAGTGTCACTTCTTGGTAATGAGTCAGCATGGAGCTTAAGGGTCTTACTGGGTCTTATGAGTTGATGAGAGTGAGACTCTCTCACAAATGGCTGGTGCTACAGTGGGTGTTTCTGCTTCGCGGTTGAGTTGCTCAGCCATGTTGACCATTTCCAGGTCAGGCCTGTAACAGAAACCCAACAAAGCCCCCTTCTTGCCCCCTTCTGGCCACACGTCCCAAATGCCGCCCCCCTCAGGGACCAGGGGCCATGCTGGTTTTCATGCAACCTCAGCTGCTGGTCACTCGATTGAGGTGATTATTTGGAAGCTTAATCTCAGGTTTTATCAGACCTTCATAAAAATCTGACCCTTGGGAGACAGGGTCAGTCCCACTTCTTGGGGGTTTGTTAACCCAACCCTGCCCAGGTTTAGCCAATTAAAAGTTATTCATAGCGCCTCCTGCAGGGCTATGATGGTATATATGAGTTTTATACTCAGATATAATTATTCCTAATGGGACTGACCTTAAAATTTATTATTAGTAACGGATTAAAGCAGGCGGAATGAGAAGTTTTACAGCGCTGGCATTATCAGTTGTTTAAAAAATATTTTTAAAAACAGATTATAGGAGATATTACATCAGTTTGTGGACAGGAAACGGGAGCCCAATGAAAACAACTTGGACTTACAGTCCTCTTCGTTTGTATGTCTGAAAGTTTGTAAGTTGAAAGTTCGTAAGTAGAGAAGCCTCTGTATACACACTGCTTGTGGCCTTCCCCATCACAAAAGTCTTTTATTGATAACCATATCCATTATATTATACATTTTAAATTTACGACAGCAGACTGCATTAAATTGGAAATTCAGTAAATAGCATGAATGAGTACAGCTGCAATCGAGAAAATGTCACTGTATTAAAAAGTACACTAATAAAAACCACGGTCTTTAAGGGAACAGTAGATCATTAAAGAATAGCAGTGATAAGTGCCACCACATAAATGCTTAGTACAGTGCTGCATAGTAAATCGATGTATCTTTTTGGGGCTTTGGCTGAGATAAGCTGGAGAGCTGGTGGTGTCAAATCCCTCATTCAAACACAAGTGACGCCATAGTGACAGAGCACACTGGTAGCCAGGTAACAATAAGCCATGGTGAAGCATTGGGGATTGACAACTATCTGCCATTTACACGAAAATTAGTGAAATTTAAAAGTAATTTTTAAAATCTTATTACATCAGAAGAAATCTCAAATCATGGGGTTGCCTGCACATGCCAATAAGTTCATGAACTAATCTCAGGGCAGTATGTAACCCCCAACTCTCTGGGACCAAATAGCAGTCCAGTTTAAGGTGGCAAATGTGACATCTTGAATCAGTTCAGTTCACGTGGAAATGGAAAAAGTCTCCCAGCTTTGAAGCTTCACTCACGCACTAACAAAACACCATTACAATCTTCAGAGACGCTCTGGCTGAGTGAATCGCACGGCGGGCTTATAAGCAGTTGTTACTTTGCAAAAGCACTGGCTCATCCCAGCAGAGAAGGACAGCACGGCTGGTAGTTTGTTGTGACTTTTTTCCTGGGATCTGATTGGCCACAAATTCACCAATACGAGGTAGCCATAAGAATGGGAGAAGCCAATAAGATACTGTGATTTGTAACTATTCAACTTTATCTTCTTAATTTCTTTGGCAAATATAGAGGCAAATACAAATGACAATGTCCATTGGCTGGCCTTGCGGCACCAATGTGTGATTTCTGCACAAAGGATTGTGGGTAACCACTGGCGTCATGACCCTTGAGAATATGAGCAGTCCGCACTCCAGGGAGGACCCTGAATTGGGCTGGGCAGATCGAGACCTCGGCACAGCCGGGATGGCATTTATTGAGGTGCCTCTTGGTTTCATGGGATAGTTAATGAACAGCCAAGCTGTTTGTTTGTTTGTTTATTTATTTACATAATATTAAATAGCAATTCTTGTCATTTGAGTTTTCGAAAAGCTGCTTATAGGACCTGAAGACAGACAATGTCCTCCAAAGAGCCGCCGTTCCTGGGGGCACCACCCATCACCCCAGGTCCCCCTCTGACTTCGGGTCCATGTCTGAGAAGAGCAACATCTGCCCATTTCAATTTGCACAGGACAACAAAGAAAACTATTTGTCACAATCACAACATGTTAACAACACAATAAAAGGCAACTAACACATCTATTTGTCAAAGAGCAGGCTGCAGACAAAACTCTTTAGGTAAGTTGACAACACTGATTGGGGCAAATGCAGACTTTATAACTAAGAACACGTCAGACAGTTATGGCTGCTGTCTCCCATTATATACAGAACATTCCGACATGGGTCACAAAACTACTGCATGCCTACACATTTCAGTTAATATACGGAACATATTAACACTGCTGAAATAATTCCAGAAGATCACATTTCTAAAGGGCCGGACAGCAAAGAGTAAAATATTTCAAATAAATAATGTTAGCCATTTCAAATAATGATCTGCGTGTGTTGCGTGATGTTTTAATGGGGAAAGTGGACCATTCCAACACCATGTCATTAAGGGGGGAAAGTGGACCATTCCAACACCGTGTCATTAAGGGGGGAAAGTGGACCATTCCAACAATGTCAGCAGCAATGACAACCATGGGTGTAAAAAATAGACAGGACACAAAAACTGCTGCTCAGATGGGGAGGGAGAACATAGCAGTGCTTAAGTTTTCATCATCACTGGTTGCCCGAGGTTGAGGGAGGGACATTTATTGAGAGGCCTCTGCAGGAATAAATAGGATGAACACCTTTTCAGACCCGTGATGTTATTTCATAGAAAAAAGTGTACACTGTTTACAGCCCTTAAAAAACACTTTTATGGGAAAAATACATAAATGAACACAACTAACGGAGAAACGGTGAAAGAGTCACAAAGTTAGATGCTGTTCTTTGGCTGGGAGGCTGGGGCTGGGCCTTGGTGAGGGCTGGACCTGGAGATCTGACCCGGGGAGGGGGGGGGCTGGCCCTCGGTGAGGGCTGGACCTGGAAACGGCCGGACCACCTGACCCGGGAAGGGCATGGCTGGACTCTGACGTGACGAAGATGCTGGGGATCCGATCAACGGCTGCATTAAATCCCACCCCTTCCTGTACGAAACCGACCTATTGACATCAACAACAGGAAAAAAAGAGGAGGCTCATTCACAGATATAACTGGCACAGAAGGAGGGTCATTTATCAAGGCGTCATTCAGCTGATGCTGCCATAACAGCACAATGCTGACAAGCTTCACAGCAAGTTCTCCGTCAAGCTGTGAAAAGCATTTAGACAGCTGAGAGTGACAAGGAGGAACAGGGAAGCAAGACAGCCGGTGGAGGCAGAAGCCTTTGACTCCTCAGTGGCATGTGTTCAGTAATTAATTGTCTAGATTAAAATGTTAAGCAAGCATGCAAAGGTGAATGCAGAACATGCAGATGATGAGCATTACAAAGAAGATGAGCTGCCATGGAGACAATGTGCAGAAGATTACAAACTGAACTGATAAGGTATGATTGATCTGCATCGTTCAAGATGTCAAGTCAGAATTCTGCAAACAGACGAGTTTACAGAGCTTGTGTTCATATGCATAATTGAGCACATTCGCTGCTCACAGACATAGTATTTTAAGAGTGTTCTACACCACAAGAGCTCAGCTGTCACGACGCAGCATGACACAGGCAGGGGGAAAAGTGATGATCTACTTTGAGGTTCCAATAAACAATGGGGAAACTTAAAATCAGGAAGGCACAAAATAGAGAGACCACAAGGGGTTAAAAAAAAAGCCAAAACAAATAACTACTGAGACCAGAGAAACACACATTCTAACATTCTGACACAATAACCAACTGCAGAACTGATCTAAGGTGGGAACATAAAGACACAAACCAAACCAGGTGACGAGGCAGCAGGAGTGAGGCACAGAACAATGAACCAATGAGAGAGGGTACAGGACAATGAGAAATCAGGTAGAACAATCATGATGCACAGGGAAACAGGGGGGTCTAATAAATGTAATCATGCAACCAAGAGACCAACAGGGAAACTGAGAAACAGAATTAAATACTAAAAATATAACAAAGATGATACATAATCACAAACACAGACATCTAGCAAAACCCAGAACAGAACGCAAACTAAAAGCTAGGAACAAGAAAACTAAAATAGAAAATAAACACTGTAGAACAAAATCCAATAATTACAAATAAAGAGGAAGCTGGTCTTGAACACATGACTGAAAGGTTTATAACCAGACACTCAGCCCACAGAGATACTCAGCTGTGTAAGGAACAAGGGAAACACACTAGGGAAGACTAGGAACTAAGACAGAGAGGGGGAAGGTGGAACAGCCAGTGACACCTGCTGGCCAGTGGGGAAAGTTCACAAAGGGTGAGTTCGGACATTACAGACCCTGACACTCAGCAGCCTGACCAGTGTGACCTTGACAACTACACCAATGAGGAGGAGCATTGAGGGTCATGTGGGACCATGATAACAGAAACTGAGGGGGGGACGGGTGGCAAGGGACAGGAGAGGCTCCCTGATTGGCCAGTGTCCTGGAAAAGACTAATGACCAGCCAACAAATAAGATATGCTAGGGACACGGCCTGCCACGGCAAAATTAACCATGTCGGTTTCAAAGTTTGGGGATACAGAGACTTATTTGCACTCGTCCCGCCGGTCCCTTGGACATCCAGTGCTCTCCTCTTCATCAGCCACCCTCGCTTCGCCTCTCCATCCCTTTTGTCAGTACAGTATGTCTCAGGTTAATCCTGTGCCGGATGAAGAACGAGCCAGTGCTTGAGCAGCCAAAGCGGCACGGTAGGGCAGCCCAGGCCCACACTGCGGACCTTTAGTGCATAATGTGCAACTGGCTATTAATGTTGGATTCTCTAAAGATCAGACACATAAAGTAGCTCTACGAGTTAAAACCTATCCCTATAAATGAAATTACTAAATCTAAAACTGAAACTAAAACATATAAAAACTGAATAGAAATATATCTTTAAAATAAAAAATAAAACCACAGTGAACACTAGCTAAAACCAATTTCAAATAAAAACTGAAAATAATATAAAAATAAAAACTAAACGAAAACACAAAAACTGTAACACTGTTTTAAACAAACTGCTCCATGCTGATTGGTGGTTCTTGTGCCAGGTGATCATTTGTTTGAAAACGTTTTATTTGATTGTTACAAAATCACGGTCTAAATATGCTATATTCTCAGATGATGTTATTTGTACATTTGTCCCTTGTAAAAATTTTAAAATAAATGAATGAAAGGTTGATTGGGCATAGTTGGTGCATGAGAAACAACATAGAAGTTAACGTGTAATCTAATTAAATCATTCAGTTGCATATTTGTTAATTGGCTATGATTTATAGATTAACATTTATAGTTTGCAATTACACTTGGGGCTTTTGGGCTCATTATAGCGATTAAAATTAGGAAATGTCATTTGGAGAAATGTCAACGCAAACGCAGCTCCAAAAATCTCGCTCAATCAGGATTCATAAACACCAAATACAGGCCAGAATCCAATTAGCAGATCATTCATAATCAATTTGGTGTCATCATTCCGGAGTCTGGGAGCTGCTTGAAGTCAAGCTGGCATTGATTAGACCTCAAGTGGGGCAGGATTTAGGAGCAATGTGAAGGTCACAAAATGGAGGTTGCACTGTCAAAAACCAATTACCTCCTACGGCAGCCAGAATATATGCGCATGAGGACAAAGAGGCAGCATTATCATTATAATAGTGGTATATATCTCAGTGCACCCTGGGCTTCCTGTACTCTGACCTTCATAACCACCCTTGGTTCACCAGTTACTATGTTACAGTCTGTGAAGGTCCAGAAGTGTCACTTTTTCATGGCGCTGAGAAAGTGCCATGAAAATGAAGAGTGACAGTCTGATAATGGCCTCAGCTAGTGAGGCATGCAAAAGTGTGTCTATCCTCAAGGCACTCTCTCAAAATAATCTGTGATAATCCGCCGGCACACAGCTACCCCTGCAAATCCTCAGATAAATGAAACAATCCATTTCCAACTGGTCGTCCATAAAATACAGCAGTGCTCTCAGGAATGGTTAGAAAGGCTAGGCCCAGAATGATGCTAAAGTAACACTAGTGCGCTATGGCTGACTTACGGACCACAGATGCTGACATCATGATCTAACAGTGACTTAATATTTTACCTGGACTGATGTGTAACAGGACAGATTCATTTAAAGGAATCAGACTAATAAACGTCAGGTATGTGTCTCCAAGGGTGTTCAGTAGACGACTCTCTAGACAAACTTGTTTGATTGCTTAGGAAAGATTTAATCACTCAGGTGTCCCTGTGGGAAACTGCGGTGAGAGTCAATCTATATCCAATTACTGATGAGAAAGAGCAGAGTACATTCCTTCACTGCAACACAATGACATGATGGAAACTGGTAACCCCTGGAAATCTCTTGGGGGGGAGGGGGACAGGAGGTTTATAGTTGGGAGGAGAATCTCTGAGTGCAACTGTTCTGAAGGTAATCCAGCTGTCACAGGGAGTCCAGGGCCAGCGACAGTCTCACACTCTCCCCAAGGACTGTCCTTCCATCCAAGCTTCAAACACAGTATAGTAGTGGATTCGGCTCTAGTCGGGTGACATTGTTCTAGAGATGTCCAAACATGTTCTAAAGTTTTGGAGTGCCATAAGATGTTTGAAGCAGTACAGAATTAGTTGTTGACATCATCGTGGGAGGGTCTCCTACCTTCTCAAAAACAGCTGAGTCGTGGCTCTTCTTGGCCTTGATGGAGCTGGAGTAGTAGATAGGCAGCAGCTCAGCGGTGTCCATGGCAATCTCACTCGACACCTGGCGACTGGCGGGCTGCGAGCCCGGGCTGCTGAGGTCACTTTTGGCATCCATGTCTACAGGTGCCTGGGGCATGCCAACACAGGGGACAAGAGAGAGAGCATGGGGTGGAATCAAAGCCATCATTGTCAGATTCCTCACTGTCATCAATTAGCCGGGGCAAGACTCACTGTCTGAAGAACTGGTTTGCCCCAGACATATCCACTACCCACCAGAACCATACTGTCCTACTAGTCCTGGCATCATAAACACGATGATGACTACCCTACAGGTATCTACATATAGTGATGACCAAATGAAGCCTCATGACCCCTTTGCTCTTGGTTGACTTAGGGGCATGGTTTGAGCCCTTTTTAGCACAGAGAGCATCACCTCAGTGGGGTAATAAAATACAGCAAATGGTTCATGAAGCTTCATTTGACTATAACTATCTACAGGAATAAAGCCCCCAGAACTTCCTATAAATTTCCAGGATGTTCATAAATTCCAAATCTTTTTATCATTTTATTTCTTTTTATATGGATTAAATGAGGTCTGGATTTTCTGTTCTTCGGCGCCGCTTTGATTGAATTCTCTTCAGGATTTGGCATGACAGAGATGGTTGGAAGTAGTGATGGACAAAATGATGCTTCATGAACCATTCGCTGTATTTTTTGGACCCACTAGATGGCATTGTCTGTTCAAAAAAGGGAACAAAGCATGCCCCAAAGCAAACCAAGAGCACCATCAGTGTCATTTTGTCTATTACTAGTTGGCAGCATGGAGGCAACACCTCTAGCGAAAACGTTCAACAGACCTACCAAATTACATTAAGTCTTTTCATATATATATATTTTTGCAGATGTAAATTTTACATTGATCTAAATGATAAAATGGATAGTAATAATCATCATCATCCTCAGTGGAATTCGCCATGACCTGCTACTCTAACGCAGTGTTGGAGATCCCAGACCTAAGGTTACTGGCAGGGGGCGTATGGATGGACACGGGTGTGAAGAGAGCAGCCAGTGGCCCGATGGCTGGGGCGCGGCACGTACGGACTCGTTGTCGGACGCTGAGGAGAGACTGGACTTGATGCCGCGGTGCAGGGGGTTGTTATGCACCGACGACTGGCTGACGACTGTGGATCGACGGGCGGACATGAAGCTGCTGCCAAAGCGTTCCTGGGCCGGGACACAGAGCAGGACGCCCAGCCAGGGGATGTATCTGGCAAGGGCGGACCTGGCAGCAGATACACCACACAGCTATTCATACCTTCAGTATAGATCTAGTGTTGATAGAGTTGCAATGAACTGAGGGAGAATAGCTCTACATAGATATAAAGCAGCTGCTCTAAATTCAACACATGTAACAGGGAACACAAAATAGAGTGAAACAGGTCAATGCATCTGACTGAGTATGACCACCTGTCATACTCTGGACCACATATCATGGTCCAAAGTGATCCATACCATGCCTAGGATCATCATGGTACCTGTCACCACTGTGATCAGTAATGAGAGGTGTCCAGATTGTTTCCCAGAATCATTACCCAGAATTCAATGGCATGACTTGGTGTCAGGAAATCCATAAGCCACAACCAACTTATTGATTTAGATATCTAGATTCTGACCTTGTGCAGTGACCCTCAATTAGCAATCACCAGGGTAACTTGGATGTTAAAGCTGACTGACTCAGGCTTTCAGCCAATCAGAAGCTCTCCACTGCTGATGAAAGTGAACACCGGGATATATTTGGGTTTTTCAGCCGAGGGCTGTGGGTCAGCAGAGATGATCCATTCATGATTCATCCATCCAATTCTCCAAAAGTATCAAAATAGCAAAATGAAGTCCTCCCCTTTTTTGTTATTTTTGTGAGCACGCAGTTGTGTCCTTGGCTCTGGTGATTTTCTGGTGAAAAATGGCAGCCTCTGACCTCAGAGTATGTTGGCTTACTGTCTGCTAACTAAGGCACCACTGGTCACCTCAGGGCCCCCCGTCGGCTTAACCCTTCAAACCCATTTCTGAGCATTTTTCTGTCCATTTCTGAGTGTTTTTCTATCCATTTCTGAGTGCTTTTCTGTCCATTTATAAACATTTTTCTGTCCATTTCTGAGCATTTTTTCTATTTATGAGTTTTTTTCTGTCCCTTTGATTATAGGCCTATTACATGGTATGTACATTAGCCATATACGCTTTATGGTTTTTTTTCCAGGTCATTCTGGGCTACACACATGTCATAATCTGATGTGTAAATACTGCTCAATCTTGATATCCTTTGTAGGAGAAAAAGCTACTTGTTTTAACCTATTTACATTTCTCAATTTTTAGTCTAATCTAATATAAAAATTTGCAGGCACTACAAACATAAACTTATAATGGATGAGACGAGAGTCTTTATGATGTGAGAATGCAGCGGGGTTTATTGGGGGGGGGGTTTCTGTGGCTTAGTATTGTGAGGAATACAAGGTAAATACCAGGCGGAAAAGAATATGTTTGATTTCGCATCCATTTGATAAATTATTGAAGTTATCCGATATACAGCAATGCATGGTTTTATATTTTTATACATTTTTAAGTACATCTCTTTATGACATCTGACAGAAATTGAAATAGAAAAGCACTGCTTAAATTA
>JAODJW010000041.1:2070920-2085042 GCA_026777045.1 Hyperopisus bebe | reverse complement strand
GGGGGGGGAATCCCTCTAGAGTGTCACAGGAATAATGCTGGGATTTCTTTGATTTACAAAATGTCTCTGCAGACCCCTTGCGAGCGTAATACAGAACCCTGGGGGTGGGCAGACGGCCCCAGGTTGGAAAGCTATGTTCTAAGAGAACAATGATTCTAAAAGACTGGTTTCTGTAAGACGCTGAACTTACTGCCATACCCACAGGAGACAGGTGTCTAAAACCATTTGTATGAATTCTACTAACCAACTGTTTGGATCATCTGAAGGTCCATATAGAGAGAAATCGTATCGGGAAACGAAGGGCCATTGACCTTTGATGGCCTCAGTGATGAGGTGACTAAGCCAACTTTCACACATGTACTGAGAGAAGCTCTTTAATGGACCCTTCCTGACACCTTCCCTAATCCCATGTACATGAAGCTGGAGGTGACGAGGCAGCTAGAGGCGACGTCAACGAGGCCCTTTCTCTGACATGGGAATTTGGAGCAACAGTGCTTCTGCTCCACGGGATCTGGGTACATGGATCCAAAGTATCCCAAGTCCACTGGGAAAGAGGGATAAAGACTGGGGCAGGAAGGACAAGATCTCACCTACATCTGGCATCTCAGATGACGTCCAATGAGAATCGAGTCTAGCATGGTGCAGTGTAAGTACATATAGAGCAGGGGTGGCCAATCTTATCCACAAAGGGCCAGTCCGTATGCAGGTTTCCGGGTTAACCTTTAGGTCAGCTGTTCAAACCCAGGTGCCTGGACTCTTTAGCCAATCAGTCCTCTAATTAGTAATCTAATTAAGGAGTTGCAGCGAAAACCCACAAACACTGCGGCGCTTTCTGGATATGATTGGCCACCCCTGATATAAAGGATACACATGACTGAGGGCCCAGGGCTAAGGTGTAATAGTCAGAGTGGCTGGTCAGCACTAATTAGTGAATTAGTGAATAAACCCAACCCGTGTAAGAAAAACATGGGTGCAGTGACACAGGAGACATTGTCTGGGTACAATGACAGGCAGCTGTAACACCGAGATCTACTCCAGGACGCTTGGAGGTCTTTTCTTTAGAAGAGGGAATAACCTGATTGGGTTCGACTCGACATGCAGGCGATTTTGAAATGACTTTCATGTGTTGCGTTGTTTTACCATTACGTGCCGAGGCTCTGATCTTGGCGGGCAGAGCCACCCACTACACCTGGGTTTTGATCCCGCGGCACTGCAGCGGTGGCCTGCGACGAGGCGGGAATGGGAAACCTGCTCATGCTTAAAGGCATGCGGCATGCAGTGCAGCTACGAATACCAAGTGAAGATGAGAATCCATGGTGCTTCAAATGAGCTTGCTGCCTTCAGAAAGATCTCTGAAGTAAAGGTAACATTCGGACATGGAGATGGGATCTAAAGCGTGTGAAAGACTCTGAATGGAACAGATATTAATCAAAACACAAAGCATATCAAAGAAGAATAATCTCTTGCCATTTAATGCATTTAGCAGTTAATTCCAGGTTTCAGAACCTATGCAAGACAGTTAATGAAAACTACATGAAAATGTTTTCATTAAAACATAATACTGCTCAAAATACTCAAGATAACTGTTAAACAAAAAGGTACTAGGGGAAATACAAATGAAGTCTTATGTCAAAGAAACTGAAGTATTGCACCAAGACAGAGTGAATTATATCCATAACACAATTCACAGGAATCACATGCACAAGATGTGTTGTAAGACCTGAAAAAAACACAAAGGCCAAGCGAAACATAAGTGCCGAACAAAACATAAATTCCAAACAAAATCTCTCCTCTGTTCTCATTCCTTCTCCTGCTACCTACTGAAAGCAGTGATAATTAATAATCAGTAACTGACTGAAAGTGAGCGGAAGTGCTTGTCCCCTTTAAAACCTCCACATTCTCCCCACGATTCACAACCACAAAAAAAAACACATTAACAGGTCACACAACAAGATTTGTCTGAGGAAATTCAGTCACTCCAAATACTTGTGGACATGACAGCAGACCTCAGCTGAAAAAGATATGAGACTCCTGCGATTACTGAGGCTATGGTGGGGGCAGGATAACCCGTACCTGTATGTATCCACCACAATCAGACAATAAAATGGGGGGGGGGGGGTGTGGAGTTAGGCTACATTGTTAACAGTTCAATATCCACATCAATGAGCTCTGTGAGATGTACAGTGAGGACAATCGCCTGCCTTAGGGTTCACCACGCATAGCAAAACAAAGTCTCATTTCTGCTCTCTTCTGATGGTGTGCCGATGTTACAGCAGCATTTGTATCTGCTGGAATGCCATTGACAGCGTAACAAAGCAGAAAGATAAGCATTACCTTAATTTGCATTTATGAAGTTCAGAGCGATACTGGGTCAAGGCTGCAGCTTGGCCTTGCATTGGGCATCTGGTTATGGTAGATCACAGCATCAGAGGGCAAAACAATTACATTTGAGATACAACTTAAGATTCAGGAAACACAGTTTGACATAATCTCCCTCTAAAGCTCAGTGACAGAGACTAAGGCAAACGGCATCAGGATCAGCTTCCGGAACCCAGTGAAGGTGCAGTCAGGAGGGCGGGGCTAGAATGTACTGTGGAGAGGCGACTCTGAATTCTGACTCCAACCCTCCATGAAACACAGGCAGACCAGCTCTCCCTTGCAACCCTAAGAAATGAGAGATGAGTTAGCCCTAGGCAGAGGTTATGTGTGGCGTAGATCCAGCTGAGCAAATCAAACTTAAAAGCTTAATATCCCCAGCGATATAATGAAACACGTGCTAGAGCAAACAGATTATTCATATATTAATTCCAACTGTGGTAGAGGCTTGTCATGTGACTCCCCCTGGCATCTCACCACATCAAGGTGCTATTGAGGAGATATTAAAACATGTGTATAAAAATGGGGAGTAAAGGAGGGCAGAATCATGCCAGTACCCCACTCAGGAGCGTTTGTCACGGGACTCATGCGTTTGCCCATGGGCGTAACTAGAAAGCAATTGTTTTATGTGGAGGAAACTGTAAGGAAATTAAAGTAAAATGTTCCTACTATATCAAGTGCGTAAATTAAGAAATCATTCCAGTAAAATGCTAAAATCCCAAACCTGTTCATGCCTGATTAAATATGAAGACAGAGTAATGATATCACAGTGGGTGTCACGGCTATTTTGGTCACAGTCCGTCGTGGGGCAACAAAATTAATTTCACTGTTCAATGTGAAGTGCTGGTGCTTTTAATTTAGGTATTAAATTGGCTGCTAACCCTTTCAGAGAGTTAAAACAGAAGTGCATCATTCTGCATCTTAACTATTATTCATTTCAAATACGTTTTAGAAAGACATTCTCATTTGAATTAACATCATCTGCAGAAGCAGTGATGTGAGTGACATGATTATACATTCTTGGATTGTTAGTAGTGATGTTGTGTGTGTGTGTCTGGGTTATGTATATATTATATTGTGGGGACCAAATGTCCCCACAATGTGATAAAAACCTGTTATTTTGATGTTGTGGGAACCACACTTCAATAAAAAAATTAAAAATGCCAAAAGTCTTATTTCTCGTTTGGTTACTTATGATCAAGGTTAGGGCTGGGTAAGGTTAGGGTTATGATAGCTGGGATTAGGGTTTTTCCCATAGAAATTAATGAAGAGTCCCCATAAAAATATGAATACAAATGTGTGTGTGTGTGTGTGTGTGTTACAGATTTTTGTTCCTGTTGTTAACCATCCTGTTGTTAATAGGAGTGCAGGGCACAGAAATGCTCTTCCCTGCAAAATAAATAAATAAATAAAAGCTGCCCTGCACAGGAAGGTCTGTTTTTATTAGGCCTCTGAAATGGCGCCTCCCGTCAATCTCATCAGTGACCATCGAGCTGTGATTGGCCATGGTGCCTGAGTGACCTCATTACAGGACAGACACCCACATGACCCTGGGCCAGAGCCTGCAGTGCTGGGGCATATATTGATAATCACCCTGCCTGATGCGGTGACCACAATGCTGACCACCCCCACCTCCCAAACAGCCTCTGTAATTAGGACCCCGGGGGGGGGGGGGGGTTATTCACTGGAAAAATCCGAGCAGCAGGGCACCCCAGGACGGCTCAGCTGGGAATCCTGACGAGGTTCAACCTGTCAGTCCAAGGCACATTCAAACCCATACTTCCGGACAATATCAATCACTTTCCTAACTCTCCTACTGGGAAACACCCAAAGACCATTGGAGCGTTGTTATTGAACCACTTTGGGGTGTTTTGGAGGAGCGAGTCAGGAAATGTTTTCCTCCACCAGCATCACATAGTGACCTGAACACTGTTCTGTAAGATGAATGGTTCAAAATCCCTCTGGCCACTGTGCAGGACTGGTATCTGTCATTCCCAAGATGAATTGATCCTGTATTAACCACAAAAGGAGGTCATGCACCATACTAATCAATTATTGTAGTATAAAACCTGGTGTCTCAGGTAATTTTCTAACCCTGTATCTTCCAACCTTCACCTGCTCAAGGGCTATCCCAGGCAGCACTGGTCATAGGTCATAGGCCAGGAGGTAACCGCTGGATGGAGTGCATGCAATCATATATTACAAGCAGACACCAACCAGCTAGGCTGCATGCCTTTGGACTTGGGGAGTTAGCCTGCAGAGAGCATGTAAACCAGACAGACACAGCTAGTGGTATATTTTGTTGCAAAAGTACTGAAAATGCTCCATAAGCATTTCAACCAATGAGTAACCAATTAAATCCAGAAATAGTAGGAAAAGTGGAACTTGTCAGGAAAGTGTGGCCAGCAGGTTAGCTTGTGGTCTGTGTGGATCCCAAAGATCCAGTGCAGTGATGGGGGACACTGTGGCCAGCAGGTTAGATTGTGGTCTGTGTGGATCCCAAAGATCCAGTGCAGTGATGGGGGACACTGTGGCCAGCAGGTTAGCTTGTGGTCTGTGTGGATCCCAAAGATCCAGTGCAGTGATGGGGGACACTACCCATGTAACACTCATGATTGCTGAATCTGAGTGAGCTGATTATCAGATGCTGCCCCAGAGGCCGTGTCAAGCTTTCTGTGGTGCGTTACTGACTCCTGCAGGAAATGTTTTTGGTTAGCTTCTCATTCAGAAGTGAGTGCCTCAGGTCCTTACGGGGATTAGACTCCATCCACCTCTGATTCTCAGTTAAATGGATTCCAGAGAAGCTTAAATGAGGAGTTCAGCTCCAGGTTGGCAAAACAAGCGAGGGCCACAGGGAACTAATTCCACCACATATGGAGCTTTTTCTCTCTCTGTAATAACAATGTAGTTATTTCCATCCATCTATCCATCCATCCATCCATCCATCCATGTCCCAACTGCTTATCTAGTCCAAGGTTATGAGGTCATTTGCATTCAAAGTTAAATTATTATGATTTATATAATTTTTTTAAATCAGGTAAGAGGTAGAAGCAAGTTTCATTTGCCTTTTTTCTTTGTTGCAACTGGCCCAAAAGCCCAGACCAAATTGTAGAATTACATGCAGAAAGGCCAGGTGACCAACTCACACTTCAGAAACACCAAACAGCAAAAGGTTTCTCAAGTTTGTCAATAAATTTCTAACTGAAGCCTTTGAGTCGTGTCCCACTTCGGGCAGATTTCACCTTCCGTCAGACTATGCAGCTGATCCTCGTAAATTTCAGGTAGAGAGTCTGACCCACGGTCAGCAGCTACTCCCTCTGGATATTTCGGTCACAAGTTTATCTCCTTAACCAGGAAATTAGAGGAATAGCAAGAAAACAGACATCAAGCTCAGTAACATCATCGACTGTAAGATTACAATGTATCATTAATTACACATAAAAAAGAAATACTGACATCTTTGTCAGTGATGGTTTATGAGAACAACACAAGTTTTTGCTTGAAGTTAAAGAGTAGAAGATAATATTAAACTGTTAAATCGCTGCCCTGTTTTACCACACACTACTGGGGTTAAACCTTTCTGGACTTCAAGTTGATGTCATTGAAAATTCAATAAGTTAATGGTTTCCATAATCGCATATTTAGGTCGATTAAAGAATAGAACGTATTATTTTCAATATTGTGGATAATTTAATGCGTTTTAGAGTCTAGGGCCACATTATCAGATTCCTGCATGGAAAGACTCACCAATACACGCTGAAGCCTTTTAGCCAGGTGGATTCTGTGAGACACTGACAGGCAGCCAGTTAGGGGGCAGCTCTCTCGAAATATGCAAAGTTCCCTCTAAAAACGACAGATTATTTTGTGTGGCTTGTGCACTGTCACAGTTTCGTCCAGACATAACAGCGGATTTAATTCACATCATGGAACCTTTGAGTAAAGATTTAGGACGGCAGCATCACACACCGAGATCGGCTTAAGCCGACTGATAGGCTGGCAGCTACAGTAATGAGTGACAGGTGGAAGGTTACCCACCCATGCATGTGACTTGCCTCTTTAAGCAAATGAGTCACCAGCAAAGACTAACCAGTGAAGTCTCTGATTAAACTGGGAATAAATCTGCTAATCCTTCTATGGACCAGAATTGTGGATTAAGCTGTCATTTTAGTCTTTTTTTCTGCACATTTGAAAAATGAAAAACTGAAAACTCCTTCAAATAATTTATTAATTTTATAAATTGGAAACATGGCTGGCTCTAGCTATAGATGGAACAGGCAGCTATCTGGGCAGCACTGAATTACCTACATTGAGGAGGAAGTGAAATGGTCATGGTTCTTTGTTAGGTGGGACCTCTTTCCCTGCAGTACCAAAAAGTACCAATCTGTACCTTTCAGGGTACAATTACTTGTCACTGGGGCTGTACCCTCAAGGGTCTGGCAGTTACAGCCTAGCCGTAGGTAAATGTACCTTTTCAGCAGTGGTGGGCAGGGTTCCGCTAATCCGCTAACCACTAATTAGCGAAGCTAACATTTTCGTTAGCGGATTAGCATTCTCGCTAACTTTGAAAACTGTTAGTGGACCAGTTAGCAGTTAGTTCTGCTAAATTTAGTTCCACTAACTTTAAATCCGTTAACATTTTTTTGCAGGTAAAGTGAATAAAGTTTAACAATCAAAAACCTAATATAAGAAAATGAAAAGTATATTTTAAAATCACACATATTTGTTCCTGTCTCTTGCAATCATGTCTGCAACAGTATATATGGCACACTGTTAGCTAACTACGTATAAATGGAAGATGTGATTAGTTGACCCATAGTTACCCATAGGAATGCCTGTGTGCGTGCGCCCTGAGGTGGGTTGACACCTCATCTTGGGTTGTTTCCTGCCTTGCACCCAGAGCCTTTGGGATCAGCTCCAGACCCCCCTGCCACATATAGTTAGAGAAAATGGAAGGATGAATTTACCCATGATATGCCACTGCAAGTAATGGAATAAACTAGCACTACAGCCAAAACAGGCCTTTAGGGTTAGATTACCAGTTTCTAAGGGTGACTTCTGGATATTGTCAGTAATCCTGCCAGCCTCACACACTCAGTCACACTTACATCCATACCCTTACAGTGGGTTTATTATTTAGATTCTGCCTGATATCCTTAAATGCAGAAGCTGAGCAGTATGACCCAGATGCAATCGCTAAAAAGCATGAGGCCTTCAGCCGCGCTTCACCTGCTGCTGGGTGTAATGGGCAGGCGCCCTGCATGCTGATCACCGGACATGGCAGGGGCAAAGTCCCTAAGTCAGGCAGGTAGCAGGCCCCCCCCACCCATTGGCCCCCATGCACATCCCCCTTAAATACCTATGGGGGGGGGGGGGGGGGGGTCCAAACCACACATATCTTTTACATCTCCACCAATTAACTGTCTTCATTTTCCATTACGACAAGGTGTGCAACATCTCAAGCCTAACCATTCCGATTTGGACAATCTGTTTTGTCCCAGATGAGTTGATGAGCACTCAGCTAACAGACAGTTTCTTGGTGTGTAGCTCCACAGGTTTGGATGCTGCCTATAATGAGAAGGATGCTGGTTCAAATCTCACAGTGATTTCATTATGAGCAAGACATTTAATTTCTAGTTCCTCCAGGGACTGTCTGGTCTTGTTTCTTCAAAAATATGTCAATCATCAGTACTATTACTATTATTGATGAATATATTTGAACAGACCAGGCTTTGGTGAATTCTGGTTTTCTGGTCTTTGGTATCTTGCTAAAAACATAGAATCATTAGCAACACCTGATTGTTTTAAAGATGCTTGTATATCCGTCCAAGTCCGAAAATGTAGACTTGATCAAAAATGTTCTTAAGCAGCAGACTGATGGTAAGATGCATGCTTACACTGACACCTAGTGGATCCCACAGGATGGTGCGTTTCTCATACCTTCTGACTTGCACGAGGGTCACTGGTACAGAAAACACTCGATTTAACTGACCCCGGTTTAATGGAATTTGGATTCAATGGACAAAGAGCTGAGGTAATAACCATCAATCATGCTAGGAAAGTCATACATGTATCATACATCATTCAATCCATAATTACATTTGTGTTGTGCTGTGTTATTTTCTAGATTCTGTAAAATACACCTCGGAGAAATGGAGGAAAAGAAAGGAGACAAACTTCAGTGCAAATTCAGAGTGACTCCCAGCTCCCTGTAGACAGTACCTTTTGGGCCAGACAAGACACAACCCCTCTGAAGAGCTGTGATTCATTACCAAGGATGTAGGAGTATCTGTACCATCTCCACACAGGGACCTCACAGCACACAGGAATGCCCTCAGTACCCCATATTCCTGCAGACAGTGCTGGGGCACATTGCCATGTGAGTTCATATGGACAAATGGTCATTCGTTGACTGATAAACTTTCCCTATAGCTGAAGTAGTGTAATATGTGGCTGAGGAGGTCAGTTACCACTGCTGTCACTACTGAGCCCTTGGGAACTGAATGCCCTCAACCCCCACTGCCCCAGGGACCGTCAGGCCCTGCTTTGTCCAAAAAAAAGCTTTATGCTATTCTAGATAAGTGTCTGCAAAAAACAATGTAAATACATTACAGCCCTTTGTATTTAAGTCATCTGGAAATAATTGACATTGTAAAATCAC
Organism: Hyperopisus bebe; assembly: GCA_026777045.1. NCBI lineage: Eukaryota > Metazoa > Chordata > Actinopteri > Osteoglossiformes > Mormyridae > Hyperopisus > Hyperopisus bebe. Next base: position 2,076,008 of record JAODJW010000041.1, on the reverse strand, counting down.
ATTATTGTTGTTATCGGAACTTATTGTTCATCTGTCCATAAGACAAATGTAGGTGGTACAGGTTCATGACATAACATGCAACAATTCCTCTGTCCTGGCAGCTACCGCGGGAGTCGCAGGAGCTGGAATATTGCACAATCACGTCGTCCTCCACCTTGCAACCTTTCACTGCTTGGTGCAGGACCCGCAACGGAATCGCTCGTTAGCTGCATGCAGGACAGCGCAAAGCAATGTCGGATAGGTGCCGAGTGAAACAAGTGCGGAATCAAGAAGGGACTCCTTGGAATTGTGGTTGCAGCTCCTGCTGGAGCGCTTTGTAGTAACTTTATTGCAAAAATACAAGTTCCTTCTGCCAGCACAACATTTACAAACTGGGTTAAAGTGGAAATCCCTCAAAGCCCACTTACATTGTCAAGAAATCCATCGATACACACTGGTCTCATATTTTAAAGCCCGATTGCTGCACACAGACATATGTACACAGTTTCGGAGTTGCAATTTTTCAATGTTTGTTATGTTTTTAAAAAAAATAATCATAAATCTGAATTATGTCATAAATTCATACATTTCCTTTATGATAAAGGTGCAACGATACTTAGGGCGCTACTTGAAATTTCTTAACCTGTTGTGAGTTACAAAAATAAACCAGAAAATGTAGGTGAAATCTCTCTCTTTGGTTCCATTGTAAAAGTTGGTTCCCAATCCAATTTTCTTGCACTTCAGACAATTAACATCCATAGTAGGCAACTAAGCTGGATTTTTTGTTTCAAATTATTTTCTTTTTTGTCAAATCCAAATATAAAACATTGTGAAATGAGTATTGAACAAACCCATATTAATCCCAACCTCCTTGTCGGCTTTCTTTCAGAGGTCACAGACATAAACCATGCCAATTGCTTTGCTTCACTTGTTAGGTGCGACAGGAACATAACTCTTAATGATGTTGATGAAAATGACCTGGCCTCTATCTGAGATTAGACAGTTGGATCAATAGCATAGCTTGCCTAGTGCTTTGTAGGGCTTAAACCTAGGTTCTGTGATTTTTTTTTAACAGATAACCTCTGCATGGCCATAACTCTAAGACTATTATATACCTTTCAATCGTAAAATATAATTCAGGATTAATTCCCAGTCCTCTGCAATCATTGCTTGTGAAATGCTGTATCTCAAGACATGCTAATACTGTCAATTCATCTCATTAAGTTGATTGCTCTGTACAAAGATGATAATTTCCTGAAGCCTCTTGTTACAGGATGGAGTGTTTACCAATGACTTAAGTAATAAAATCATTATTACTTATTAAGCAATAGTATAAAGTCCTATTAGTAAAAATCAGGAAAGTAAACGGGCCTAATTTTGGCTTTTTATAATCATGTACGTTACTCTTTCTCCCGTAGGTTCTCCAACACGTTCTTTTTCTGTCCCTGGAGATGATTTCCGGGGAGTTTTTCATGTGTTAGAGGAAACAATCCCCATGCTCCTATCTATGTTTTCATGGTTTTCCAGACGGCACGCATGTCCTACCACGTGACAGCAAGCGCCCTGTGGTCCGTCGTACATTAACTACGCAGGAGCACCTGCAGCTTATTGTCACCCTTATTGGAAAAAAGCACAAGAAATATGCGAGGAACTTGTCATTGACATGAGTGTTTCTCAGGGTAACGACACTGATTTCACTGTATAGTAGGAGAGGTTTCTGTTGTGCAACCACTCCTGTCAGTTTACCTACTGGATCCGGTTAATCTAACACCCCCTCCCCCCGGAAAGGGCTGCGTAATGATGAACTAATTTTAAGCACTTAATTTACTTGCTCAAATGTTATAATAGCAAACGTAACCGATTTTAGTATGTATTTTCAGCACCCGCTTAATAACATAGTCCACTCTTCAGTAAGTGAATTAAGCCATATATATTTCGAGTTTTTAGAGCTATATTATTTTCCAAGGGCACACCCACACTTATTAGGCATATATAGTTTGTGAAAACTCAAAAGAGTGAAAATACTGAAAAAAATATGCTTTTCATTCACCATACAGCAGCATGTTGATGCTGTTCTGTCCGAATACTGCTAAAAGGTTCATTTGTATTTACTGATAGCATCAACTAGAGAACATAAATGCATTTAATATGCTCCGCGGTCCGATGGACCGAACGTTGTGGCTTCCCTGCTGCAAACAGCATCCTGATTCAGGTCCTGGGGGGGCGAGTGCCTGTCACATAGGCTGCTCAATAGCTTCTGCTGTGGTTTGTCAGCCATGAATTACACAGAGTGTAAAAAAGTCTGCGGTACCAAAGAAACCACGTCCTCCCAGCGAGACTCAGCCGCAGGTTGGCTAAGGTATGGAGGGTTACATCCGTAAGGGAGCCAGAGTTGAATGGCTGTAGTGGGGAAACAGCGGCAGCACTCACAAATGAGACTAACGAAGCTTATGAAGTTCAGGTTAGACCGAGGGCAGGGAATTTCCAGGCATTATGGGCACAGAGGACCGGCTGCTGTCATTCCCACCAAGATCGATTAGCCTTGGATGAACTTTCCCCGTATTAGTGATATTATTTGTATCAGATAAAACTTAAGCCGTTAGTTCACGATATAAACAACGTGCTTGATGTTAATCCTAAGCAGACAAAGGTTTAAGTTTCACTTTTTCATGATGAGAAAGATCTATCCACTATCAGGAATTCGGCCTTACAAGACAATACTGAGAACAATGAAGGAGTCTTCAGAAAACACGCTGGCTTTCACTTCCTTCAAAAAAAAAAAACAACTATGGCTAATTAATGAAGAACCCATGGGGTAAAAATCACAGCCTACTGCCCATGATGCTGACGTTTCCCCGCCCTCGACACAGATGACGAGAGCAGCTCTATCAAAATGACCGACCCTAGATGACGACCTGACCGCCTAAGCATTTGAAGCGGGGTCTCAGATACATTACAGTACATACTGCCCTAATATCAAATGCATTATTACTAAATAGATTATACCATTTTCATATCAAATGTAAGGTGCAGTCATTTTAGTCTGAAACATAATTGAACATTTCGAATATCACTGATCACATATAAGTTATTTTCCTTGAATTAAAAAAAATACTTTTTTAATTTGATACCTATAAAAATTCCTTGAGACTGCTTTTTGCTTTTGTGACATAAAAAATGTCAATTCGCAACAACCTACAGACTTTCCTAATTTAAACAACAGACATTGAGATTTTAATCTTCAAAATAGCATATCTAATTATTGTTTTTGTTTCTGAGCATACAATTTTATCCAAACAACGTACATATCTTACAACTTATTTTACAGGTAACCCATTTTTAAAGTAGGATATTGTAACTTAAATAATTCATGATTCTTGTTTATTATTTTGTTCAAGGGTCCAACAGAGACTCTCCTCCTGGGCTTTAAACCTGCAACGATCTGGGTGTAAGTCCAGGTCCTGCTACACTAAAGTGTCAGCTGGCTCATTTTTTTCCTGTCACTCTCAATTTTCCATTGAACTAGTAAAGGAAAGGAAAAATGGACCACACTCAACCTTTAATGAGAGAGAACCGCTACAGTCTCTTAAGAAAAACACATAAAGCTGGTTCAAATTTAGAAAAGAAAAATGACATGGATAAGCTACTGTTTTGGCTCTGCTGGGTGGAGCTGATGTTTCTGCTGGAACATTTCGGCTCTTGAGCTGCTCACTGTGGATGTTCAGCTGCTGGGAGGCGGACATCTGTAGTGCTTGGCTCCTCTTCCTTGGACCAGAGGCACGCCCCACGATTCCATGCTAACCAGAGCAGGGGCGACACGACATCACACAGGTCATCCTACGGCCGAGGAGCCAATCAGGAGGCCCCTGCAGTCTCCTGTCAGCATCCATGGCCTGTTCCCAGCAGCGGTCTCCTAAGCTTCCCTATAACTAGAAAGGGGTGGGAGACACGGCAGGGTCACCCAATAGGTTTGGGTGCTGTAGTAGGAATAGGAGGGCTTTCAGCCAATAGGGTCAGAGCAAGTCCAGAAAACTCCATGGAACTGGCAGTAGTTGTGTGAGAGTCTCACGGGTTCATGTTGGCACGGATCACAAGGCTGAGGGGGGGCCCAGAGACCGTCGGGGTGAGCTGCTGGTGGTGGAGGTGCAGTGCCCCGGGAGGGGTCACAGGCCATCTCTTTTTGTCTTCTTCGGGGGGGGTGGGGCATCGTCCAGTGCTGCATGTGAAATAGATGGGGCGAGATGGGACAGGGTGGGGCGGGGGGTACTGGTCATAGTGCCGAGCAGATGGACAGGTGACCACACAGGCCACAGCATGCTAATCCCGTCGAGCCGCTGCCTGTAGCAGGTCCAGGCAGCTGCGTCACGGCAGGAGAGCTGCAGGCCCTCGACGGGATGGGCGAGCCAGCATACCACTGGCCATCCACCGCGTCTCGTTGTTCAGTGCGGCACGGCGGCGGACTTCACCGGAGAGAGCTTCACTCCGGTCAGGCAGAGCCAGAAACTCTTGGACCTCCTGGGAATCTCCTGCAAGAGAACACGAGAGAGATCAAAAGCGGACACGGAAAAGGCATCATATTATTCACAAAGGAAAAACCAGAGTTTAAACCAGAGGAACCATTTTGTTCTAGTAACAAAGAATTGTCTTTTAATCAGTGAAAAGTTGGCATCACCAATGAATCACAAATGGAGAAAAAGAGCTTAAAAAGGCTAAAGTGAGGTAAGGGTCTGTGTAGTCAATTCATAGACATTCTTTTCTGAACAGTGTGACACTTTATATATCCACTAGATGGCAGCAGCCTGGCCTAGTTCCAGTGAATGCGCAAACGTGTTGGCAGAGAGTGATGGTACTTAGACTGAGTCTGAATGGATCAGAGCAGCAGTTATGGTACAGAACCAATGGCAGTCATACGGGGGAACATATTCCAAGCCTCACGTGTTGATTCTGTTCCCTACACTGTGGTTATACATAGTGCATTATGCTGATTGTATTGGCCACTTCGGGCGTTTTTCCACCGCACCAGGTACCGTAATTTCGGTACTTCCATAAAGTGCCGAAAGTATGGTACTTCTTTCGTGTCGGTTTTCCACTGGCGTAAAAAATGGTACC